>CANSGD010001469.1:600000-1120000 GCA_947645195.1 Patellifolia procumbens | reverse complement strand
AGCTTACTTATTTATGCTAACTTAAATGATTAGAACTGTTTGGCAACTATCTAAAAAGACAATTTTTTTAAATAAGGTGACTTAAATTGAGACGTTAATCATACTAACGCTTCAAAGTAAGGTGACTTAAATTTTGTACTTTTGAATTCTAATATCAAATTTCAGCTACCTTTTTCAATTAATTCTACCAAATGACTCATACTTTCAGGTACCTTATTAGTTTCATCACCTTATGAATTTCAAGATGTACGTTTTTCAGTTTTAATTAACTTATCAAATTCGAAACTATTTTAGCTAATGTTACCAAATAAACATAAACAAACAACCTAAATGTTTGGAAAATAGAATATGATGAATATGTGTGAACTGGATAATTTGCTTCTAAGCACGTATTTAAGATAAAAAGGTTGTAATTCGAATAAGACTTATTTGAATCTTATTAATCTGTAATTAAATCATTATTAGATAAAATCGATTGATGTTTCATATCTAGCATCTATCTTGATAGGAATTTGATTCACTCACGTGGATTCGAGTAAAAATTCTTCATCATGAAGCATCTCTATGGGAAACAAAAGAAGTTGCAATAAGGGAATTTATACTGTAGAAGACTAGAAGTGCAGCTCGTCTTGCGAGAGACCGCCTAATTTTAAGTTAAAATTAGGCAGGCCCAATAACTAATCAGCCACGCGCCAAATTAAACAACACACCCATTTGTAGTAACTTTGTTTCAATTAGTGACCATTATATGTCAATTGGTGACCATTATATGTCTACTAGTGACCATTATATGCCAAATGTCAATAAGTGACTGTTAAAGCATAAGTTTGTTTACTATGTTAGTAAATTACTATTATTTCATTTAGTCACTGTTGAATCTACTTGGTGCTTAAATCTATCCATTTAGTACTTTAATTTGTCTCCCATTGAAATATTATAGACTATATTAACATACGTCAATAAGAGACTACTTTAATAAATTAAGTCACTAAGTTAATCTATTTAGAGAGAGAGGATGTTGATTGAAGTGGCGCTGGGTTGGGTTGGGGATTCTGCTTGGTTATTGTTGAAGTCATTGGGCTTCTCTATTAGGATTAGGCCTGGGTTAGTCTAATTTTAAGGTTAAAATTAGGCGGTCTTTCTAGATAATTTGTGGTAGAAGTGTATGTTTTTTAGGTAGCTAAAAAGAAGTATCCTATTGGGCGGAATCTTGTTAGATCAATTTAGCCCAGTTTTGTAAGCAAGATCCTTAGAAACAGGGGGAAAGGAAAGGGGAATCCACACAGTCAAGGACCATTATGCCGTTGGCAGGAATCGAACTTGAGACTTCAAAGTCATAAGTTTGAACCCTACTAACGACACCAAGTACTACTTGGTAGATATTCAAGAAGTTGCACCACATAATTTTCCTTTAAAATAGGTTGGTTTTGGGAGAGTGACAAGAGGAGACCTTGTTAGATTTATACGTAAAGAAGGAAAAATATTATCATGTGAGATAAATCTTGTTAGATTAATCATGATAAGTATTTTCATATACCAATTTTTTCATTGACATGGGTAAAAATTACAAATGTAACATATTGACTTATATAACTCAACAGCCCTTGTAAGTAGTTAAAACATTTGCTTCTAAAGAATAAATTTGACTTTATATATATGAAAGATTTACACGAGAAAGCATCTGACATAAAAAATAAGATAGATAAAGATCGATTTGCACATGCATTGTCACTTAACAATCGTTACTCTTCATCGTTCTTTAAGAGTCTATCTCAAAACACACACGTGATATAAAGTCTCGGTCACATAAATTTATGGTTAAATTTATACAATATCTGTACAAAAATATTGAGTCCATCACATATTTTCAAAGCCAAATGTTATCATATTTTACCTTTTTTAACTAATACTTCATATATGAGGAAAATTGTCATGTGATTTGTAGTTAAGATCTTTTCAATACGTATTTTCAAGACATATAGCACGTAAATTGAAAATTGATTTTGTATTTGAGACGAAGGAAATATATTATAGAGACCCGACAAAAATTTAACAGTTATCATAACTATTAAACTAAGGGATGGAGTATAATTTATTTATTAATTAATTTTTGAAGAAGATATAAAGACAGCGAATATAATGGTTGCATATTGAACAGTTGAAGTATGTGATATATTGTGCCTTCTTTCACTACATAGCATCTAATCTTTTGCTGCTCTTGAAAGTCAAAGTTTCTTTAGATGAAATCTCCGATTCTACGAACCTAGCCGCTTCCCCCGCCCCCACCCAAAAACTTCTCTTTTCCCTCTTAAATCCTAGTTTTTATAAGTGATTTTTGAAGGGATTTTCATTGCACTTCTCGGTAAAAAATTTAATATTTGAATTTTTTTTTACTTTATTCCTTTAGTTCCGTCTACTTTCACGTTGTTAATAATGCTTACTCCTTCTATAGGGAATATAACTCCCTAAAAGACTAGCTTTTCTCATCACATCATAAGAATTATCAATTTTTCAATACATTCATATAAATTCCCTATTATAAATAAGATGGCTTATATTCTTTTTGATACCATCTTTCTACACAAAATGACACTACTTATTTTATTCTTTTTAATGATAATTTTTACACCAAAATGACATTAGTTATATCTAATTTCTACTAAATTGTAGTTAGGGGTGGACCGTGGACGCGCACAAAGCTGATCGTGAACAGTTCGGGATCGTTTCCATAAAATTTCAGCTCGGGTTCGTTAGTTAATGAACCAAGCTTGAGCTTGATTTCATAATCGATAACTAAACGAACCAAACTCAAACTCAATGATTGATGATCGGTTCGAAAAGCTTGTGAGCTCGTTAATTAAAGAAAGACAATGCATATTTATGTGACTTTATACATTTTTATATACTAGTACCTAAATTATTGATTGAGTGACAAAAAGAAGGGAATTTTGACATAACTTATGCAACGAAAATACTATTATAATATTGATTTTAATAATCTTTTTCATATTTTTGTGCTTATTGATGAAATATATGCTCTATAAGTTTATCGAGTCAAAGCTCAAACCTTGGCTCGAACTCGAAGAATTCTTATCTATAAGCCTAGCCCAATAAGGATTTTTGAGCTCGAGGTGAACTCGAGTTTGCTTTCGAATTCTGTAAAATTAAACCAAACCTAGACGCGCCATGTTAGAGTTCAGCTCGACTCGTATCATCCACCCCTAATTGTAGCTAACATAAAAACACTCGAGGCATTGCCCACGCCTAAACAATATAGTTTCTCTCTAAAAACATGTTTTCTCATCACATTACAAGAATTAACAAATTTTCAAATACATTTAGATGAATCATAAAAAAAACTATACTCTTAGCTACAACAAACCGTCAAACAATCACTTCAAAAAGTTTCAATGTTCTAGCACTATACGTGCTAGAGATGTTCCACAGTGCAAGAGCTGCTCAACGAGTGTAGTTTTAGTTTTGATGAAGGAAAATCAATTTGTTTCAATTTGTTAGATTCAAAAGGAGGGAAAATATTTTTTTAGTCGGTAAGAAAAGGGTTCCGCCAAATGTCAGGTCCTTACCCCCGCACAATTTTGATTTGACTTTTGCAAAACGACACAAAAATAGAGGGGTAGTAGAGAACTTCTACCTCCAAGCATTGCACTTGGGAGAATTCGAACTTGTGACATGAAACAACTAGGAATCAAGCTTGGTGGCTCAAGAGGATAGATTACCATCTCTACAAATTGTCAAAATAAGGCGGTACTTTCTTTGAAGCAAAAATGAACTCATCGATTAAATTTCATACAACATGTTATGATAATATTGAATGAAAATAGAACAAATATAACTTAATGCAAACCCAATTAGAAATTGAATCTTATTACTTGTTGATCGATGTAATTCATTTAGGTCGTCATATTCCTTTTAGAAGGTATATTAAGGTATTTTTCATATTTCAAATTATCTCAAAATAATATCTTATAATAGGTATTATTAAAAGTGGATGAGCTAGTATTTATTAATTTTTTTCATATAATTAAGGTGGAATATTTTAATCAACAGGGGTTTTGCTGAAGGTTGCGAGCCCATGAACGGGCCAATAAACATTTCTGAACGTTCAAAATTCACGACGAAATTATATGTCAATTGGTTACTTAATACTTCTTCAAAGTTCAAATGTTTAGTGGTTTTTAGCTTTTTATATGTAACACCTCCGTTTCGCACTATATAACGATAAAACTATTGCAGTATCATACATTAACTTTTGCCATATTTCTGTATCAACATATAATCACATAGTTAAATACTTTTTTGAAAATGATAAATACAAGATACAACCTTATATAAGAGCCTAAAAAAAGGAAATGTAAGTAACTTTCAAACATTAATAATACTGATTCACGATTGATTTGACATATATACCCAGCTTAATTCCATTTTAGAAAATGTATTTGATGTTGATATATCGTCTAAGGGTCGTATATATCATTACGCTACTTTTTCTACTAATCAATAATTAAATCCTACTCTTATTTGAAGTACATTAATAGGCAATAGTTATTGGTACATACGAAATTCAACTAAACGTATTGTGATTTGTGAAAGAGGGATTATCAAATGAATTAGGTTTTACTGTGGTGTGACTTCCTGTAGTGATTCTTTTCTTTTATATTAGGAAAGAAAAAACAGGTTAGGTCTAAATACTGGACCAACATAAAGCATCTTTACGGATGATAGAATTAAAAACAGTATCAGCAAAACCTATAGCAAAGATCGATTAGGGTCCATATGGCCTTTGTGAACAGTGTAGTCTGCTGCTTGGTTAGAACCTGTTCTCTTCAGCTTATTTTCAGTTCAGTTCGACTCCAATAAATTCATTTCAGTTTAGTTTAGTTCAGTTCAGCTCCAATGAGTTCAGTTCAGTTCAACTCATTTCAGTTCAGTTAAGCTCCAATCAGTTCAATTCAGCTCTATTCATTATTTAACCATTATATTTAATGTTATCATTATTATTGGTCTAAATTACTTTACTGATTATTATTGTTTGTTATCATATCTTTACTCATTATTATTGCTATTATTAATCATTATTATGGGTGAGCATGGTTTGGATTGGTGGGGGGTTTAACCAAATTTCATTTCAATACGAGTATTCTAATTTGCAATTGTTTTTTATTTTACCAACTAGCTATTCACTATTACATCATACAAATAAACTACAAAAAGGTAGAAGATATTAAAAAATTACAAAGTTGTTAATAATACTGAAGTACTATTAAGGTACAACATCGTCGTTACGTTGAATATTAAAGATACTTTGGTGGTTTGTGGTGGAGTTTGGTTAGAAGCACACACCAACCTATGTTTTAAGCTAATTATTATTATAATGGTAATATTAATTTATTTTTTAGACATTATTGTTACTATACCATCATCATCAAGTATTAATTTATTCATACTAAAAATTAATTACTCATTATTAATTATTATGATTTTCAATAATTTTTATTTTAAAAATTAATTTATCATTATTACTATTATTTATAGATACTCCTTTCGTCCCATATTAGATGATACAGTTCGACTGATACAAAATTTTAGCAGTGTTATTTGACGAACTTATTTTATTGAGAGTAGTTGATTATTGATATTTATTTTAGTACATAAAGAACATGGTGGGCATATGTGGGTCATGCTATTGACAAAAGTGAATCATTTAGTACATAAATTAATTATGTGTGGACCCATTACAATTGAAAATTATATATCTATGCCATTTATAGAAAGTGTATCAGTTAATGTCGGACGGACGAATATAGAAAGTGTATATTCTAATATGGGAGAAAGAGATTATCATTTAATAACATCAAAAATAATATTATCATTATTCATTTAATATTATTCTAAATTATTAATTATTATTACTTAGAATTATAATTACTTATTATTTGATATTCATAATTATTATTATTTATTTATTATTTATATATTTATCACAATTCTATTCAATTCCATTCAGTTCAGTTCGGTTCAGCTCCAATAAATTCAGTTCAGTTCAACTTCAATAAGTTCAGTTCAGTCCAATAATTTCAGTTCAGTTCAGTTCAGTTCAATGCAGTTCAGCTAAAATTAGACAAACAAAACAAACCCTCATCCTCCGTGAAACAATGGTTGATCGAGACCTAACCTAGTTTTCATTAGGCAAATTACTGTGCATACGTCGCTTCATTAATCTTAGTCCTGTGTTGGTTCTATGAGTAGGTAAATTAGTGATAATTTCATTAGCCGAAAATTTGCTCGAAATTACTGTTCATAAATGTCGGGAGGGCCTATCCGCCTATAGGCTATAAATAGCACATGTTTGGTAACTGAACAACAGACGAAAAACACATTTTTTCGTTCATGAGGCGTATGAAATAATTGAGCTTGCGGTGGCTAGGTTTTTTTTTTCCTTCACCAAAAATGGAAGGCACAAAAGATGAAGAATATCAGCATGGTGATAAAGCTGCATCAGTATTTACTTATGAACAAGAGCTTGATGATGATGGCAAACCCGCAAGAACTGGTATATATTCTCTCTTGTCGACCTTACATTTTTATTCCGCAACTAAACCCAGTAAAAATCCGCGTGCCTAAAGTTTAGGACCCGTTCGTTATCGACTTATCGTTTGCTTATTTCATTTTTTTTTCTCTCTAAAGTTCTAAACTAGAAAATGAAACCCGAAATATATTTTTAGTTTTCGAAACAAACATGATGGTAGATAGATACGAGATTATGGCCGGTACGAGTCATATGACTTTTGTAATTCTAAAATAAGAACTATATCGAACAAGCCTTAAACTTTAATTTATCGGACGTTATACCAACCTGACCGACCCATTTGACAAATCTACTTTTTATGTTTTCACTTACTAATCACCCAATGCATGGGTTTCATGAATATTTTGCATAGTTGGTACAAAGAATGGGTAAGCAGACCGAGTCACTTGGTAGTAGTTGGCAATTACCATTGTCATCTACACCTTTGGATGACTAATTCTCTAGGTAAAAAACATGCATTACCCCAAAATTGGGCACAATATTAGCTAACTAACATCACAATATTACCATTTTCTGAAAAATTAATAAAATTTAGGAACATGCAATTTTTACTTTGGGAATATACATTTTGCAGTTAGCCAGTTACTGAGGCTAGGTTAAGTCAGATGGTTGATGATGTTTGCTGTATTAATTTTTTCTGATTATGTGGTGGTAATTTTCAGTTTGTTGGGTTGGTCCAGTTGGATGTTTTCCAAGTTAAACTTTGCCAATTTGTTACTCCATATACAGCTGTTTTTTTTTTGTTTTATTATTATTTTAGGTTCATACATTTAAATTATGTAATGTAGCAATTTACAGATTTGATAGATGCAACTACGCAACTCATGCAAGTCTTTTTCCCTTCTCCTTATGTTGTTGAATCTAAATAATCTGTCACACAATTTATGTACCGCTTTTATCTCTTCATTGTTATTAACATGATGGTCATCTATAATTTAATATCTAAAAAATTAAATCAACTAATAAGAATAAGAGACACACAAGTGGTTTATGGGACGAAAATTTTGGACTTGATATAGCTATTATGTCACTGACGCTTTCGTGGGTGTTTTGAAAGACATTAACAAGGTCCGCGCTCATCTTAATAGTTATATTGGGTCTCTATTAACTACCTTTTCATTAATTTTCTAGTTTACCTTTCTTCGGCTGGATGGAAAACAATTTAAGTGGAAAATGATTTTTCATGCAGATTCTTTTTATAGGAGAAAACATAATTGTAGATTAATTTTCCTTTATTTAGCTCTTTTCGTGAAAAATTAGAGAGAAAGGGAAGCATGAAAGTGAAAGGGAGAGGAAGGATGGGAAAGAATAAGGGGAAAGTTATGATCAAGAATAGGATGGCAATTGCAAATGTGGTAATCCTTCCTTTAAGAAGGAAAACTATTTTCACAATTTAACCTATTTTGCACCCATTATAATGTAAAAATGAAATATTTCCAACTAAACACTAGTGGGTTTCCATCACATTCAAGCATATTACAATCGAGATTCTTCCTAGCTTGTGTAGCCAGAGTAAGGACTTGACAACATCACTTTTAAGTGAAGTCTGAAAAGGTGATCTGACCCAAACCCACATCGAAGTATACGAGTTAAAAGGATAGGGATAATGGAGGGGATGGAGATAGGGATGAAATAACTAGTTATCCCCCTAAAATAATACGTGGAGGATGTGAATTGGGATAAGGGTTAAAAGACAAGCATACCCTTAATGAAAAGGAAGAAAGGAGAAGAGAAAGGGAAAATTAGTAAAGATACTTAAGTAACTTCACTATTTATCGCAATTTCATCCCAATTCATTTCCCAACATAGAATAACTCTTATTTTATCCTTGTCCCACTTACCAATTCCGTAACCCTAACCCAACATTTATCTCTATGAGTGTATGACATATCCCTGCCTCAATGACATACCAAATGCCCCTGAGAGTTTTAACCCTTTAAATCAAGTGGAATGACATGATTAGCCTATATAATGAAAAAGGTTGATTATATTTCGCTTGAGATATGTGAAATTTGATCCCAAAAGAAGTAGATTTAAAGATAGGACATAATTCTTTAAGCAACTCTTTACATGCATCTTTGTGGTAATAATAATGAGCTAATATGCAATCTTGTAAAGAAAATTTTACAATGAACATAAAACTTAATTCTCAAATGCGTTTTTCTTCATAAATTTCCATCACGGCTCCATATTTCTGAGATAGTTACACGAATCACTAGTCTTTCTTCATAAAACTACCTATAATTTGTTGCTATTACCACCATTCATTACTACCGCCTAACAAAAGGTCCGTAAAAAGATTGCTGACTTGTGTGTAGTCCCAGCCGTAAACATAATCTCAAGTGTTTTCTTTGTTGAAGTACTTGTTTTCTGAATCATATATATGCAGGGACTGTATGGACTGCAAGTGCACATATTATTACAGCAATTATAGGTTCTGGAGTTCTTTCACTAGCATGGGCCACTGCACAGCTTGGATGGCTAGGAGGAATTGCAACTCTCTTGATTTTTTCTGGCATCATGCTTTATACTTCAAACCTCCTTGCAGATTGTTACAGATCTCCTGGTCCTGTCACTGGAAAGCGAAATTATACATACATGGAGGAGGTCCAAGCAAATTTAGGTACATTATCAGATTACTGTTAGTAATCTTATTCTACATTGTTGAACCAATGTCTTTGGATCACCTAAACTTTTTCGTTAATGTCACATAATGGAAGATATCTATATGGACACACATGTACATGTCAAATAGGTCGGTCAGGTTAAGTCCGTATCAGTCAATCTAATTTTTTAAGTTATATGTGCTTCCAACTTCTTTTGCTAGCTTTTCTTTTTATGGTTTTTCATATTTTCACATACTTTTAGCCGAGTTTGTGGTATCAGGTTAGACGCAATTTTATGCTAGTTTTAGCAGGTTGCTTAACTAATCTTGTCTCTTGGATTTTTGGAACATATTTTTGAACTATTTCTCTATTGAGTTTCAAGATTTCAAGTCAGTTTTGATCGAACTTTCGTTGTTTGAATCAGATGTCTGGTTAAGTCAGTTTTTTGAATGTTGATTTGGATATCGTCAGTAGTGGACCTTAATTGCGAACTAACGGATACATCGATGGAACCGGTTGTTCAACATTCTTTCATGAGTTATCATGACAATCAATACATAATGTGCAAGTGATTTTGGTTCAACTAACACTTTTGATTGAATCATCTACTGGACTGACTTAAAATGTTTGGTTATACATACAGGAAGATTAAGTTGCATTGCTTGTGGGGTGTTACAGTACACCAACCTAAGTGGTTTTGTAGTTGGCTACACAATTACTGCACCCATAAGCATGGTGTAAGACCTTCTAGTATGAGTTTAGATCAAGTATCTTCCCCTGCTATAACAGACAATTAGCGAAACTAACTACATATTTTGATGGAAAACTTTCAGGGCAGTTCACAAATCAAATTGCTTCCACAAAAAGGGACATGATTCTTCTTGCAAGTTCAGCTATAACCCTTATATGATAGCTTTCGGAATCTTCGAGATATTCTTGTCTCAAATACCAAACTTCCATAAACTAACCTGGTTGTCAGCTGTTGCTGCAACTATGTCTTTTGCGTATTCCTTTATTGGTATAGGACTTGCACTTGACAGGATTATCTCGGGTAATAAGCCACCCCGTAATTATGATTTTTCTTGTTTTGATGATATGAGTATGTAATTAAGAGGACATTCGACTTTTGTGTAGGGAAAGGAGGGAAAACTAGTTTAACAGGAGTAGAGGTAGGTATAGGTATCTCAGCTTCTGAGAAAACATGGAGGATGCTAAGAGCCATTGGAGACATTGCATTTGCTTATGGCTTTTCTCAAGTACTCGTCGAGATACAGGTAACTCTGTTGGATTATTCAAAGTTGGTTTTGCCTCTTCAGCTGAGTTTAGCTTAACGACCTCTTTAGTAGGCCGTGGTAAACCTTAGATGGTTGCAATAACAATGAAGTTTCATGGAACTGTATTACCATAAACTTCATCATTGTCTTGCTAGAAAAACTACAGAGAAACTCGTCTTATAAGTTTATACCTATCATTTTATTTCTTATTTTCTACCAAATGAGCTGCATTAGTTCTAACACTATATCTACTACTAAGTTCTAACCCTTGGTAAAGTACGAAAACTGGATTTCATCATGGACACTACTGTTGCCTAAACATTGGTTAACGACCTCAGGATACGCTAAAATCGCCACCAGCAGAGAATAAGGTGATGAAGAAAGCCAACGGAATATCACTGTTGACTACCACAGTATTTTATATGATGTGTGGCTGCTTAGGCTATGCTGCATTTGGGAATGATGCACCAGGCAACATGCTGACTGGTTTCGGGTTTTAAGAGCCGTTCTGGTTGGTAGACTTGGCCAACATCTTCATTGTCATTCACTTGGTTGGAGCATATCAGGTACAAACACAACTTCTCAACTACAAACATACCTAGATTAATCATTAATACTCCCTCAAACTTAGATAGACGGCTTTTCATTCGGCCTCGTTTTAAAGTAATCGATAAACTTTGAATGAAAACATGACCGATTATTTAAGAACTGAGGGAGTTTAAAGTTCGCAAAGATCATATTGCATTTCTCTTTACTCGTGAGGTTGGATCACTTGGATGTGCTGGGTCCAATGAGTGGGCTTCAAGGGTTTAAGATGAGGTTATTGGGCCCTGAACATGTTTGTTATAATGGGCCAGGTACTTGCTCAACCAGTGTTCAAGAAGATTGAATCATTAACCATCCAGAAATGGCCCAACTCAAAATTTGTGAAGGCAGAGTACCCTATAAGAATAGGTAACAAAACTGTGGTAAGCTTGAATTCGCTGAGGCTAACTGGAAGAACCATATTTGTGGTCTTGGTGACACTATTTGCCATGGCAATGCCCTTCTTCAATGACATTATCGCGCTGCTAGGAGCCGTTGGGTTTTGGCCATTGGCCGTATATTTCCCAATACAGATGCATATTGCCCAAAACAAGATCAAACAGCGTTCATCGAAGTGGCTAATGCTTCAACTTCTCAACTTGCTTTGTTTGCTAGTTTCGTTGGCTGTGGCTGCTGCATCTATCCAAGGAATTAGTGCAGCGCTTCAAACCTCCAAACTCTTTCAGTTCAAAGAATAATGTACTCCTTAGTTACTTCTTGTTTTTGTATGTAAGGCAATGCAAATGTATTATATGATCGAGTTTGTAGCTAAGCTTGGTGTGTTGTATGTGCTTGGAAGCAAGTCAAATGAGTGAGAAATGGAAAATTAGTATTTTGGCTTGCAGTTCTAAATATTTAAGCTTTTTTGCATCGTATGAGAGATGATACACTTATTGCAACAAACTTCTATCGTGTGAGAGATGATACAATTATTGCAGCAATTGGATTAATAGTTCATGCATAGTAACCCTTGTTTGAAATTTCTAGACAAGTATACTGTAGATATGCAAGGGGCATTTTTCCTAACAAATATAAGAGTCTATATATTGTGTTCGGTTTATTATTTCTTGTAAAGTACTTTGAGATCTTGGAATTATATAATGTCGGTTTTTAATTAATTTAGTTGGTGAAAATACTTGGTATCGGGATATCTAAGTTTTTGAAATTTTGTGTACATTGCATTCGTCTTTTGTGAATTCTTACAAACTAAGAGACAAATCAGCATATAATTATTTTATTATTTCTTGTAAAGTACTTTGAGATCTTGGAATTATGTAATGTCAGTTTTTAATTAATTTAGTTGGTGAAAATACTTGTTATCGGGATATCTAAGTTTTTGAAATTTTGTGTACATTGCATTCGTCTTTTGTGAATTCTAACAAACTAAGAGACAAATTTGGCATATAATTATACTTTTTGTTTTTTTTAGTTTCATTAATTTGAATTTTGTACTAGCTTATGTGATTCTTCTACAGATTATTAATGTTATATCGTAAATAAATTAAATACTTAAAATTCAGTATAAGACATTTAGAATTTGAAGTGAGAGGTACGAGAGTTAGAACTGGAAGTAAGATACGTGATAATAATTGGTGGTCATTTAAATATTACTTTTTAATAAATTGATTTGCTCCAAACTTAACTTGTGTTTCACCTAAATAAGTTATGTTTAGTTGTTTACCAATATAATATATTTTTTACATGAGTTTTCAAGAATATTTTTCGGGGTTTGGAATTTTGACAAAATAAAATTACAATTAGTGGATGCAAAAAAGATAGTAGATAAAGACAAAAAAGGTGTAGCATGTTGCCCGTTATAATATTTTCTCTATTTTTGTAATCACTACAATTAGATTTTCATACTCGATAAGGCCTAGCGTCGATCATCATAATCAAAATGTAAAACTTTCATAAGTTGAAAGCTTCAACTTATTTAGGGATGGCAAAATGGGCGGGCGGGTGCAGGAACCCCCTCCCCATACCCATACCCACCTAAAATTTTCATACCCACCTCCTACCCACTACCCATGGTGGGTAAAGATCTCATACCCGCGCCTGCCCACGTGGGTATGACCCCAAAACCATCCCCACCTCCACCACCCACCTGGGTTTACCCGCCCCAGACCCGCCTGTTACCTGCGAACATTTTAATTCGTTTTATGCATTTTAGCAAGCCAATTTCAGCTAAAAGCCCAAAATCATCAACCCAAAAAGTTTCTGCCATCCTCTACAATGCCAATTTAAAAAGATGGGGGGGTTTTGGACTTTTGGGTTATATGGTAAAAATAAAATTTCTAAAAATTAAAATAGGTGGGTATTGGGCGGGCGGATGCGGGGCGGGCGGGTATGGGGCGGTTTTACTCTCATACCCACCACCTACCCACTACCCATGGTGGGTAGAGCTTTGCATACCCATACCCACCCACCACCCACTAAACCTATACCCATCCCCGCCCCAACTGGGGCGGTGCGGTGCGAAACCCACCAAATTTTACCCACCTGCCATCCTTAGTTGAAACTTCAAAAACAATAAAGTGTATGGTTGGTGCAAAAGTACAAAACATAAGGGAGATAGGCAAATGAATCCTTACTCTGAACACCCTCATTTGACAAGATTCGAACCCCAAACCTTAAGGATCTAATGTAATAACTTTTATAAAATAAGGTACGCCTTGTTTAATTTTCAATAGTAATAATGAGTAGCACTATTATGTTATGTTATAATGGAATTAGTAGATAATTAGTCAATGCTGATAGGGTAAATGGCTTTGATTAATTAGGTGGGATTCTCGAGTTTCTTTGTTTTAGTGCTACATCAATGTTTCCACCCAACATCTAGAGTGGTAGCACTCTCAAAGAAGATTCACTTTCTACTTTTTTGATGCTCACACTTTCTATATCTCCCAACACTAATTGGCATTTTTCACTAGTTTCCTCGAAGATGCTAACTTTTAGAGTTACTTTCAATAGATAGACTTTTCAATTGCTAAAAAAAAAGTTTCCTACAACCAAACAAAGAATATCAGTGAGTTTTGGACAAAAAGTAAGTTGGTCTCAAGTGAAATTTCTTTGTTTTTCATTTCCTAGTCTATGTGGTAGTAGAGTTTATTGCCAAAGAGGATCCAGACTCGTAATGGCATGGTCCATATTGATTGACTGCATTATTTTCCCCGTAGTTTATAAAAGGGGAACGATAGGGTGATTCAAAGGTTGGCAACTCTCATGATTTATGAGAGAGATAGAGAAAAAACCGTAATAAATGCACAAATTTAAAAAATATTTTCTCTCTATTTCTCTCATTAGGCCATTAGGGTTGGCAACCTTCAGTGTCACCTAAACATTTTCCTTTATAAAATGAGAAGAAGTATGTGATAGTGGGCAATTTTAGATCGTTGTTGACTTGTGGTTATATAACGGTGTCATTACCAGAGTTAAAGATGATTGTAAAAATAGTAGCTTTGAATGGTTTAAAAGTTAATACATTACCGATCTAAGATTATTCCCAGTCACTGGATTTATGTGGTCATCTTTGATAATGAGGCATGTCAATATTTGTAAATTGAAATTATTAATAAATATTATAGATGAATCAAAATTTAGATTATAGACTATAAACGGGTATAGGTTGTGTTAAATTAAAGAATACATTATAAAGTATAGAATTTTATTTGGAAAAATTGTTGGAAATAAGTCAACATTTTTGTGGTCTACTTTTATAAGTTAAACTTTGCATTTGTTGAAAAATTGGTGCATTTGGATCGAAATTCATCTAAAATGAGAGGAAAACCCTTATTTTCTTGATACACAGAGAATTCTAAGAAAAACATAAGAATCGATTCAAAAATCTGATACAATTGAGATAATTGTCCTAACATCGAGATGAAAATGCTCTAACATTGAGATGAAATGGGCCAAATGGCCCTCAGTTTTTGACAAACTAAATCGATCGCCAACTTTAGTCAAAGTCTGGCATGTGGGAAAAGTCAAGGTAACGCCTCTCTAGGGGCCAGTAAGCCACATGCTTTAACTGTGGGACCCACTAGACAAATCACGTGTAAACCCTTGGATTCTTCAAGTCAACGATTAAATCTTTCCAAGTCTAAGTAAACGGCTATCCCCCACCATCCACAAACAATCCAGAATAAATTAACATAATTGCCTAATTTCTTGTACAATTTTTGTCATACATTCGAGTATATAGATGTGTAATGAGCATGATACATTCAAATTTATTTTTTCTGAAATAGATTTGGGTATACAGTGTATATGCTAACATGAGCAAGGTACACCCTTGGCTAGCTTTTTAATCAAATAGACTTAGCTATATCATGAATATGGTACACCCGAGTGTATAATGCATATTCTCATGTTCTTGTCAACTGAATTTTGCTGAATTGAATTTATTTTTATTGAACTGAACTGAACTGAACTTATTATTACTGAACTAGACTTATTTTTACTGAAATTTATTAAAATAAGTTGACGAGAACACGACCTTACTCTATAGCCTTTTGGGGTGCTTCCATTTTTTACTTAACAACCATTTTTACAAAACATTTTTTTAAACAGCCAAAAGTTACACACCCTGTAAAAGAAGTCACTATAGACAGCCGATCAAACCAACAATAATAAAGCTATCAAGCCACCTGCCGATTGCCAAACGCCCCAAAACTTTGGGTGACATAGAAAAGCATTAGACGCCTCTTAGTTAAGGATGAAGATGATGTGTAGGATTTGGATAGTTCCGTTTGAACTCTTTCTCTTACCTATACTCCATATCTTTTCAAGACAATTTGTATTTTATTTATATAGGTAAAGTTCATAATTCCCACAAACCCTAGTTTTTATCTAGGGACTACCGCCACCCTTTTGGGCGGTGGTGAGCCCCTTTTTTCTTTTGCTTAATTAGTTCATTGTTATTGTTACTAATAAACTTCAGTCTCTCTCTAATGGAGAGTTTTTCTACCCATTTATTGGGTTATACCTACCCATATATTGGATTTTATCTCTCTCCATGTGAGAGTTTGGGGACTTTGTTATTTGTTATTTCTGTGAGTATGAAGGTTCCTTTGTTGATCGGATTTTGTGCGGGGTTGCAACAGACGTCAATACTTTATTTACAATCGGTTGATATGAATTCGGTTCTACTTCAAAACTACAACAGATCGATAGACCCCCTTGTAGAAGACTGCAACAGACAGCGATATGAGAGACGAGGGTTTTCAAAAGTGTTAGATCTCCTCAACGATCGTGGTTTTGCTATGTTAGAATTTTATTTATTTCAGTTTGATATATATTTGTTAGTTTTGGCTTCTATTGTAGATGTCGTATGACTTCAAATCAATGAATGAATTCTTATTTCAAAAAAAGGTAAAGTTCATAATTTGTAATTAAATTTAGGAGAAGAGAACAGGCTCATAATTTTTGAATTTTAATCTAACTCAAAATTAATCATCAAATCTTTTATAAATGTAGATAATACTCCACTCATTCAAGCTTCCATGGTATTATTTATAAAATGGCCTACCAAATCAATCTTATAATAAAAATATTCTACTAATTTCTAATACATCTAGTTTTTTTTATTAGAATGATACTTCATTAGCGAAAAAAACAAAATATGCCCTAGAACTATGTGGTATGATAATTGTAACCGAAATGTGCCAAAACTCATACCATACCTTCACTATGGTTTAAAAAATGAGTTTATCCTTTAAGAGATCGCCTAATTATAATATTAAAATTAGGCAAGTCTAATCTCTGGCCCAATAAACATTACAACAACCCACCTACTCTCCTTTCCAATTTAAACAAAAGACAATAAAAAACAGTAACTTTGTTGTTGACAAGTGACCATTATATACCAATTAGTGACCATTATATGTCAAATGTTAATAAGTGATTATTAAAATATAAGTTTGTCTACTATGTTAGTAAATTACTAGTTATTTTTCATTTAGGCACTAGTTTAATATATTTGGTGCCTAATTCTACCCATCTAGTACTTTAACGTTGTCTCTCATTGAAACATAAGAGACTAAATTAACATACATTAATAAGGGGCTACTTTAATGCATTTAGAACCTAATTTAAATTCATATCAAATTTCCGGCAGTCAACAATAGAAAATGCAACAAGGATCCCGGTATTGAACGGCGGCAACAACAATAGGTGTTTGGTCGTTGGCACGCGTGAGCAGCGGTTCGTCGGGGAAAAAGGTTGGTGGTTTCTAGGCAGGGGGAGAGAAATTCTCCGACAAAGGTCGTTGGCGACTAGGGTAGGCGAGTGGTGTCTATCGCCAGAAAAAAGAGACCGACAGTGGGAAATCGTTGACACAACAATCGGTGTTTGGGCCTTGTCAAGCTATTTGACCCTGGACTGCCTAATTTTAACATTAGAATTAGGCAACCTTTCTAGATAATTTATGCGAAAAAATTGGTTAAAATAAAATCCTAGACCGTGTTATCATCTCTACTCTGAATACAAAGCACACTTTATGCACAAAGGTTATAAATTCTAATTTTTTAATTAAGATAATTCAATTTTGTTGATAACCAAAGAACAACTTATGTCCTAAAAACAATATGATATAATTAGTGTGCAGTATAATGTGTCAAAACTCGTTCCAGCCCTTACCCACAAGCTCTAAGAAAATAGCTTAAAATATTAGTACTACGCCCTGTAACATCTCTACTCTCACTAAATATAAAGTGCACTTTCTGCAAAAATTAAGGGGGGGTTTAGTTAGAAAAGGGGAAAGGGAAAGGAACCAAGAAAGGTTTAGGCAAGGAATGGAAAGCTAAACTGTTACTTTAAAACACTTGTTTGGTGTATCACAAGGTATTCCTCTCTCTCCTTCCTCCTCCAGCAGCCATCGCCGGCGCTCCGTCTCCTTCTTTGTCGGCGGCATCCTCTCCCTCTCTCTCTCTATCGTCGGCGTCTTCCACGCCTCTCTCTCTATCTTCGGCGCCTTCAACGCCTCTCTCCTTGTCGCAGGCGTCCTAAATGCCTCTCATTCGCTGCAGATCTAGCGATTTTCGTGTGTTGCCTTGTGATTGTTGGGGCTGGGTGTGTCTAATGTGGCTTTTGTGGATGCGGTGGTTGATGGGGCTGGCATGGGGTGGTTATCAGGGTTAGTGTGTGGTGTTTATACGGAGGGGGTGGGTTGTTTTTGCTGAGAGGGTGGGGTGGTTAACGGGAGGGAATAGAGGCGGTTAAAGGGGTTAAGGTGGGCTTTTCTGCGGTCTCTGGCCGGTTCCGGCACGATGGGGTGGTTTAGGCGGAGGAACGTGTCTTCTGGCAAGAATATGGGTTGTCTTGGGGTGTTATGAGTAGTTTGGGGCTGGCTGCTGGTGGTTATGTGGTGGATCTGGCGGTGGGGGTGAGTGGTTATGCTCGGGATGGAGGAGACAGGGTGAGGGTGGTATAGGTGGGCCAACAGAGGTGGTGGACGGGGTGGTTGTTGAGGGTGTAGGGTGGTCAAAGTCAAATGGTCAAGGTGTTTCCAAAACCCCCATTTCTAAGTGGAGGAGGGAAAGGGAAAGACAAAACCCACTACCTTAGAGAGAATCAACTTAGAGGGATTTGGGGTAATGGAGGAGGGAAAGGGAAAGACAAAACCCCCCAACCAAACAATTTTTAAGGGGAATGGAATCAACCCACTTCATTTCCCTTTCCTAAAGCCCCCTTACTAAACGCCCTCTAAAAGTTATAAATTATATCCTTCTTTTGTTTCTTTTTATTTGTCTCATTTACTATAGCTCCAAATGCCAATGAAACTGATTTTTGGAATGTGGGTGGAGACAACAATTAATATTCCACTTATTTTATAGCAAATGTGGTTATTAAAGTAGGTAAAAGAAAATTATAAGGTACACGTGAGATCAAAAAGTGATAAATAATGGGAAAGTAGCACAAACAAAAGGAAACAGACAAAAACGAAAAATAGGACAAACAAAAAGAAAGGAATGAAGTATATTTTATCCTTATCATGATACAGTGTAAGAAATGTTTGGTAACTTATTTCGTTTACTTTGTATAATAATGAGTTCATGTTAGAAGTATGCAATGGAACAAGAGGAAACCGGATAATCACCACTCCAAGGCACGGAAACTACGCTTTCCTATTAGTTTTATTTCGCCCCTCTAGGATCACCGGGTTACACGAAACAACTAATGAGATACAATGGAGTAACAATTCACTTCTATGATCTTAGAAGAGAATCCTTAAGAACTTGTGTTTGATGTGTTTATGAAGAACACTTAAGAAAGTTAATCAGAAATTCTTAAGCAAGCAATGAAGGTTGTATCAAGAATGGAGATCACCTCCTCCTTTTATAGTCACACATGCAAGGGCCCTCATTAAGGACCTTTAATAGGCTCCTTAATAAGCCCCTTAAATCAGAGAATAAATCAGCCATTTAACCATGCAATAAACCATGAAAAACTGACCAAAACGCTTCAACGGACATAAACGGATACATCGCAAACTGAAACATCACGGGGCAGTACCCAGTCGCGACTCGCGACCATGGGTCGCGGCCCGCGACCCCGCGAGCTGGCTGCCCCCCCTTATTCTCTTTGTTTTTCCGGAATTAATTCTACAACTTCTTTTAATTCCCCCATATGTGATTATCTAAACCCATTACCCTTACAAATGTTCCAACAATCCTCCTCCCATTTGTAGGGTAATGTTGAACGGTGTACCTCATGCAAAATCATAAACAAACATGCTCATGCATCATAGAAATATCTAACGATTGAATTTCCACTAGTAAATGTAAACTTACCAACAATTAAGATTGAGATGATAGACTAAGCTTTGAATCATTCAACCACTACAAATTATTGAAGTTACAAATACACATAAGCACAAAACTAATGTTCTTTAAAACCTCCGACACCTTAGTAGCCATGGTGTCCATATCCATTCATGAGCGTTCCAAGTCAAGCCTAAACTTGTTGAAGCGGCCAAACCCCTAACTCATATAGGTAAATCTTTTCGCACATGCTCCTGCAATTGAGCACTTTATCAAAGATTTATTAAGAACTTACATTCAACCTCCTTTACATTGCAGTATCAAGCACTAACCTTGGGATGTATATCACACAAGTGCTTCCAACCTTTAAAGAAAAGTACTATCCTCATTGAATTTGAGATCTAACGTTGTATTAGACATCAAATTGAGTTTTCCTTAGTTAAAGGTTGATCAATAGGCTTAAGACCCATCCCTTTGTTCATTTTGTTCACTAGTTCCCTTGACAACGGTTTTGTAGACGTATCCGCCAAGTTTACACTAGACCGAACAAAATCAATGGTTATACAACCATTCCTTATCATTTCACGTACATAGCTATGCCTAACCCCAATGTGCCTTGACTTGCCATTGTAGACTTCACTATACGCTTTGGCTATTGTGGATGCACTATCACAATGGATAGCTAGAGGAGACATTGGTTTGACCCATAAGTCAACCTCACTCAACACATTCCTTAGTCATTCCGCTTCTTGACAACAAGAAGCTAATGCGATGAATTCCGATGCCATAGTGGAATCGGTAATACATGTTTGCTTCTTAGATGCCCATGAGACGGCCTCTCCTCCAAGAAGAAACACCCATCCACTTGTTGAAGAATAATCTTCCTTATTGGATATCCAACTAGCATCCGAGTATCCTTCAATGATTGAAGGTTCTCCCGTATAAGTTAAACCATAATCTTTGGTTTTGTTCAAATACCTTAGTACTCTTCTCAAAGCTTGTCAATGTATCATACTAGGTTTACTAGTATACTGGCTAAGCTTGCCAATAGCAAATGCTATATCCGGCCGAGTGCTAGTCATAGCATACATCAAGCTTTCAACCAAGCTTGCATACTCCAATTGAGCAATAGGAGTACCACTACCCGGAACCAAGTGAATACTAGGATCCATTGGAGTAGCAAAATGAGACGAGTTTGACTCATTGTACCTCTTCACCACTTTCTCAATGTAATGAGCTTGTGATAAAGAAATAGTTCCTTTACCTCTCATTATTCTAATACCAAGAATAACATCCGCTTGACCCAAATCTTTCATTGAGAAGCTACTTGAGAGAAAAGCTTTAGTATTTTCCACTTGTTCCAAATCAGTCCCAAAGATGAGCATATCATCTACATATAAGCAAATTATAACTCCTTTGCCGTTATTATCAAATTTGCTATATACACATTTATCGGACTGATTTATTTTAAATCCATTAGCCAAGACTACATCATCAAATTTTTGATGCCATTGCTTTGGTGCTTGCTTAAGTCCATACAAAGATCTAATCAACTTGCAAACCTTAGACTCTTGACCTTTGACCACAAATCCTTCGGGTTGATTCATGTATACTTCCTCCTCCAATTCACCATTAAGGAATGCCGTTTTAACATCCATTTGGTGAATTACAAGACCATGAATCGCCGATAAAGCTATCAATAGTCTAATGGTAGCAATTCTTGCTACCGGAGCATAAGTGTCAAAGTAATCGATACCATATTTTTGCCTAAAACCTTGGACCACTAACCGGGCCTTGTGTTTTAATATGGTTCCATCGATTTTCCGTTTTCTTACGGAAAAATCCATTTACAACCTAAGGGTTTGCAACCGGGAGGTAAATTAGCTAAAACCCATGTATTATTCCCCATTATTGAATCCATTTCATCATTCACGGCCTCTTTCCAAAAGGCGGAATCATGAGACTTTATAGCCTCATCAAAGGTCCTAGGATCCTCCTCCATATTGTAACAATATGAAAATTGAGTCATAATTGACTCCCTTGACCCTTCAACAAAATAAAGTTGAAAATCCGGTCCAAAAGATTTCTCTTTTCTAATTCTTTTACTTTTCCTAATTTTCGGTGTTGTGGTTTCATGATCATCATTGATGTCACCCACAACCTTGGAAGTAGTACTAGGTACCATGTCCTTTGGTCTAGGAATCAAAGAGAAACGAGTCTCATCAAATATTGCATCTCTTGACTCTATCACGGTGTGAATAGAGACAAAATCATTATGTTCAATGACATAAAACCTATAGGCTTTGCTATTTTCAGCATAGCCTATAAAAATGCAATCAATTCCTCTTTCACCTAACGTTTTACGTTTAGGTTCCGTCAATTTGACAACCGCCCTACATCCCCATACCGTAAGTGATAAATGCGTAATATGCCATATTTTGACTCCCTTATTTTAGTCGTTTGACCATTTTTTTTATATAACTTTCTCGAAGTTTTAGTACTTTTATTTATTATAGTTTTTATTTATACAATATTGTAATTACAAGTAAATTGAGCTTAATTTGTGTTTCTTTATTTATTAATATAAAATATAGGTGATGGAATTTGGACTTGGGCTCAAAGGCACTAATTTGCTCCATTAGTTGGCTCTCATAACTTTGGATCACCAAATACACAACAACATCGTACACTTGAGGAAGCCAAAAGAAAAGAAATAAAAGAAAAGAAATAAAAGGAGGAGATAAAGAGGAAGAGAAACAGGCGCAGCAAATCAAGAAGATAAAATCAGAGAGTGAGAAGATAAAGTTTGCAATCAGATCCGTTATATCAGTCCGAGATTTTAGTATTCTACTCTATCATGAAGATCCACATTTATTTGGGTATAAAAACCCCATTCGGTTCACGGAGAAAAAGGAAGAAAGCTTGGGCAGATTTTACAAGAATAAAAAGGGAGTTTGGGAGTGAAGTTTTTGGGTCAAGATTGAGAAGTGAAGTGGAGGAAGAACACTCCTTGAAAGTACAGCTACTGTACGGCAAGGAAGAGCGACAGTCGGGTTCGTTGGAGGTGTCGAAACCGAATTCGAACGGCGATTTTCCGGGCATAATTATAAGTTCTTTTCTCACCTTTAATCTCAAGTTTTATCTAGATATCTAAATTCACAAATTATGATCTTATACTTAGTTTATTTAATATTTCAATTATGCTTTTTTTTGGGTCTTTGAATATTAGTATTTACATTGTTAGTTTCGAATTTTGGTATGATATTCAAGTTATATTTGTTTTTGTTATTAAAGATTGCGACTTTATGCTTAATTTCTATCTTTTGAGTATTAAGTTGTGTTCTTGTGCTAATTACATGATTCGTTCTAATATCAATTATGTGATCCGAGTAGCAACTAGTTTGAATTGGGGTTTGCGATAATTCCGGTTTAAATTAGAGTATAATTTGATCAAGTTAATTAATACATCTATGTGTTTTGATTGCTTGGGTTAATCGTTCTTAATGCTACTAATCTGAATTTTGCTAGTTGCGAATTATTGGCGATTGTAGGATTAGTAAGAGTTAACTTTGGCCTAGTTTAATGTTAGCTATTACCACTCATAATTTAGTCATAGTGGACCGCGACAATTTTACTTGGCTAGATTTGAGAAGAGGGATAAAGGGGAAATTTTGCTATCAAAATTCCTAACGTTAACCTTTCATATTGATTTTGTGACTAATATGTGACCCAAGTTCGTAAAGGTTGAGTATTTCTAAGATTATGTGCTTAATGGGTAGCTTGTCTTCACTTGTAGTTTTAGTCATTAGTTGTTAGTTTAGTTTAAATAGTTATTTTCCGAACAAACCCCCCAAATCCAATGTGAATTTGTATGTAGTTATCTTTATTCTGTCCATGTTACTAGTCGTCCAATTAGTCAAACTTTGGTTTTTAGTGAATTAGTTAGTCTCTCCGTGGATCGACCCTACTTACCCTTTACTATGTTTATATTTTTGAGGTTAAGATAGGTATTATAAATTATTAATTTGTATACGCAAACGACACGTATCAAATTTTGGCGCCGTTGCCGGGGAGATTTACAGGTATTTTCATTCCCATAGTTTGATTAACTTTGTAACTTTTCTCATATAACTTGGCTTAACTGACTTTAAATTCCCCCACACTTTGTTGTGCATTAATTAGCTTATATGTATTTGTGGTTTCAATGCTCAATATGCTTTAGACTAAAAGGCTATCATAAAGTTTATACTTGGTGCTAATACACTGCTGCTGGTGTTTAGTTGTGCTTCAATTGAAATATTTGTGTTGACACCAGTTTCATGGATGTCTGGCAATTACTATTTGGTTTCCGCATTTCTGTCAACCTCACTTCTGATTAAATTTCGTCTGAATTATGCAAACCAATATTATAGACATGACTGAATTCAACTTGAACATTTTTTGGTGGGAATTAAGAGCCTGAACTCGTTACACTGACTGTTTGAGCTTATAATTATATTCAACTATAACTATTTGTTTCAACATGGAATTTTGGCTACTGGGTAAAGTATCTTGGTTCAAAAGTCTAACTTTGTTCTGGGTAGCTATATAAAGATGGGGTATACTTGTTTCAATGTATTATGATAGTTAGCTCTTAGTATAGCTCCCTATTAGATTATGCCCATAGTTGGTTGTCCTTTCTTGCACTATTGTTATTGTGAATCAGTTATCATCCCTATTGGAAATTAAGTTGACACTGATTGTGTATGATTTACAGATAACTTCTCACTAGAAAGGCTGGGAAATATTTACATGAGTTCCTCTTTTAACTCCTTGATTCCCTAGACTCTGATATGCTTTATCACACTAGTAAAACTTTGAAAATCACTGATCAGCCAGCATAATAGAGTATTTAGTATTATATGTTTGATCTACTGTCAGTGTGTTGTTTCTATATGAACCATTTTCCTTCTGTGAAACATGGTATAACTTCAAGCTCAGTGACTTGGTTGACTCTGTAATCATAGCAATGATTGAACATTTAGTATTCCTATTTTTGATGTTTATCAGCTGCAGTGTTTTAATTTTCAAACATGCTACATTATCGGAGTAATAACTTACTGCCTACGTGTGCTACCTTTATCCTAAATATGTGTATGCAGTTTGTAATGTTTGTTGACAGAGTATCATGGTCTTTTTAGTTATGCTACTTTCAAGTATTTTACTAGATGATGCAATTCTGTGTGTTTAAGAAAATAAATTTGAAAATTTCCTTGGTTTATTTGCAGGTGTATGATTACACGTCTACGAGGAGGACGATTAGTGTTTGACCCCGAAGTAGAACGAACAGCAAGAAGAGCAAGGAAAGAGTTCTTAGCAACACAAAGCGAGACAAATCTGCATCTGGAAAGCTTGTTCAGCAGCGAGGAAGAGATGAATCCACCGGAAAGAACTTTGAAGGAATTAGGAGCTCCAAGAGTGGACGATGCACCTCTGTGCATTGTGTTTCCAACAGTGGAAAAGCCACTGAAACTGAACTCAGGTTTTCTTAACCTCCTCCCTAAATTCTATGGACGCAAAGGTGAGGATCCTCATCGACATTTAAAAGAATTTAAAGTTGTATGTTCTACTATGCAACCTGATGGCATTGATCATGATTCTGTGAAAATACATGCATTCCCTTTCTCTTTACATGATTTGGCTAAGGAATGGTTGTACTCCCTTTCTTCTGGATCTATTACTACTTGGGAAGAACTCCAACAAATTTTCTTAGAAACATATTTCCCTGCGAGTAGAATTGGATCCATTAGAAAGGAGATTTGTGGCATCAAACAAGACTTTAGTGAAACCTTATATGAGTATTGGGAGCGTTTTAAGCGACTATGTTCATCTTGCCCACAACATCAAATAAGTGACCAACTACTAATCCAATATTTTTATGAGGGTCTTTTGGGTAATGATAAGAATATGATAGATGCGGCTAGTGGGGGTGCTTTAGTTGACAAAACACCTACTCAAGCAAGGCAACTAATTAGTAAAATGGCCCAAAACACTCAACAATTTGGCTCACGTAATGATGTTAAAATAGTGAATGAAATGGATGTTTCACTTGTTCAAAGTCAATTAAAAGAAAATGCTCAACAAATTGCTAATTTGACTACTTTGATGACTAAATTTGTTGGTAATGAGTCAAAAGCTAGGGTGTGTGGAATATGTTCTGATTTTTCTCATGCTACTGATTCTTGTCCGACCTTGCAAACTGAAGATGTGAACGCTTTAGGTGGTTTTTCTGGTCAACCCCAAAGAAAATATGACCCCTTTTCACCGACCTACAATGAGGGTTGGCGTGACCATCCAAACCTAAGGTATGGGTCTGGACCTAGACCGCCATTTCAACAAGGTAATCCTAGGCTCTATGCACCACAAAACACACAACCTAAATCTGTTGGCCCGACCTTAGAAGACTTAGTTAAACAATTAACTAACCAAATAGGGCAAGTTCACAATCAAGGTGTCGAATTTCAAAAGAAAACTGAGTCACATTTACAGCAACTTGACACCCAAATTGGACAAATATGTACTTCCTTAAGCAGTCTTGAGACTCAACTTGGCGGTAAGTTACCCTCGCAGCCTTTCCCTAATCCCAGAGATGTAAAAGCCATGACCCTTAGGAGTGGTAAAGCGTTGTCAGGACCTAATTACAAGAGTCAGGAAATTGAAAAAGAATTAGAAGTCACTCCTTCTGATGTGCTTAAAGATGTTAGTACTGATTTGAATAATGACTTGGCAGTGAAGGATAAACAAAAGACTGCAGTGTCTCAAACTGATTTTTCTCACTTGAAAGATGTACCACCCTTCCCTTCCAGGTTTGCAAAGGCTAAAAAAGAGGCTCTTGATAATGAAATACTTGATGTTTTCAGAAAAATTGAAGTGAATATCCCTCTTCTCGATGCTATCAAACAAGTTCCTCGATATGCAAAGTTCCTTAAGGAACTCTGTACTAATAAGCAAAAGTTAAGACCTGCAGAAAAGATAAGGGTGGGGGAGAATATTTCGGCTGTGATTCAAAAGAGTAAACTCCCTCCTAAATGCACAGATCCGGGCATGTTTACGATTCCATGTAAAATTGGTAAGTCTCGTCTTGAAAGATGCATGTTAGACTTAGGTGCCTCCATTAATGTGATGCCCAAATGTGTTTATGAAACATTGAATGTCGGGCCAATGTCTAAAACTGATGTAGTCATTCAACTTGCTGATCGTTCGAATGCATTTCCAGTAGGTGTCTTAGAAGATGTCTTAGTCGAAGTCAATGAACTTGTCTTCCCTGCTGACTTTTACATACTGGACATGGGTGATCATTCTGGTAGCACACCGCTGTTGTTAGGAAGACCTTTTCTAAAAACGGCCAGAACTAAAATTGATGTTTCTGCAGGTACCTTAACAATGGAATTTGATGGAGAAATAATTAAATTTAATATCTTCGATGCTATGAGATATCCTAGTGATATCAATAATGTTAGTTCTATTGAATCTTTTGACTTTGTTGATTGGATTGCTCAGGAATTATTTGATAAATGGTGTGAGTCACTGCTTGAATTGAATGACGTGAAAACTGACTCTGTTTTGACGTTAACTGAAATCCATGAACCTGAATCTGTGAATGTTGATTCTGTGCATGCTACTGTTGATTTTAACGCGCCACTGTCTGTGCCTAAATTAGTTCCATCTGTTGAGAAAGCTCCTGTATTGGAACTAAAACCTCTGCCTACAAATCTGAAATATATCTTTTTGGGTGATGATGAGACTTTACCTGTGATTATATCTAGTTCTTTAACGTCGTCTCAAGAAGAAAAATTGATTAACGTGCTTAAAGACCATAGAGAGGCAATAGGGTGGACCTTAGCTGACATTAAAGGAATTAGCCCGACCTTATGCATGCATAGGATTTTTCTAGAAAAGGATGCCAAACCTGTAAGACAGACTCAACGTAGGTTAAACCCTGCCATGATGGAAGTAGTTCACAAAGAAATCATTAAATGGTTAGATGCAGGTGTAATTTATCCTATTTCTGATTCTGAGTGGGTTAGCCCTGTGCATGTTGTTCCTAAAAAGTCTGGTATCACTGTTGTTGAAAATGCTAAAGGAGAACTTGTCCCAACTAGAGTGTCTAATGGATGGAGAGTATGCATAGACTATAGGAAACTTAATCAAGCCACTAGGAAAGATCACTTCCCTTTACCATTCATTGACCAAATGTTAGAAAAGCTTGCTGGACAATCTTTCTTTTGCTTTTTGGATGGTTATTCTGGTTATACTCAAGTTGCTATTGCTCCTGAAGATCAAGAAAAAACTACTTTTACTTGTCCATTTGGTACGTTTGCCTTTAGGAGAATGTCTTTTGGTTTGTGCAATGCCCCTGGAACATTTCAACGTTGTATGATGAGTATATTTTCAGATTTAATTGAACATGACATGGAAGTCTTTATGGATGATTTTACTGTGTTTGGTGATTCGTTTGATAGATGTCTTCATAGTTTGTCTCGTGTTTTGAAAAGATGTGTTGAAACTAACCTTGTTTTGAACTTTGAAAAGTGTCATTTTATGGTCAACCAAGGTGTAGTTCTAGGCCACATTATTAGTGCAAGAGGTTTGGAGGTTGATAAAGCTAAAATTGAGGTAATTAGTTCGTTGCCTTACCCTACTACTGTACGTGAGGTACGATCATTTTTAGGGCATGCTGGTTTTTATAGACGCTTTATAAAAAATTTCTCTAAGATTGCCTCACCTTTATGTGTTCTACTTGCAAAAGATGCTGCATTTGAATTCAATGATGACTGTAAAAAGGCTTTTGGTGATTTAAAAGAAAAATTGACTACTGCTCCTGTCCTTCGGTCTCCTGATTGGTCGTTGCCCTTTGAAATTATGTGTGATGCTAGTGATAAGGCAATAGGTGTTGTGTTAGGACAAAAGAAGGATAAAGAGTCTTATGTTATTCATTATGCCTCTAAATCACTTGACCCTGCCCAATGTAACTACACGGTGACTGAAAAAGAAATGTATGCTGTCATTTTTGCTTTAGAAAAGTTCAGGCCTTATCTACTTGGGACTCATGTGATTGTGTATTCTGATCATGCCGCTCTTAAATATCTTTTGAAAAAGAGGGAATCAAAACCTCGCTTACTTAGATGGATGCTTTTGTTACAGGAATTTGACTTGGAGATAAGAGATAAAAAGGGGGTTGAAAATAATGTTGCTGACCACCTAAGTAGGATCGTCCCTAGGGAAGATTGGCCTATCATGACTGAATTTTTCCCTGATGAACAATTGTATTCTTTGGCTACTGTTGACACCCCATGGTACGCCGATTTAGTTAATTACTTAGTAACAAAGACTTTCCCCCCTACTCTTACAAAGGCTCAAAAACTGAAGATAAAATCTGAATCTAAATACTATTTTTGGGATGATCCATACCTGTGGAAGTCTTGTTCGGATCAAGTGATTAGGAGATGTATTGCTGAGTCTGAATATGAATCTGTTTTGCAATTCTGTCATAGCTTAGAAAGTGGTGGACATTTTGGCCCCCAAAGAACTGCTCATAAGGTCCGTGAGTGTGGATTGTATTGGCCCACACTAAATAAAGATGCCTACTTGTTTTGCAAATCTTGTGAGCGATGCCAAATGACAGGGAACCTTTCTAAAAGAAATGAAATGCCTCAATCAGGGATTTTAATCTGTGAAATATTTGATGTGTGGGGTATAGATTTCATGGGACCTTTTCCCTCGTCTTTTGGTAAACTTTATATTGTTCTTGTTGTGGATTATGTTTCTAAATGGGTGGAGGCTAAAGCAACAATCACTGATGATGCTAAAACAGTTGTGAAGTTTGTTAAGAGTCGTATATTCAATAGGTTTGGTATGCCTAAAGCAATCATTAGTGATCGTGGTACTCATTTTTGTAATAAAACGTTTGGTGCTCTCTTAGGAAAGTATCATGTCACACATAGAGTATCTACTGCTTACCATCCACAAACCAATGGACAAACCGAAGTGTCTAATCGAGAAATTAAGTCTATTCTAGAAAAAATGGTAAATCCTAACAAAAAAGATTGGAGTCTTAGGTTAGGTGATGCTTTATGGGCGTATAGGACAGCCTTTAAAACTCCTTTAGGAATGTCTCCTTATAGACTTGTTTTTGGAAAAGCTTGCCACCTTCCTGTTGAGATTGAGCATAAATCCTACTGGGCAGTAAAGCAATGTAACTTAGATTATAATTCTGCTGGCACTAACAGGAAGTTACAATTGCTTGAGTTAGAGGAGTTAAGGCTAGAAGCTTACGAGAATGCTAGGATATATAAGGAGAAAACCAAGGAGTTCCACGACAGAAAGCTAGCTAGAAAAACTCTTGATGTTGGTCAGAAAGTGCTGCTATTTAATGCTCGTTTAAAATTGTTTCCGGGCAAACTCCAATCGAGATGGTTGGGCCCTTTTGTGATCACTAACGTTTTTCCTCATGGTGCAGTAGAAATTAAGAGCTTGGACACTAACAAGGTTTTCAAAGTGAATGGCCACAGATTAAAGTCGTTCTATGATCGAGCTCAGGTTATGGAAGTTGAAGCAATTCTTCTGGAGCAGCTGTAAACTCAGCTCAGTTACGTCGAGCCAACGACGAGAAATGAAGGCGCTGCTTGGGAGGCAACCCAAGGATTTATTTCATTCTATTTTATTTTATTTTTCTACTTGTCTTCAGTTTAATAAAAAACAATCTGTTTGCGTTTTGCTGCCTGTAGGTTGTTATCTTCTGCCTTCTGCCGCTCTTCTGCCATCTGATGTTTCTGCTGCTCCGTTAGCTGCATCATATCGCTACTGCACATTGTTGCCCATCCCTTTTCCAGTGTTCAGGGCAGTATCCCTTCACCCACTTTTACCCTCTTTTCTTTGAGCATAATACATTGCGGACAATGCAAATTATAAGTGTGGGGGGGAGTATATTGCTATCGTGTTTGAGTTGCTGGATTAATAATGTTAGAGTTGAATATGATGAAATACAGGTTGTGCATAGTGTCATGTTGTGAACACTGGTTTATATCACGTTTTAGGGGAGGTGCTGTCAATTTTCAATGGAATTAGCATAAAGTATCAAGTCCATTTGCATCTCATATATAGTAGTTTAGTGTTAGTCATTTTATTTCATGCATTGATAAAAAAAAAAAAAAAATAAAATAAAATAAAAATATTTATTTCTTTTTATCTGCATTAGTTTTAGGAGTTATTTGCATATTAGGATTTCACCTCTTAATTTCCTAAGGAATGACTATTAGAAGGTTTGATAAGAAACTCTAATCTAACTGTTTTTAAACTAACTTGTTTTCTAAAAAAAAAAAACAAGATTTTGGGAATGACTGTATAATTTGAAAAGAATGGTTGAACATGAGAGATTCATAATATAATTGGAAAAATACTCTTGCTTCTCTTAAATAAGTTGGCTAGATAGATAGACCAAAAACCTGTGAGTTTCTGAGCCTATTAGACTGACACATCTGCATCAGTCTCATTTTTCTTTCTTGAGTGATAGTTACTCAATGAAGTATGGCTCTTGAACTTGACTTGGTACTCTTTGAGACTTTTTTGTGACAGATGCGTGAGAAATGATTTAGGCGTTCTTTTCATATATTTGAGCCTCAGATATTCGTTTCATATAAATTTTCCTTCTTTTAGCCCTTCCGAGCTTTGATTTCCTTATTTTCATGACCACCCGCATTACAAGCTTATGGCCTTATAACCCAAGCCTAGCTATATGGAGGAATAATACTGCTATTGTTATTTGAGCTTATATTGTATTATTGGTTGTAAAAGGGAGAAAGTGAAAGGAGGTTTATCATGAGCAAAAAAAAAAAAAAAAAAAGTTGTAACTTTTGAATGGCGAATGAAAATTATTAGAGTTGATAAAGAGGGTCATTTTGATTATTATTGGTGTTACGTGATGTGAGAAGTTCTAGTTGGATTTTTTGTGGCCTTTGCATCTAACAGCCGTGGATGTTAAAGTGTTATTTCCTCCACTAGTTGGCTTTTACCACCACATTTTCCCAAAATATTTCCCTACCCCTTAAACCTTAGCCACGTTACAACCTTTAAAAGTCCTTTTGATCTTTGCGCATCTTGTTACTCTCAAAGTGGAGAATTGAGACGATTGTCAAGTTTAAAGAAATATACTTCATTTGAGTCGACATGATTGTAGGTTGAGCGCATATTATTTTATCCCTAAACACATTTAAACACATGAGAGTTGAGTGTATAATTTTGTACCTATGAGGGTCTATCTATTAACTCAATGTGTACACAAGTTGGACTCATGCTAGCTATTTTGAGTTGTAAAGAAAATCGTTTCTCCATGAAATATTATGAGTTTTGATAGTTTGATTGTTTCACCACTAAGAGTATAGCATTCTCACTAACATTTTTTTTTCAAACGTTTTCTGCGACTAACTTTAAAATGTTTTAGTTTCTTATCGTATACTTATCTAATCTAGTTATTTCCAATAAAGAGTTGGAGGTGATATATTAGTTCTTGCATTTAGTTTGTAGGTTGCTTGTAGTTTACTATAAGTAGTACTTTGATCGAGGGCGACAAAAGACTAAGTGTGGGGGAATTTGATAAATGCGTAATATGCCATATTTTGACTCCCTTATTTTAGTCGTTTGACCATTTTTTTTATATAACTTTCTCGAAGTTTTAGTACTTTTATTTATTATAGTTTTTATTTATACAATATTGTAATTACAAGTAAATTGAGCTTAATTTGTGTTTCTTTATTTATTAATATAAAATATAGGTGATGGAATTTGGACTTGGGCTCAAAGGCACTAATTTGCTCCATTAGTTGGCTCTCATAACTTTGGATCACCAAATACACAACAACATCGTACACTTGAGGAAGCCAAAAGAAAAGAAATAAAAGAAAAGAAATAAAAGGAGGAGATAAAGAGGAAGAGAAACAGGCGCAGCAAATCAAGAAGATAAAATCAGAGAGTGAGAAGATAAAGTTTGCAATCAGATCCGTTATATCAGTCCGAGATTTTAGTATTCTACTCTATCATGAAGATCCACATTTATTTGGGTATAAAAACCCCATTCGGTTCACGGAGAAAAAGGAAGAAAGCTTGGGCAGATTTTACAAGAATAAAAAGGGAGTTTGGGAGTGAAGTTTTTGGGTCAAGATTGAGAAGTGAAGTGGAGGAAGAACACTCCTTGAAAGTACAGCTACTGTACGGCAAGGAAGAGCGACAGTCGGGTTCGTTGGAGGTGTCGAAACCGAATTCGAACGGCGATTTTCCGGGCATAATTATAAGTTCTTTTCTCACCTTTAATCTCAAGTTTTATCTAGATATCTAAATTCACAAATTATGATCTTATACTTAGTTTATTTAATATTTCAATTATGCTTTTTTTTGGGTCTTTGAATATTAGTATTTACATTGTTAGTTTCGAATTTTGGTATGATATTCAAGTTATATTTGTTTTTGTTATTAAAGATTGCGACTTTATGCTTAATTTCTATCTTTTGAGTATTAAGTTGTGTTCTTGTGCTAATTACATGATTCGTTCTAATATCAATTATGTGATCCGAGTAGCAACTAGTTTGAATTGGGGTTTGCGATAATTCCGGTTTAAATTAGAGTATAATTTGATCAAGTTAATTAATACATCTATGTGTTTTGATTGCTTGGGTTAATCGTTCTTAATGCTACTAATCTGAATTTTGCTAGTTGCGAATTATTGGCGATTGTAGGATTAGTAAGAGTTAACTTTGGCCTAGTTTAATGTTAGCTATTACCACTCATAATTTAGTCATAGTGGACCGCGACAATTTTACTTGGCTAGATTTGAGAAGAGGGATAAAGGGGAAATTTTGCTATCAAAATTCCTAACGTTAACCTTTCATATTGATTTTGTGACTAATATGTGACCCAAGTTCGTAAAGGTTGAGTATTTCTAAGATTATGTGCTTAATGGGTAGCTTGTCTTCACTTGTAGTTTTAGTCATTAGTTGTTAGTTTAGTTTAAATAGTTATTTTCCGAACAAACCCCCCAAATCCAATGTGAATTTGTATGTAGTTATCTTTATTCTGTCCATGTTACTAGTCGTCCAATTAGTCAAACTTTGGTTTTTAGTGAATTAGTTAGTCTCTCCGTGGATCGACCCTACTTACCCTTTACTATGTTTATATTTTTGAGGTTAAGATAGGTATTATAAATTATTAATTTGTATACGCAAACGACACGTATCAGTAAGGTAATTGAGATTAGGCTTTTTCTTTGACCAAAGTTCATATGGGGTAGTCTTGTTCCTTTTATTAGGAATTGTATTTAAAATATAGCATGCCGTTAAAATAGCATCACCCCAAAAACCGTCACTAAGACCCGAATTAGAAAGCATGGTATTAACCATTTCTTTTAAAGTCCTATTTTTCCTTTTCGCCACACCATTACTTTGAGGTGAGTATGGTGCAGTAGTTTCATGGATTATTCCAATGAAATTAAAATAACTAGGATTATAGTATTCACCACCCCTATCCGTTCGAAGTCTTTTAACTTTTTCACTAAGTTGAAGTTCCACTTCGGTCTTATAGATCTTAAACTTTTCAAGTGCTTCATCTTTTGAGAATAATAAATAAATGTAACAAAACCTTGAAAAATCATCAATAAAAGTTACAACATATTTTTTATTTCCCAAAGATGGTGAACTATGAAAGTCACACAAGTCACTATGCACCAATTCTAGCAATACCGATTGTCTTGTCACACTAGGAAAAGGATTCTTTATAATTTTGTTTAACATACTTCCTCCGTTTTTTATTAGTTGTGACACTTTTAATTTCACGGACTCCTAGACAATTTTTGGAGAGGAAAGAGATAGAGAGAAAGAAAGAAGGGGACCCATGTGATAGGAGAGAGATAGAGAGAAAGATTTGCCCAAAAAAGAAAGTGTCACAATTAATTCCAAACTTCCTTATATAGAAAGTGTCACATTTAATAAAAAAACGGAGGAAGTACATGTCTTGCACTTCTCTAAATTCAAATCAAAGGAAGGTATTAAAAGCTAACTTAGACATGTCATATAATCTACGATAGTTCACATGACATAACCGATTGTGCCATAGAGAAGAAACATCAAGCATGTAAATAGAACTAGCAATTTTATTATCAATGCTAAACTTAAACATTCCATTACAAAAATAACCTTGACCAACATAAATACCACTCTTAGACACTATAAATTTATCAGATTCAAAAACAACCTTAAAATTAAACTTATTCAAAAGTCCTCCCGACACAAGATTTTTCCTAACTTCCGGAACATAAACAACATCCCGGAGAGTTAGAGTCTTTCCCGAGGTTAACAACAATTCTACTTGGCCAATTCCCTTAGCCTTTACCGTAGAATCATTCCCCATGTACAAAATTGGACCATCATCCAATTCCTTCAAAGACTTGAAATGGTGCCTATTATTGCACACATGTCGAGAAGCTCCCAAATCAATCCACCAAGAATCATCAACCTGCACAACATTAATTTCAGAAATCATAGCAATAAAATTCATTTCTTCAACTATGTTTTCATGTGCAACTATACCTTGGTTTTGACCAACACTAGGTTGATCTTTCTTTGTCGTCTTCTTTTTCTTCCAAGACGGACAATCCCTCTTCAAATGAGGACCATTGCATACCCAACAAGTAAGAGTTTTCCTCTTCTTGTTTGCAACATTGGTTTTAGATTGAGCATTGGATTTCTTGGTCCCATTAGACCCACCAACCTCTACCATATTAACGGTAGACTTAGGAGCACTAAAATTTGTGTCTTTAACCCCATGTTGAGCCCGGATCCCTTCTTCAATACGAAGATGAGTTCCTAATTGCTCCATGGAAAGATCCTCTTTCTTATGTTTCAAAGTATGTATAGTGTTTCCAAGAAGATGGTAGTTTATCAATAATGGAAGCAACGGCAATTGCTTCATCCATTACCATACCATGTGACCTTATTTGATTTAAAATGTGATGAACTTCGTGAAATTGCTCCATTATAGGCCTTTCATTAGTCATTTTAAACATATTAAAATTACTAACAAGAAACTTCTTACTTGAAGCATCTTCCGAGATGTACTTGGCCTCTAGAGAATCCCAAAGCTCCTTTGCACTCTCCACATTTTGGTAAAGATCAAACAAGGCATCCGAAAGTGCATTGAGAATATGACCACGACAAATGTAGTCATCATTCTCCCACTTTGTACGCCTCCTCGTAGTCTCCAAGGGTTCCTCAACCCCTTCTTCCGGATAAGCCGGAATTAGTGTAGTAAGCACATACACCACATTGAGAGTCGTTAAGAAGAAATGAATCTTCTTTTGGCAACGACGAAAACCCACACCCTCAAACTTATCCAATTTTTGGAAGTTCAAAGTGAGGTCCTTGAGTGATGAAGCCATATCCGTAAGAAAATAAAACTAATAGATTGTTAGAAGTATACAATGGAACAAGAGGAAACCGGATAATCACCACTCCAAGGCACGAAAACTACGTTTTCCTATTAGTTTTATTTCGTCCCTCTAGGATCACCGGGTTACACGAAACAACTAATGAGATACAATGGAGTAACAATTCACTTTTATGATCTTAGAAGAGAATCCTTAAGAACTTGTGTTTGATGTGTTTATGAAGAACACTTAAGAAAGTTAATCAGAAATTCTTAAGCAAGTAATGAAGGTTGTATCAATGATGGAGATCACCTCCTCCTTTTATAGTCACACATGCAAGGGCCCTCATTAAGGACCTTTAATAGGCTCATTAATAAGGCCTTTAAATCAGAGAATAAATCAGCCATTTAACCATGCAATAAACCATGAAAAACTGACCAAAACGCTTCAACGGACATAAACGGATACATCGCAAACTGAAGCGTCACGGGGCAGTACCCAGTCGCGACTCGCGAAACCAAGTCGCGACTCGCGAGCTGGCTGCCCCCTTATTCTCTTTGTTTTTCCGGAATTAATTCTACAACTTCTTTTAATTCCCCCATATGTGATTATCTAAACCCATTACCCTTACAAATGTTCCAACAGTTCAAATATCTAAAGTGTTGAAATGAAGTAAGATATTTCGTAATATACCTTATATATGATTGAAAATATCTAATGAGGGCTTAAAGTGAAACGCTATTATGAGTAAACAATTTATCCAAACGCTATTATGAGTAAACGTTGTTATAAGGCATTGAGTATTTTTTTCGCCATCTTTATCATAATATTATTCTTATTAAAAAATCTTTGCAAAATTCCAACTACTTAAAATATTAATTTTACCAAATAATTTATCCAATCAGCTATCTTATTAGTTTTAACAGCTCATCAGTTTCATTCGTCACCTTTTAGTTTTTCAGTCAATTCTGTTTGCATTCAATCTAATGCCACCGAACATAGCCGTTATTTTAGAAACTTTCACTAATTTGAAATTTGTTAAATTAGGATGGATAATGAGTAGTCCCTTCTATCCAAAAGATAGGTCATTTTCCCAAAAACAAATAAATAAATTGTTGATGCTAATATTCATCACCTTATTATCTACATAGGAGAAACACTACTCCATTTAAACAATGATGTCATATACTTCTCACAAAAAAAATAGACAATAACGTCACGTAGTTCTCTTAGTAGAATAGAAAATGATAGCACATATATGTTGAGAAGGAGAATAGAATCCTATGATCTTTGAAATTTCGACTATACAAACGCATATAGTATAACACTTCATAATACAATAACAGGTATTCTAAAACTAAATTATTAGTGAGGAATTGTATGAAGTTCTTTATGCCCCCACTTGTCATATTCTTCTACAATCAAATTGACTAATCGATCAGAGAGTAATGGCATCTTCCTGTTGTTAGTCTCTCGATAATAACATCATTATACATTGAGTGTATCATAATGTAAGCATTAGGGATGGCAATTCAGTTCGACTTCGATCCGAGTCCGACTCGATACGAAGGAAAAAATCCGATCCAAATCCGAAAATATAAAAGTCCGAATGAAATTCGATAGGAGTTGGACCTTAGGTAAGATCCGATCCGAATCTGACTAGAGTCCGATTATTACTTGTTACCTCGTCAACTAATAGATTGAAAATACATTTTAATAGAAATAATAGATTTACATTATAAGAAATTAAGTAAAACATTAAAAAATTTATATTAAAGATGTGTTTTGGTTATTTAATATAGTAATTTAATCCGAATCCGATCCAAGTCCGAAACAATCCGAAGGAAAAAGTCCGACTCCGAATCCGAAAATATATAGTCCAAATCCTAATAGGAGTGTAAAAATCATAGTCCGATTGAAATGGAGCGGACTTGGAGTTTGGTAAGTCCGATCCGAGTCCGATCCATTGCCATTCCTAGTAAGCATGCTCAAGATTTTATCTTGCTTATAAACCATTTAAGCTATTCCAAATGACTTACCAAGCTTGGTTTGGCCTAGTGGTTAAGGGCATTAGAGGCATTTGGGGGTGGAGATTCCCTTACCATTCCCCCCAATTCCCAAAATTCGGGTCCCGTAAACACTAGATCAAGAAACTGTGCTAGTTAAAATATGGCCAGGGGTCCACCACATTACCTTCCCAAAAAAAATGTTCCAAATGACCAAACACCGTATAATAAGCAAACCTCTTAATGCATAAACAAGCAAAAATAGTTTAAAATGTATCATATTCATCGTACATTCAGGTATATGTACATCACGATCGTCAATCAGTCGACCAATAGTATATTGTTCAACTCTGTTCTTTTTAACTCATTTTTGCTTATTTGAACTTATCTTAATTTTTCTGAACTTATTCGACCTCATTCAACCTCATTCAACCTCATTAGGCTTTATTAGAAATATACAACCTCATTAGACTTTACTAGAAATATACGACCTTATTAAACTTTATTTAAATCTTATCTGAACTGAATATAAGTTGAAAAGAACGGACCTTTAACATATTTTTAAACAGTTGTTATCATTATACCTAAGCAATGATTCCTTCTGCACTAAAAATTGGACGAATGTGGATCAGTTACCAATTGGCATTGACTTGGAATAGTAAACGTCCCAAAGCACGTTCACACTATAATAAAATCCCAAAACCGAATGAAGCACACTAGATCTGAACCTTGAAATCTTTAACCATATTTCCCTCCCTAATTACTTTTTTTGGCCTAAATGCTTTACTCTGAGGCAGAGCAACCAATAAAACAGAGCATAACTAACTAACCACATCCACATACAAAATGACAAAACTACCCTTTTCACCACTTAAGCTCCCCCTCCTTTTGGTCCCACTCCTCCTTATCTCCCTACCCATTTTAGTAATTTCACAACCTCTCTCCTCTGACCAAGACATCCTATTGCAAGTCAAGCAACAATGGGGCAATCAACCTCCAATGGATTCATGGAGCTCCACCACCCCATTTTGTACTTGGCCTGGAATTAATTGTACCGGTGGCGAAACCGTCACCGGTATCTCCTTCAATAGCCAAAACATTGGCGGCGAAATCCCGCCGTCGATTTGTGACCTTAAGAACCTCACTTTCCTTGATCTTGGAAACAATATTATCCCAGGAAACTTCCCCACATCTTTATACAATTGTACCAAGCTCCAAACTTTGGTACTATCTTCAAATTATTTTGTTGGGAAATTACCAAATAATATTGGTGATCTTTTTCCTAATCTCCAACACATTGACTTTAGTGCTAATAACTTTACTGGTGATATCCCAACCTCATTAGCTCAGCTCAAAGGGTTGATCACTCTCCATTTGGATTCCAATTTGTTCAATGGAACATTCCCTTCTGAATTGGGAAACTTGGAGAATCTTGAGGAATTGGTGTTAGCTTACAATTCATTTTCATCAATGAGTTTGCCCAAAGAATTTGGGAGGCTTAAGAATTTGAAGTTACTTTGGATGACTCAATGCAATTTGATTGGCGAAATCCCAAATGAATTCGCCAATCTAAGTAGTCTTGAGCATATAGATTTGGTAAATAATCATTTGGTGGGTGAAATTCCAAGTGGGTTGTTCTTGCTAAAGAACTTAACAATACTATACTTGTACCAAAATGAGTTATCCGGAGGGATTCCTTCCTCGATCGAGGCCATGAATTTGGTTGAATTCGATGTATCGGAGAACAATTTGACAGGAATAATTCCTGATGGAATTGGAAAACTGCAAAAGTTGGAGATTTTAAATTTGTTTATCAACCAATTTCATGGACCACTACCAGCAAGTATAGGCCTGCTTCCTTCCTTGATGCAACTGAAGGTATACACCAACCGGCTTTCGGGTACACTTCCACCTGAAATGGGCCTACACTCGAAGCTCGATCACTTCGAGGTTTCAGACAACGCATTCACAGGCCCGTTGCCTGAGAATCTTTGTTCTGGCGGGAGATTGTTGGGTGTGGTGGCATTCAACAACTTTTTGAATGGAACAATCCCAAGTTCTCTAACCCAATGCAACTCTTTGCTGATTATTACACTCTACAACAATAGTTTCTCAGGTGAAGTGCCTGAAGGGGTATGGACTTTGCAGCATATGATGCTCATACAACTCAACAACAACCAATTTTCAGGCCAACTTCCTGCGAAACTGGCTTCGAACGTGAGTCGTATTGAATTGAGCAACAACAGAATTTCTGGGAACATTCCAACAAGTTTAAGCTCATGGAAGAATTTACAGGTGTTTGAAGCAAGGAACAACTTGATCACAGGTACTGTTCCATTGGAATTAACTAGCCTTTCACGTCTTAGCAGGCTCATGCTTGATCATAATCAACTTTCGGGTGAGCTTCCCTCGAAAATTATCTCATGGAAAAGCTTAGACACCTTGGATATCTCTGATAACCACCTTTCTGGCTCAATCCCCTCTGCTCTTGGCTCTTTACCTAACCTTAAATATCTTGATTTATCCAATAATCAATTTTCTGGCCAAATCCCACCTGAATTCGGCCATTTAAAGCTCTCTTCACTCAACCTTTCCTCCAATCAGCTCATTGGGAAAATCCCAGCTGGGCTTGATAATGGTGGATTCAGGGCTAGTTTCATGAGCACCCATTTGTGTACCGATACCGGACTTTTAGATCTTCCCACATGCTCGACTGGTCAACAAAACCCGAATTTGTCCCCCAAATATCTTGCTTTGATCATAGTCCTTACATTGGTTGCCTTCTTAGCAATCTTATACTCTACCGTTTTCATAATCCATGAAATTAAGCAGGGAAAGAATAAGCATAAGCTAGAATCGCGGAACCTTACCTCTTTCCACAGTCTAGACTTCACAGAAGAGAAAATCATTACTAACTTGACTGAGAAGAATGTGATTGGCTCTGGTGGATCCGGAAAAGTTTACCGTATCCCTATTAGCCAATCAGGGAAAGCTGTTGCAGTTAAGAGGCTATGGAACAACAGGAAAGTAAGCAACAGTTCGGAAAAAGAGTTCATTGCTGAGGTTCAAATTCTGGGTACAATAAGGCATTCTAATATAGTGAAGTTACTTTGCTGTATTTCGAGTGAAAGCTCGAAATTGCTGGTGTATGAATACATGGAGAACCAAAGCCTGGATAAATGTATCCGTGCGAGTAAAGTGGAATCCCTTACATCAATGAGTGGGTCTATTCATCAAGCAGTCTTGGATTGGCCTGCAAGATTGAAGATTGCATATGATGCTGCTCAAGGATTAAGTTATATGCATCATGATTGTTCCCCTCCTATAATACATAGGGATGTGAAGTCAAGTAATATCTTGCTGGATTCCGAGTTTAATGCCAAGATTGCTGATTTTGGGTTAGCGAGGATATTGACTAAGCCCGAAGGAGGACATCACACAGTCTCTGCCGTTGCTGGATCTTTCGGCTACATGGCCCCAGGTAAATCATCTAACATGCTCTTCTACTATGATCTTTCCTTATGCTCGATCTCGTGACATACTTATGGCTTCTTAAATAACTCCATGTTTGTACCCTTTTATGAGGATTTAACTTAGGAAGAGAAGCAATCGTGGAGGTTATGTGAGAAAAACACCTAAAATAAGACTTATAGCATGATATTATCCTCAACAAGAAAACGGCTTAATGAAGTGTTTGTCATATGATTTTGAAATGCAGAATATTGTTACACAACCAAGGTGAACGAGAAGATCGACATCTACAGCTTTGGCGTAGTACTTCTCGAGCTAGTGACAGGGAAAGAGCCACACTTTGGAGATGAGCACTCGAACCTTGCAGAGTGGTCGTGGAGGCATTACAGCGAGGGTCATCCGGTTGAAGATGTCCTTGATAAGGAAGTGGGGGAGCCTTGCTATTTAGAAGAGATGAGCAATGTGTTCATGATAGGGGTGATGTGCACCAGCACATTACCTTCTTCTAGGCCTTCAATGAAGGATATTTTGCAGTTGCTTCGACGACTTAGCATTCTAGAAGGATCTGGAAGAGCCAAGGCAAGGCATGAACGTGATGAATCTCCTCTTCTTGGGGGTGAGAATTATATCTCTAGTTGTAGGAATAGCAAGAGGGGAGTAGAAGAAGATGAATATGATATGGTCTGAGTTTGTATCCACAAAATAGTGTTATGTTACTCAGAATTGACACTCGATACAAGTGTCCACTCGCATTCGGGTGCCCGGAGGCGTGAAACTCGGCCATTTCACAGAAAAATGGCAAGGTTTTGGTAAATGTCTGATACAACTCCAGTCCAACAAGGGCCATGTAAATAGATTTGAAGCGTCGGAGTAACATAGAGATAGTATTAGTATTTTGTTATAAAATCCCAATCAATTACTGGAATGTTTTAATGGAAAATATGAGAGTAATCAAACTACTATATATTACGAGTATTTCAATAAAACTTAGGTGGCGAACTGCAACTCTTGGTTACACGCTCTAACATATGGTGATTACAGTCACTTGACTGGGAGGGTTTGTATCAAAGCTCTGAATTATTCTACTCTCATTCAGTCATTTGTAAAAAAAAAAGGCATAAAAGTACTCTGTTCTAAAATGAAAAGGAGATTCTGAAGTCTGAACAACAGAACTGTGTATGAGTAATAATAAAGCTTTCTTCAAGAGGAAAAGCCAAATCAGTGGTGTGTCCAACCAGAAAAAGAAAATAGTCACTCTCCTATAGCAATATGTTTGGAAAAAGAATAGCACTGCACGTCTGGCCGTCTGCACCTAAGAGAGTAGTAGCAAGACTCCTGGTGAACAGTAAAGGTCAAGCTCGACTATAGCTCATGTTTGTTGGTTTTATCTCGTAAACGAGTCGAACTTGAACACATCTCGTAACTGTATACCTAAGTTTGAACACAAACGTAAGACTACTTATAAATTCACCACCAACTGTTAATTATGTTGACGAACAAGTTCATATAATTTCATTTAGAAACACTTGTTACTTATCTTGTACCTGTATACCTAAGTTTGAACACAAAGGTTTTTTTTTTTGAGGTCTCAACCCTTGGTCACTTAACTTTAAAGTCATTATCCAATTATATACTACAACTTTTAGTTGTAATAAGGGGAACAATTACGTTATTTGTTCATGGTCCGTTGACATTTCGATCGCATTTGTTGTTTCCATACACCACCGCTCAAGATGGTTGCACCTTCAACAATACTTTGGCTGAAGGATTGTCGACATAGCGGAGGCTAATTGGGTTCTTGGTGGAAGTTGTGTCCATTAACGAAGTTGTTCAACTAGACCCTTTGTAACTTGATCCGACCCTCGCTCATAAAGCTACCATGTCCATTAACCATAATGTTATGTACACAGTACACTCTTGAGAAACTTGAAAAAAACTATAATATATTTAAACTCTATAAACTTGTATATATATTGACATATACTCTTGAGACTCATATAATTTTGCACATCTAACAGTGGAGTTCATATTATTCACACCAAATAATGCAATTTTATACACAATGTTAAAGTTCATAATATTTTGAGCTAATTTCCCTAATAGATCTTTCTTAAGGAGTTGTGTTTATATGTGCACAGTAGGGATTCTAGAAACAAAGTTTTTCTAGTAGTGAAGAGATCTGGTGGAAACTTTGGTTCCCAGTTATAACCTTCTAGAATTAATGGACCAGCCGACTCGTGTAAGAAGAAAACAATAGGCTAGCATTAAACTCCCCCAGTTGTATCTATCAATACTGTCCATGTCCAATGTTTATCACTATTTTTCTTTCTTCCTTTTTTTACAGGCAATTTTCTCGTTGATTGCTTTGACCCATACATTTCTTTTAATGGTAGGAATATAGACCTTGAACAAATCTCAATTCTCACGTTTCTTGGTCCAATTAGGCTCTGTTCTTTTTTAATTGGATTAATTGAAAAAAAATTCAGTTCAGTACATTTCAGCTCCATTAATTTCAGCTCAGTTCAGAACATTTCAGTTCAGTTCAGCTCCTCTGCTTTTGTCTCACAATTACAATTCAGTTCAGAATATTTCAGTTCAATTCAGGATATTTCAATTAATTCAGAACATTTCAGTTCAGTTTAGTTCATCTCATTCCAGTACAAAAGAACAGAATCTTACTCTAACATATGCGCAGAAAATAATAAAGTATGAACTATGACGAGAGGTAAGAAAATTTTCACTCCCAAAGCAAGTTTAAACCCTGGACTATGATATATTTACAAAAGAGAGAGGAGGAAACAAAATATAGAGAAATATTAAACTTGTTTGAATTATCTCAATTGAATAAAAGCCTTTTATAGACTTACAATGTAAAATAACCAACCTAAATGTTAGCACATAACTAGGTGGTGGAGAATATGACCCACATCATATACTCCAAAACTACACACTAATAAACACGTATTAATCATAAAACAAATAACCCTCTAACTTATTACCATCCACTAATCCTAATTGTTGGAAAATTATTTGACTACTTTTAGAGTATCATCTAATAGGCTACCTGGTTGTTTTCTTCGACATAAATGAGTTGAGCTTAATTAAACTGAATTGAATTAAAATAAACTAAAAGCAGCTAAATTGAATTGAAAAGAACGGTGAAATGTAAGAGTAAAAGAATTATCCAGAGTTACGCTAAGCTGAACTGAAAACAAGGTGGGGAGAGCCCTAAAAAGTTTGGTGCAAAACCTTTTTAAATGAGCCAAACCTGTTCAGTAGATATAGAAGCTTTGACCCATACATATCATTCACATTATAAGAAGCTACAAAAAACCAATATGAAAGTCACCAAGTCGACAAATTTGAACACAATAACGTTGAAAGTCTGACTAAAATTCTCTCTCTTTCTGTTTCTCCCTCCTAACATGTTTTCCCGCTAATAGCTCCTCTGCCACCAACAACCACTTTCAGGGGCAGAGCAACCCATAAAAAACCAAAGTAAAACTACCCAAATCCATATAGAAAATGACAAAATCAGCCTTTCCTTCCCTCAAACTCCATATCCATTTTTTCACCTTCCTACTCACCTCTCTACCCTTTTTAGTAATTTCACAATCACCCCCCTCTGAACAAGATACCCTGTTGAACATTGCAAAGCAATGGGGTAATCAACCTCCACTGAATTCATGGAGTTCCACCACTCCCTTTTGTACTTGGCCTGGAATTAATTGCACCGGTGGCGAAAGCGTCACCGGAATCTCCCTCAATAGCCAAAACATCGGCGACGAAATCCCGCCGTCCATTTGTGATCTCAAAAACCTGACCTTTCTTGATCTTGGAAATAATAGTATTACAGGAAACTTCCCCACATTTTTATACAATTGTTCCAAGCTCCAAACTTTAGTCGTATCTTCAAATTATTTTGTTGGGGAATTACCAAATGACATTAATAAGCTTTCTTCTGACCTCCAACACCTTGATCTTAGTGCCAATAACTTCACTGGTGATATCCCTACCTCTTTAGCTCAGCTCAAAGGGTTGATCACCTTGAATTTAGATGCTAATTTGTTCAATGGCACATTTCCTTCTCAGTTGGGTAACTTAGAAAAACTTGAGGAATTGGTGTTAGCTTACAACCCATTTTCTCCTGTTAAATTGCCCAAAGAATTTGGGATGCTTAAGAGTTTGAAGTTACTTTGGATGACTCAATGCAATTTGATTGGCGAAATCCCAAATGAGTTGGGTAATCTAACTAACCTTGAGCATTTGGACTTGGTGCAGAATCACTTGGAGGGTGGAATACCAAGTGAGTTGTTCTTGCTCAAGAACTTAACATTTCTATACTTGTACAAGAATAGGCTATCAGGGGGAATTCCTACCTCGATTGAGGCCTTGAATTTGGTTGAAATCGATACCTCGATGAACAATTTGACAGGAATAATCCCTGATGGATTTGGAAAGCTCCAAAGATTAGAGATTCTGAATTTGTTTGAGAACCAATTCCATGGAACTGTTCCACCAAGTATAAGCCTGCTTCCTTCCTTGAAGAGGCTGAAATTGTTTAGAAACCGGTTCTCAGGTCCACTTCCTCCAGAAATGGGTCTACACTCGAAGCTCGAGGGCTTTGAAGTGTCAGATAATGCATTCACTGGTCAACTGCCGGAGAATCTTTGCATTGGTGGGAACTTGGAGGGTGTTGTGGCATTCAACAACCATCTGAATGGAACAATCCCAGGTTCTCTAGGACAATGCAACTCTTTGCTCGTAGTTTTACTCAACAACAATAACTTCTCAGGTGAAGTTCCTGAAGAACTATGGACTTTGCAGCATATGATGACCCTATTACTGAACAACAACCAGTTTTCAGGCCAACTCCCTGAGAAAATGGCTTGGAATTTGAGCCGTGTTGAAGTTAGCAACAACAAATTTTTCGGGAGAATTCCACCAAGCGTAAGCACTTGGAGGAACTTACAGGTGCTTGAAGCAAGTAATAACTTGATCACAGGTACTGTTCCGTTGGAATTAACTAGCCTTTCAAACCTCAACACTCTATTGCTTGATGGGAATCAACTCACAGGTGAGCTTCCCTCAGAAATAATCTCATGGCAAAACTTAAACAGATTGGATGTATCTCATAACAAACTTTCTGGTTCAATTCCATCTGTTCTAGGCTCTTTGCCTGTCCTTAATTATCTTGATTTGTCAGATAATCAGTTTTCTGGCCAAATCCCGCCTGAATTAGGCCAATTAAAAGTTCCTTCACTCAACCTTTCCTCCAATCAGCTCATTGGGAATATCCCATATGAGCTTGCTAACATTGCATACAATACTAGTTTCTTGAACACTCACTTATGCTCTGATACCGAACTTTTAAACCTCCCAAAATGCTTGACTCGTCATAAAACCCCGAATTTGTCCTCGAAATATCTTGCTTTGATCATAGTCCTTGCAGTAGTTGCCTTCTTAGCAACTTTATACTTCATGGTGTTCATAATCACTGAAATCCGGCAAAGAAAGAATAAGCAAGAACTGGCATCATGGAAACTGACCTCTTTCCACAAGCTGAATTTCACAGAAGCGAAAATCCTTGAAAACTTAGCTGAGAGTAATGTGATTGGGTCTGGAGGATCCGGTAAACTTTACCAGATCCCCATCAACCAATCAGGGGATGTGGTAGCAGTTAAGAAGATATGGAATAACAGGAAAACAAGCAACAGTTCGGAAAGAGAGTTCATTGCCGAGGTCCAAATTCTGGGTACAATAAGGCATCTCAATATAGTGAAGTTACTTTGCTGTATTTCGTGTGACAACTCAAAATTGCTAGTGTATGAATATATGGAGAACCAAAGCCTGGATAAGTGGATCCGTGAGAGTAAAACGCGACCTGTATCATCAAAGAGTAGGTCAGTTCATCATGCAGCTTTGAATTGGCCAGCTAGAATAAAAGTTGCACTTGATGCTGCTCAAGGGTTAAGTTATTTGCACCATGATTGTTCACCTCCCATAATACATAGGGATGTGAAATCCAGTAACATTTTGCTAGATACTAATTTTAATGCCAAGATTGCTGATTTTGGGTTGGCAAAGATTTTGGCTAAGCCAGAAAGAGAGCTTCACTCAATCTCTGCTGTTGCTGGATCTTTTGGTTACATGGCCCCAGGTAAAACATCTAACTTACTCTTCATAAAAAAGATGATAACTAACAATGTGCTCTGCCTACTTTTAAAAGCCGATGATAAAGTGTTTGTCATCTGATTTTGAATTGCAGAATATTGCTACACAAACAAGGTGAACGAGAAGATCGACATCTACAGTTTCGGAGTAGTGCTTCTCGAGCTTGTGACAGGGAAAGAACCCCACATCGGAAATGAGCATTTAAGCCTTGCAGAGTGGGCATGGTCCGCATGGAGGCAGTACAGTGAGGGTCAGCTGATTAAGAATGTCTTTGACAAGGAAGTGGCGGACCCTTGCTATTTAGAAGATATGACCAATGTGTTCAAGTTAGGGCTGATGTGCACCAGCACATTACCTTCTTCTAGGCCATCAATGAAAGAGGTTGTGCAAATGCTTCGACGTAATAGCATTGTAGAAGAATCTGGAAGAGCCAAAGCAAGGCATGAACGCAATGTTTCCCCTCTTATTGGGAGCGAGAATTATGTTTCTAGTTGTAAGAATAGCAACCGGGCAGTGGAAGAAGATGACTATGACATTGTTTGAATTATGTACCCATTAGATGGTGTTATTGTAAGATAGGAGCTTAGAATGAGGAGGCGTTACAAGATAGGAAGTACTGTAAATATGTTCGGCGTTCATCTGGCGATAACAATCACGTATATTATTTTAGGATGTCTAAGAAAGTTGTTACATCTCTAAGATAGTAGTAACGGGTTGTGAATCTTGTGATTTCCTTTTTAAGATTAAAACCTTATTAGGATGATGTAATGTGGAAAATGTAAGAATGATTATAAGGGTAAGAGACTAAGAGCAATGTGACAAATAATTTTACGGTTCTAAGTTTTATGTCTCAAATTTGTACTTTTTTTCGTCCCTCCTTTCCGCAAAAGAAAATATTAATCATGAAAATTCCCTCCTCCGCGTAACTACCAAGACATAAAGATAAAACATCCTCCCTTCTAACTTTTTTAAGATAAAAGAAATATGCATCAGCAATCTCAAAGCGTTCTGACCAAGTTGGTCTTAGCATAGTGTTTACTCACTTCGTCTCTTAACCAATATGTCGGGGCTCAATCCACAACCTTTGGGAATGGAAAGAGATACTTGGCCAACCTTTACCCTTAAACAAGCACCTAAGATTTCAGGAAAATAGTCACTTCTATTAGCGGTGCATAATTGTCTTTTTTGGTGGATTATAATAGTCACTACAGTTGAGATATTTGGCTGCTTCAAGCCATGGTCTTTCTCATCATATTGAGTAGCTTCCATGCAGGAAGCAGGCATTGGTTATTTAGGAGACAGATATAACCACGTTCCAAGGGCTGTTCACAAATGTATTATGAAAGTAGCGGTACTTACCGGTATTTTGGATGTGGATTATATGTCCTTAAATTTGAGGAATTTGGCCGACATGACTATTATTTGCATACGATAAGTGGTCATTGTTACGCCATGAAATTTGTATAGCTATCGGTGCAGGTTAAGAGTCATTGCAGCTATAAGCTTCCAGCTTGGAACCTCCAGCTAAGGAAATCCAGCTTGAAGTTCGCTAGCTAAGGAAGACCAGCTAGATGTCACCCAGCTAAAAGAATACAGCTCTGTTTTCTAAAGCGTTACAAGTCAAGGCATCAAAGTCTGAAGATCCGCATGAAGATAAAAGCCATAAATGCAAAGGCAATAAAGAAGCAAGAATCGTGCTAATTGGCATTAATGGCAGGCATAAATAAGGGATTTGGGGTTGTTTCAAGAGATAGCTAGGTTCCAACGGCTATAATCTTCCTAGTTATATATACATTCGAAGCAAGTGTAAAAGAGACAAGTTGATACACTTTAGCAATTACATACGCAAGTACTAGCATTGTCTAATTAGTTTAGAAACTACGAGTTGCTTCGTTACAAAGGCACTAGGGCTGTAATCAAATACATAGTGGATTGGTGAACTCAAAGCCACCCGCGGTTTTTCCCTTATTCCACGGGTTTCCCCGTCACCACCTCTGGTGTCCTGTCTTTATCTTTATTTCTGCTTTACTCGTTCACTTTAGCTGTGTTTGAAAGCTACCGATAACCTGGTGGAATCTTGGCTGTAGCTCCCACCTAAGTTTTGTCCTAGCAAGATTTAGCATAAACAGTCATTTGGTCAAACATAGGAAAAAAATATGTCCTAGAAAGTTTTTTTCTATATATATTCATTTCCTAGAACGTGCCAATAAATATTTGGTTGATTATGGAAAACAAAATTTTCCATATAAACAACTACCTCCACTTTGTAGCTGAATAGAACGTCTAAAAGAAATACAGTTTTCTATACAACTTCATAGTCTTTCATTTCTAAGGAACTTCTACTAATAATAGAGGCAAGAACAGTTGGCTAACCAAGTAAACACCAAATTGAATTCGTCGCGAAAGATCAAGCTGCAAAGGTATACCAATAAATTTAAGAGAAAAAAGGAGCAGGAGAAATATCAAAATTGGCCATAGTAGTCAAGAACAGGCAGCTGCATTGAACCCCACTAACGAAAATTCAGATTCCTAAATATGAACACTCTTTTCTGCATTCTCTGGTTGTCACTTTCTAAAGTAGATAAGCAACTGAATGAACTTCCTGATGAATCGTTAACCTATGTTACTCAGATTTAGCTACAAGTGTCTACTAGGATACAGGGGGGGACCCAGCCATTTCAAAGAAGAACTTCAAAGTTTTTGGTTCAAAATGAAGTATCCAAGTGTCATGTCGTATCTAACGCGGTATGGATCTAACACGGGTATGTAAGAAAATTAGAAGAGTCGGAGTGACATAGTCGACAAAGGCATGCCGTCTCATCAGATTCCTCCACACCTATGTCCTTGTCGGCTGAGTTTCAATTTGGGCTCAGATTCTCTTTAGTATTCTTAGCTCTTAGGGGTATCAAGAGCAAGGCTCAAAGCCCAACCCAATACCACTAGATCAGATATAGCCCATGACCCAAAAATCAGATTGGGCATGGTTCAAGGGATTAGCATAAACTGATATGTTCCAGTACAAAAAACTGTAAAAGCAGAAAACATGTTGCATAATGCTTACTGCAGCTTAACTAGGACAGGCACAATTGCAGAAACTGCAGCCTCAATCTTCCCAATAATGCCAAAAGATGTTGATACAATATGCAGACTTGATCTGCGATAATCTGCTGAAGATATCATCACCATGCAATCTCCTATAAAACAAAATGTGAATTAATTCTTGCATGATCTCTTGAATAAAATTTCCAGTTTGTCTCAAAGCTTGCCTCTCTTTTGCACCATAAAATAAAATAGAATAAAACAAGAATAACTAATAAAATATCCGAGCGAAGAAATTACAAAATGTTACAATTGACAGCGAGAGTATCTATCAACCCATACAAAGATTGCACAAAGACGCAACAACAACAATTCCAGCTATCATTGAAAGGTCAAGTCAAGATTAACTATCACATGATTATCACAATTAGTTACTCACAACATAGATCAACATATAGAGAAAAGTCCAACCCCACGCAGCACTCCAAATGCAAATAGACAAGATTTTCTGAACAGGAGTAATACTGTCAAAAAATTTAAAGACCAAGCGAAGAGGGGCTTCCCCAAAGGGCTCACATTTAATTATGAAGTAGCAAGTATAAAAACAGCATTGTTTATCACTAACAATGAAAATATTCTAACTCAAAAAGATACTATTGAATGTGTAAGAGTTTCCCAGTTCTTCTGACTCCTCTGCTTTCAACCACTAAATATGTTTAAAATACCGTTGGTTTTCCCAAATATCCTGCTCACTTTTATCACTCTCATTCTGTCTCGCATTCCCATTTCCACAAGTTCCTTATCTTTAAACTCTGAACAGGACATCCTTTTTACAATTAAGCAACAATGGGGCAATCAGTCTCCAATGGATTCATGGAGTTCCACCACCCCCTTTTGTACTTGGCCTGGCATCAATTGTACCGGTGACGAAATCGTCACCGGTATCTCCTTCAATAGCCAAAACATTGGCAGCAAAATCCCGCCGTCAATTTGTGACCTCAAGAACCTCACCATCCTTGATCTTGGAAACAATAGTATCCCAGGAAACTTTCCCACATCTTTATACAACTGTACCAAGCTCCAAACTTTGGTACTATCTTCAAATTATTTTGTTGGGAAATTACCAAATGACTTTGGTGATCATTTTCCTAATCTCCAACACATTGACTTTAGTGCCAATAACTTCACTGGTGATATCCCAACCTCATTAGCTCAGCTCAAAGGGTTGATCACTCTGCATTTGGATTACAATTTGTTCAACGGAAAATTCCCTCCTGAATTAGGAAACTTGGAGAATCTTGAGGAATTGGTGTTAGCTTACAATTCATTTTCATCAATGAGTTTGCCCAAAGAATTTGGGAGGCTTAAGAATTTGAAGTTACTTTGGATGAATCAATGCAACTTGATCGGCGAAATCCCAAATGATTTTGCCAATCTAAGTAGTCTTGAGCATATAGATTTGGTGCAGAATCATTTGGTGGGTGAAATTCCAAGTGGGTTGTTCTTGCTCAAGAACTTAACTTATCTATACTTGTATACAAATAATCTATCAGGGGGGATTCCTTCCTCGATCGAGGCCGTGAATTTGGTTGAATTCGATATATCGGATAACAATTTCACAGGAATAATTCCTGATGGAATTGGAAAACTGCAAAAGTTGGAGATCTTAAATTTGGTTGTCAACCAATTTCATGGACCACTACCAGCAAGTATAGGCCTGCTTCCTTCCTTGAGGCAACTGAGGGTTTACACCAACCAGCTTTCGGGTACACTTCCACCTGAAATTGGCCTACACTCGAAGCTCGAACACTTCGAGGTTTCAAGCAATGCATTCACGGGCCCGTTGCCTAAGAATCTTTGTTCTGGCGCGAGATTGTTGGATGTGGTGGCATTCAACAACTTCATAAATGGAACAATTCCAAGTTCTCTAAGCCAATGCAACTCTTTGGTTGTCATTTTGCTCAGGAACAACAGCTTTTCAGGAGTTTTACCGTCAGAACTAGGCTTCCTCTCTCAGCTTACCTTATTTGATGTTTCAGTAAACCAATTCTCGGGAGTGATCCCATTGTCCCTGTAAGTTAAATTCTGACAATTTTTCAGTCTGTCGCAACAAATTTTCAGGGATGATCCCTGCTGCCCTGTTGATGTTACCTAATATACTATTCTTATTTTTAAATGATAACAGCTTTTCAGGAAAGTTTCCATCTCTGGTTTGGCTTGATGTAAGCCATAACAAACTTTCAGGCAATCTTCCATCATGGTTGCCAGAAAAACTGGCTTGGCTTGATATAAGCCATAACAAGTTTTCAGGTCCCATTCCATCCAGTATAGCTAGCTGGGAAAATCTTGTTACATTTAGGGCCAGCAACAACCAGTTCTGGGGTAATATTCCAGTTGAGTTGACTGCTCTCTCATCTCTTCATGTTCTTCTACTGAATGGTAATCACTTATCGGGTGAACTACCATCAAAGATAATTTCATGGCTGTCACTGGATACGCTAAATCTTGCTCACAATAACCTTTCAGGCCCACTCCCTCCAGCCTTATGTTCTTTGCCTAAACTTAATTTTTTGGACCTCTCTAACAACAAGCTATCAGGTCAAATTCCTCCTGAATTAGCGCAGCTAATAACCGGGAAATACCTTGTGACACTTAATCTCTCTTCTAATAGCCTCAGTGGGGAGCTCCCTCATGCATTTGAAAACAGCGAATTTAATCAGAGTTTCCTAGACAACGCCAAGTTGTGCTCGGACAAACAAATTTCAATCCTTCCTCAATGCTCTTCCTTTCGGAACAGATATCTCGCCGCGATTTTTGTTCCTGGCGCAATCATTGTCGTGATGCTTCTATATTTGGCCTTCTTCAAGATTAATAGGGGGGGAAAAGAAGAGGATAGTAGTGAGCAACATCCATGGGAACTTAAAACATTTCACAGGGTAGAATTCACAAGAGAAATGATTGTCTCCAGCCTGACAGACAATAACATGATCGGTTCTGGGGGATCAGGAAAGGTATACAGTATTATTGTGAATAATTCAGGTGATAAAGTGGCTGTTAAGAAAATCTGGAATGGCAGAAAGCTCGTAGGCACTCTTGAAAAGCAATTTCTAACAGAAGTTGAGATTTTGGGCACAATTAGGCATGCTAACATAGTTAAGTTGCTATGCTGCATTTCAAGTGCACATCTCAAGCTTCTTGTATATGAATACATGGAGAACCAGAGCCTTGATAAGTGGATTCACAGGAAAATGGGAGCTAATGAACCATCATTAATGCACTCGGAGGCATCAATGAGCAGTCTTGATGATAATATTGTTCTGGATTGGCCAACTCGATTGAGAATCGCGGTTGGAGCTGCAAAGGGGCTATGCTATTTGCATAATGACTGCTCTCCACCTGTCATTCATAGAGATGTGAAATCAAGCAATATCTTATTAGACTTAGAGTTCAACGCCAAAATTGCAGATTTTGGGCTAGCCAAGATGACAGTCGAAACCCGAGAGCCTCACACTGCATCTGCTGTTGCAGGCTCATTTGGTTACATAGCTCCAGGTAAAAATCAGTTGATATCATGGTTTGTAAAACGTCCCATTGTCTGATTGTCATGAACATTAAATATCATGCATTACCATCTGAAAAATGATATCATAAAAAAGATAAACTACAACAACATCAAGTGGATACCGCAATGACATTGGTCTAAGAGGTTCTGATTGTTGTCAAATAGATAATGGCAACAAAAGTGTATCATGCCAGTTTAGGGTCCTCATTCATATTGTTCTCGACCATTATTGTTTTTCAAAAATCCAAATTGCTTTCCTGATTTCTTCCTTTTGTTTTTCAAATCTTCATGCAGAGTATTGGCGTACCAAGAGGCTAAATGATAAGATTGATGTTTACAGCTTCGGGGTTGTGCTTCTAGAACTAGCAACAGGAAAAGATCCCTGCAAGGGCAACGATCATTTGAACCTGGCAGACTGGGCATGGCAGCACTGTTGCGAGGAACGTCCCATCATTGATGCTTTAGATGAGGATATCAAGGGGCCAAGCTTTATGGAACAGATGGTGAAAGTGTTTAAATTAGGTCTCATTTGCACAAACAAGATGCCAAGTTCACGACCATCAATGAAACAGGTTCTGCAGCTACTTAATGCATGCAGCCAGTATGAAAACCATGATCAAACTCAGACACAGATATTTAATGAGGAATGAGCATGTTAAAATCTCATATACCTACTTGAAGAGATCCAGAAAGCCAAATGCACAAACAAAAAATGACAAGGTGATCATATCAATAATATTTGATATACTAGTTGCTAATGAGCTAAAACTGTAAACAACACGGAGCATTGTTCGTTAGTACATACGAGTTTCAAATTGATTGTGGGCAAGGGAAAAATTGGAAATATCATGGCAAGCTTAGAGAGTGTTGGCTAGAAGGAAAATGTTTTCCATGAAAAGTGGTTACCTCAACCAAAGAATTTTCATTGTCATGCTTCCCTATACAACACTGGTTCTATTCAAACTGCTAACTACGATTCTTATCCCATTTATCTTTGTTTGGATTCTCCAATTTCATAACCGTCAAAAACAATTTCCTTTCCAAAGGAAGAGATGCCACATTTTCCTCCCTATTCTTTACCCGATGTACAAACCCTAGAATAATACATTACGAATATATTGATACACTCGAAGTACGTACAAAGAAACAATTGTAAATAAATAATATTCTCCTCCCATCCATCCATCTTTCTCTCCTCCCCTCCATCTCCCTTTGTCCTTACTCCTTAGGTCTATAATTTTATTCTAGAAACATATTTTCGAATAGATAACGTTTCCATCTAATCAAACAAAGCCTTCAAAATCTACAACTCGGTAGCAATGCCAATGCTCTTAGCAATTCCCATTCTTCTCTAAAATTATGCCTAACAAACGTCATAACATACAACCTAAAATTAACATTTACGGATCACACAAATTTTTTCTTTAAAACAAACATGAAATCAAGATGAAAACATAATTATGGGGTGAAACACTTGATCTCAATGTGTATTTCATGTACTTAACGAAAGCATGAATTTCAAAGATGCACATCACTGGAAGTTTCAAATTACAGTTTATGAATTAGTGGTAAATTAACATAAACAGGGAAGAAAAAGGGAAAAGCCAAAGACCTATCTGGTAGATGTGAACAGTAACTTCTATCAGATAGGTCTGTACTACATTTTAAAAAATATACTACAATTTTTTCTTATACTACAATTTTCAGAAACTATACTACTCCAAACTATACTACATTACGTGAAAAATATACTACATAAATATATAAGTGTACTACATTTTTTTTAAAATAGTTTGATATGTACTTAGTTCCCACCTATCTGATATGTACTAGGCAACCCTCGAAGAAAAATGTATTTACGCAATTTATGATATTAATGGTAAATTACAGCTTACTTCGCGCAGAATCGGGCCGTCCGCTGATGGTCCCTGGTCGGGCCGAGTAAAAAGTTTGGCGAGCAGTCCGGAAAGACTGAATTGAAAATTACTTAATCCCTTTTTTAAAAAAAGATTGCCAAATTTAATTAGACTTTAATTATAATTCAGCATCATGGCTCGTTTGGTATGTGGTACTCCGTAGTCTGTAAGGGTAATTTTCAATTCACCATGGTAATGAAAGAACGTATACAAACATGTATTTTCTTGGTAAAAATTCATTACCCACTTAAAAGGTGATATTGACTATTAAGTAGGAATAAAATATGTTTGGAGATGACAGATATATTTCATTACAACGCAAAGTGTATGTTCTTAAAAGAAACATGCATATAATTGTTAGGAATCTGGCAAAGCTCCGGGATCATATCTCGTCTATATCACCAATACTTTTTCATTCTATGTAAGCAGTAGCGGATCTATGTACAACATTGGGTAGCCCTCTTTTACATAACTTTGTCCAGATTGAGAGCAAAGAGAAAGTTGGCTCACTGGCAACTTTAGTATTGCACCCACAATAGTCTAAGGATCGATCGATTCCGCGGAGCAACTGCGCAACCCTTTTCTTTTTTTGTCTTTGTGCCGTTTACAAGCTGTAGCTTGTTATGAACACTTTCCTCCAATTAACTTTGTCCATCTTTCTTCTTTCAATCATTAATTTTTGTAAGTTAATTAATTCTATTAGTAATACCATTAAATTAACAATTTTCTATAAATTAAGAGTTGGAATTTGACTAAATATATACAAACAACATCTTAAAGAATTGAAGAAATAGTCTTGTATAGTCATATTTGAAACAATTTTGAGTGCTTATCGTTATAATTTTAATTGTGCATACCCTATATAAAAAACGTGGATCTGCCACTGTATGTAAGGCTTGGCTACGTTTGGTTGGGTGTAAAGTATTTTCAATGAAAAATGATCTTTCACGAAAAATAATTTCAGGCTCCGTTTGGTAGGATGTAAAACATTTTCCTAGAAAATTTTCCCTTTTTTTCAATTTTACACTATTTGGTTGGTAAAGGAGTGTAATGATATACAATCCATTTATCCTTTAAAATGAAGGGAAATTTTTTTCCTTCTTTTTCCTAACCACCCTTTACAGTTCTCTTACCACTTCCTTACTTTTCCTTTCATTTTCCTTTTTTCCATCATCTTTCTTACATGGTAGCAGACAATAGAAAACTAATTTTGCAAATGTTTTTTCCATTGAAATTATTTTCCGTGAAAATCATTTTTACATTGAAAATATTTACACACTACCAAACAGAGTCTCAATGAAAACGCAATCAAAAATTAGTTTTCTATTGTTTGGTACCATGTACCACATGTGATGAAAAAAGGGAACTAAAGGGAAAGTAATGAGGTGGTTGGAGGAGTTTGAAGGGTAGGTAAGGGAAAAGAAGGAAAATAATTTTCCTTCCAAATGAAGGGGAAATGACTCTCATAATTGGGAGAGCTATTTTATTCCAAGGGGAAATGATTTTACTAGCCAACCAAATAATGTAAAATTGTAAATAAAGCAAAACAGTTTTCCACAAAATGTTTTACGCCCTACCAAGGAGTCTAAATTACTTTTATCCCATAATATAAGAATCATTTTTTATTTTTCTAGTACCGGAGAAAAAATGAATTTACATTCATCACTTGTTGTGCAGAAATTTCTTGTATTGGAAAATAAATGATTTTCCCTTTTTTTAACAAGATTGCATTAATTTAAATTTTTGATAAGGACATGTTCTTTTCGGTATAAAACAACTGAAATGAATTGAACTAAATTAGACTGAAATGAATTGAAATGAACTAAATTAAACTACACATTTGACATGTGAGAGTAAAAGTATTGTTCAGAGCTAAACTGAATTGAAAATAAGTTAGGAAAAACAAGACCTAACTTGTATTAAGCGTTTTAACAACCAAAATTAAATTAAATGAGCAAAACATACCATTAGATTCATAACAAAAAAAATAATAAAATTACAAGCGTCAGATTTTTTTTTTCTTTTTTTCTTTTTCTGAACGCATAAAAAGAAAAAAGGAAATGAGAACGGAGCATGCTAATAAAAACAACAAATGAGAACGGAGCTACGCCTTGGCGTTTGGGAAAGCAATATTGAACTATAAATCCCATCTCAAACTAGAAAATCACATCTCCATCATAATCGCAATACTTTGCAAGACGTTCAATTCCAACTCCGTATTTGAACCAACTAAGCATATTACATATCTCATACAAAGTATATCAATCCCGTAAACAATAAACATTGCACATCGAATTCAGAACGTACAAGGGGGAAAAAGTGAATTTACATATTCTGTCAACATCTTGCAATCCCGTCGGAAATCCTACATAAGCCAAGTTTACAAACTACATTATTGGCTTAAATGTAGGCACTAATGCCACGATAAATCACACTCGTCACTCACTCTACTTCTTTTTGCTTTTCAAGTTTTTTCTTCTTTTTTTTCTTTCTTGGTGAAATACAGAAAATCGCTCCCTAGAAGATGTGGCGAAAATCCCATTTATGTTTGGCCTCAATTTTCGCCTGCTCATGATCCACAGCAACAGGTCTAAAGCAGCTTTTATACAAGTAAGGGCTGCTCCGGCCGCATGAACTACGTTGCATTCATAATAGTACATATCTCACACAACATGGGCACATGACTTCAGAATACTTCTGCTGCTGCTCGCTCCCGCATGACAAGGTTGGAGCACAGTGCACCTGGAAAACCATAATTTAACCCAGCAGTAAATTTTTGGAACTTACCAGGCTGCTGGACATCTATGTACAAGTGCTTTATCACATGAAAACTTCTCATATCCTGTGCCATCGATCTCGGGTTCAGCCTGTTGAAAGAATGAAAGCCAGAGAGACAACCAAAAAACAAGATACACAGTCACCAAATTTTACAACCAAGAGAATGAGGTTTAATATCATGCCTTGTGTTGTGCATAATTTCGCAGTATTTGTAGTTCTACCTCGAGTTTCTATGGCCATGCCGACAGCAGTACTTGACTACAAAACAGCGACAAGAGTTAGAAATGCATGTTAGGTTCACCACCAGGGAAAATATTCAAAGGCACATGCCGCAAATAAAACTATCTTTGCACCCAAGACAGAAGCAGGCACAACATATTCCCGACCTTATCAACATATAGCTAGAGGAACTTGCTAGAGCAAAATGCCAATGGAAATACTTTTTTGACCAATCTGAAAAAGATTTGGATTCTGCTTGTAACGCATATTGAAAATACCACTCATCAATCAATATAAAAGAGATTCAGCAACTAAGATCAATTTAATGAGATCCTTCCTTTTAAGATATCGAAGCAGGCATAGAATCAACATAAGGAGGGGAGGCATCAAACAATTGAAGAACCCAGGAGTGCTTAAAGCAAAAGTAATTTATCACAAATCTCCACGGGGAATGAAAAGTTGACAGGGAATAGAAAACGAAACTGCAAGGAAATAATCAAAAGTATTTCAATATAAGCAAAAGGGTATAATGAAAGCCTCAAACCTCTAGCTCTTCCGTAGATCCGCCCTGAAAGACACTAGTCTCACCCTGATATCCATTATCCGTGGATCCATTATCTGCATCACATAGATCATCCTGCAAAGACCCCTTTCTCTCACTAACTTCGAAACTTTATTATCTCATTGCCATCTGCCACAGTTTGTTAACCCAAAGTCCTCATGACAGAGTAACTCACCTCACAATTGAGAGTCTGAATGTCAGCATTGGAACCAAAATGAATCGCCTTTTCAACTCCCTCTGTCTGCTCACAACGAGTCATAACTTCATCAATATCATCCTTTGCAGCCCTCTCTATAAGGTCCTTTGCTCTCCGAAAAGATTCAGTCTGGGAATTCTGCAAGCTAGACATTTCTTCATCTTTTCTCCCCAAACAAGCATCCTTGATTCGATTACAGATATCAAATGGAGCAAGAGTCTCCTGGCTGCAAATATCACTTGGCAGCACTTCTATGGTACTTGCTTCATTTCCAACCACAGAAATCATATCAGCAGTATTCTGTTGCTTTGCCAACAACGTAGTATCATGATTGATCTTGTCTAACAGCACATTTCCAACCACAGAAATCATATCAGCAGTATCAGTTATTTGCACCATGATTGTTCACCTCCCATAATACATAGGGATGTGAAATCCAGTAACATTTTGCTAGATACTAATTTTAATGCCAAGATTGCTGATTTTGGGTTGGCAAAGATTTTGGCTAAGCCAGAAAGAGAGCTTCACTCAATCTCTGCTGTTGCTGGATCTTTTGGTTACATGGCCCCAGGTAAAACATCTAACTTACTCTTCATAAAAAAGATGATAACTAACAATGTGCTCTGCCTACTTTTAAAAGCCGATGATAAAGTGTTTGTCATCTGATTTTGAATTGCAGAATATTGCTACACAAACAAGGTGAACGAGAAGATCGACATCTACAGTTTCGGAGTAGTTCTTCTCGAGCTTGTGACAGGGAAAGAAGCCCACATCGGAAATGAGCATTTAAGCCTTGCAGAGTGGGCATGGTCCGCATGGAGGCAGTACAGTGAGGGTCAGCTGATTAAGAATGTCTTTGACAAGGAAGTGGCGGACCCTTGCTATTTAGAAGATATGACCAATGTGTTCAAGTTAGGGCTGATGTGCACCAGCACATTACCTTCTTCTAGGCCATCAATGAAAGAGGTTGTGCAAATGCTTCGACGTAATAGCATTGTAGAAGAATCTGGAAGAGCCAAAGCAAGGCATGAACGCAATGTTTCCCCTCTTATTGGGAGCGAGAATTATGTTTCTAGTTGTAAGAATAGCAACCGGGCAGTGGAAGAAGATGACTATGACATTGTTTGAATTATGTACCCATTAGATGGTGTTATTGTAAGATAGGAGCTTAGAATGAGGAGGCGTTACAAGATAGGAAGTACTGTAAATATGTTCGGCGTTCATCTGGCGATAACAATCACGTATATTATTTTAGGATGTCTAAGAAAGTTGTTACATCTCTAAGATAGTAGTAACGGGTTGTGAATCTTGTGATTTCCTTTTTAAGATTAAAACCTTATTAGGATGATGTAATGTGGAAAATGTGAGAATGATTATAAGGGTAAGAGACTAAGAGCAATGTGACAAATAATTTTACGGTTCTAAGTTTTATGTCTCAAATTTGTACTTTTTTTCGTCCCTCCTTTCCGCAAAAGAAAATATTAATCATGAAAATTCCCTCCTCCGCGTAACTACCAAGACATAAAGATAAAACATCCTCCCTTCTAACTTTTTTAAGATAAAAGAAATATGCATCGGCAATCTCAAAGCGTTCTGACCAAGTTGGTCTTAGCATAGTGTTTACTCACTTCGTCTCTTAACCAATATGTCGGGGCTCGATCCACAACCTTTGGGAATGGAAAGAGATACTTGGCCAACCTTTACCCTTAAACAAGCACCTAAGATTTCAGGAAAATAGTCACTTCTATTAGCAGTGCATAATTGTCTTTTTTGGTGGATTATAATAGTCACTACAGTTGAGATATTTGGCTGCTTCAAGCCATGGTCTTTCTCATCATATTGAGTAGCTTCCATGCAGGAAGCAGGCATTGGTTATTTAGGAGTCAGATATAACCACGTTCCAAGGGCTGTTCACAAATGTATTATGAAAGTAGCGGTACTTACCGGTATTTTGGATGTGGATTATATGTCCTTAAATTTGAGGAATTTGGCCGACATGACTATTATTTGCATACGATAAGTGGTCATTGTTACGCCATGAAATTTGTATAGCTATCGGTGCAGGTTAAGAGTCATTGCAGCTATAAGCTTCCAGCTAAGGAAATCCAGCTTGAAGTTCGCCAGCTAAGGAAGACCAGCTAGATGTCACCCAGCTAAAAGAATACAGCTCTGTTTTCTAAAGCGTTACAAGTCAAGGCATCAAAGTCTGAAGATCCGCATGAAGATAAAAGCCATAAATGCAAAGGCAATAAAGAAGCAAGAATCGTGCTAATTGGCATTAATGGCAGGCATAAATAAGGGATTTGGGGCTGTTTCAAGAGATAGCTAGGTTCCAACGGCTATAATCTTCCTAGTTATATATACATTCGAAGCAATTGTAAAAGAGACAAGTTGATACACTTTAGCAATTACATACGCAAGTACTAGCATTGTCTAATTAGTTTACAAACTACGAGTTGCTTAGTTACAAAGGCACTAGGGCTGTAATCAAATACATAGTGGATTGGTGGACTCAAAACCACCCGCGGTTTTTCCCTTATTCCACGGATTTCCGCGTCACCACCTCTGGTGTCCTGTCTTCATCTTTATTTCTGCTTTACTAGTTCACTTTAGCTGTGTTTGACAGCTACCGATAACCTGGTGGAATCTTGGCTGTAGCTCCCACCTAAGTTTTGTCCTAGCAAGATTTAGCATAAACAGTCATTTGGTCAAACATAGGAAAAAAATATGTCCTAGAAAGTTTTTTTCTATATATATTCATTTCCTAGAACGTGCCAATAAATATTTGGTTGATTATGGAAAACAAAATTTTCCATATAAACAACTACCTCCACTTTGTAGCTGAATAGAACGTCTAAAAGAAATACAGTTTTCTATACAACTTCATAGACTTTCATTTCTAAGGAACTTCTACTAATAATAGTGGCAAGAACATTTGGCTAACCAAGTAAACACCAAATTGAATTCGTCGCGAAAGATCAAGCTGCAAAGGTATACCAATAAATTTAAGAGAAAAAAGGAGCAGGAGAAATATCAAAATTGGCCATAGTAGTCAAGAACAGGCAGCTGCATTGAACCCCACTAACGAAAATTCAGATTCCTAAATATGAACACTCTTTTCTGCATTCTCTGGTTGTCACTTTCTAAAGTAGATAAGCAACTGAATGAACTTCCTGATGAATCGTTAACCTATGTTACTCAGATTTAGCTACAAGTGTCTACTAGGATACAGGGGGGACCAGCCATTTCAAAGAAGAACTTCAAAGTTTTTGGTTCAAAATGAAGTATCCAAGTGTCATGTCGTATCTAACGCGGTATGGATCTAACACGGGTATGTAAGAAAATTAGAAGAGTCGGAGTGACATAGTCGACAAAGGCATGCCGTCTCATCAGATTCCTCCACACCTATGTCCTTGTCGGCTGAGTTTCAATTTGGGTTCAGATTCTCATTAGTATTCTTAGCTCTTAGGGGTATCAAGAGCAAGGCTCAAAGCCCAACCCAATACCACTAGATAAGATATAGCCCATGACCCAAAAATCAGATTGGGCATGGTTCAAGGGATTAGCATAAACTGATATGTTCCAGTACAAAAAACTGTAAAAGCAGAAAACATGTTGGATAATGCTTACTGCAGCTTAACTAGGACAGGCACAATTGCAGAAACTGCAGCCTCAATCTTCCCAATAATGCCAAAAGATGTTGATACAATATGCAGACTTGATCTGCGATAATCTGCTGAAGATATCATCACCATGCAATCTCCTATAAAACAAAATGTGAATTAATTCTTGCATGATCTCTTGAATAAAATTTCCAGTTTGTCTCAAAGCTTGCCTCTCTTTTGCACCATAAAATAAAATAGAATAAAACAAGAATAACTAATAAAATATCCTGCTCACTTTTATCACTCTCATTCTGTCTCGCATTCCCATTTCCACAAGTTCCTTATCTTTAAACTCTGAACAGGACATCCTTTTTACAATTAAGCAACAATGGGGCAATCAGTCTCCAATGGATTCATGGAGTTCCACCACCCCCTTTTGTACTTGGCCTGACATCAATTGTACCGGTGACGAAATCGTCACCGGTATCTCCTTCAATAGCCAAAACATTGGCAGCAAAATCCCGCTGTCAATTTGTGACCTCAAGAACCTCACCATCCTTGATCTTGGAAACAATAGTATCCCAGGAAACTTTCCCACATCTTTATACAACTGTACCAAGCTCCAAACTTTGGTACTATCTTCAAATTATTTTGTTGGAAAATTACCAAATAATATTGGTGATCTTTTTCCTAATCTCCAACACATTGACTTTAGTGCTAATAACTTTACTGGTGATATCCCAACCTCATTAGCTCAGCTCAAAGGGTTGATCACTCTCCATTTGGATTCCAATTTGTTCAATGGAACATTCCCTTCTGAATTGGGAAACTTGGAGAATCTTGAGGAATTGGTGTTAGCTTACAATTCATTTTCATCAATGAGTTTGCCCAAAGAATTGGGGAGGCTTAAGAATTTGAAGTTACTTTGGATGACTCAATGCAATTTGATTGGCGAAATCCCAAATGAATTCGCCAATCTAAGTAGTCTTGAGCATATAGATTTGGTGCAGAATCATTTGGTGGGTGAAATTCCAAGTGGGTTGTTCTCGCTCAAGAACTTAACTTATATATACTTGTATATAAATAATCTATCAGGGGGGATTCCTTCCTCGATCGAGGCCATGAATTTGGTTAAATTCGATGTATCGGAGAACAATTTGACAGGAATAATTCCTGATGGAATTGGAAAACTGCAAAAGTTGGAGATTTTAAATTTGTTTATCAACCAATTCCATGGACCTCTACGAGCAAGTATAAGCCTGCTTCCTTCCTTGAAGCAACTGAAGGTATACACCAACCGGCTTTCGGGTACACTTCCACCTGAAATGGGCCTGCACTCGAAGCTCGATCACTTCGAGGTTTCAGACAACGCATTCACGGGCCCACTGCCCGAGAATCTTTGCTCCGGTGGGAGCTTGAGGGGTGTGGTGGCATTCAACAATTTCTTGAATGGAACAATCCCAAGTTCTCTAACCCAATGCAACTCTTTGCGTGCCAATGGCACTAAAGTCAATGTGTTGGAGATTAGGAAAATGATCACCAATGTCATTTGGTAATTTCCCAACAAAATAATTTGAAGATAGTACCAAAGTTTGGAGCTTGGTACAGTTGTGTAAAGATGTGGGAAAGTTTCCTGGGATACTATTGTTTCCAAGATCAAGGATGGTGAGGTTCTTGAGGTCACAAATTGACGGCGGGATTTTGCTGCCAATGTTTTGGCTATTGAAGGAGATACCGGTGACGATTTCGTCACCGGTACAATTGATGCCAGGCCAAGTACAAAAGGGGGTGGTGGAACTCCATGAATCCATTGGAGACTGATTGCCCCATTGTTGCTTAATTGTAAAAAGGATGTCCTGTTCAGAGTTTAAAGATAAGGAACTTGTTGAAATGGGAATGCGAGACAGAATGAGAGTGATAAAAGTGAGCAGGATATTTTATTAGTTATTCTTGTTTTATTCTATTTTATTTTATGGTGCAAAAGAGAGGCAAGCTTTGAGACAAACTGGAAATTTTATTCAAGAGATCATGCAAGAATTAATTCACATTTTGTTTTATAGGAGATTGCATGGTGATGATATCTTCAGCAGATTATCGCAGATCAAGTCTGCATATTGTATCAACATCTTTTGGCATTATTGGGAAGATTGAGGCTGCAGTTTCTGCAATTGTGCCTGTCCTAGTTAAGCTGCAGTAAGCATTATCCAACATGTTTTCTGCTTTTACAGTTTTTTGTACTGGAACATATCAGTTTATGCTAATCCCTTGAACCATGCCCAATCTGATTTTTGGGTCATGGGCTATATCTTATCTAGTGGTATTGGGTTGGGCTTTGAGCCTTGCTCTTGATACCCCTAAGAGCTAAGAATACTAATGAGAATCTGAACCCAAATTGAAACTCAGCCGACAAGGACATAGGTGTGGAGGAATCTGATGAGACGGCATGCCTTTGTCGACTATGTCACTCCGACTCTTCTAATTTTCTTACATACCCGTGTTAGACCCATACCGCGTCAGATACGACATGACACTTGGATACTTCATTTTGAACCAAAAACTTTGAAGTTCTTCTTTGAAATGGCAGATTATGATATTAATGGTAAATTACAGCTTACTTCGCGCAAAAACAGAGTCGGGCAGCTTACTTCGTGCAGAATAGGGTCGTCCGCCGATTGTACCTGGTCGGGCCTAGTAAAAACTTTGGCAAGCAGTCCGGGAAGACTGAATTGTAAGAATGGCAATGGATCGGACTCGGATCGGACTTACCAAATTCCAAGTCCGCTCCATTTCAATCGGACTATGATTTTTACACTCCTATTAGGATTTGGACTATATATTCTCGGATTCGGACTCGGACTATTTCCTTCGGATTGTTTCGGACTCGGATCGGATTCGGATTAAATTACAATATTAAATAACCAAAACACATCTTTAATATAAAATTTTTAATGTTTTACTTAATTTCTTATAATGTAAATCTATTATTTCTATTAAAATGTACTTTTAATCTATTAGTTGACGAGGTAACAAGTAATAATCGGACTCTAGTCGGATTCGAGTCGGATCTTACCTAAGGTCCAACTCCTATCGGATTTCATTCGGACTTTTATGTTTTCGGATTCGGATCAGACTTTTTCCTTCGGATCGAGTCGGACTCGGGTCGAAGTCGGACTGAATTGCCATCCCTACTGAATTGAAAATTACTTAATCCCATTTTTTAGAAATATTTCCAAATTTAATTAGATTTTAATTATCGACGACTTATCGTCCAGACCCGTTTAGTAAGTGGTACGACATCAAGCAGATGAAGGAAGCTAACACAAGAATTAGTGGTTGACTTAGAGGTGAGAATGAGTCTGTCATGTTTGCAAACAGTTCGGGCTCGACTAGGTCGAAGCTCGGCTCGTGGAAGCTCGACTCGGATTTGGACTCGGCTTGAAAGCTTAACGAGCCGAGCTGAGCTAGAAATCAAAAAAGAATGTTTACAGTGTATGGGTAATAGAAATTAAAAGGAAGAAATCAAAAAGAATGTTTACAGTGTATGGGTAATAGAAATCAAAAGGATAAAAAACTAAATATTCACCGAAAATGGGGAATCTCAAGAGGAAAATCCACTTATGTCGTTTTCTGCACCAGTTAAAAAAAGTTTGTGGTGCTTTGTGCACGTTTTTTATTGGTGTTGTTTTGTGCAACAAATGTATAGTTTGTGTTGTTTAAACCAATTTTTCCTTTAAAATATTGGTAACTTATGTTAATCGTTTTAACAAACAAAATTAAATTAAATGAGCAAACCATACCATGAGTAGAGTTTGTATTGCAAAAGTGGATGATCTGCTTCGAAGCCATGATCTTTTTCTAGCATATTGAGTAGCTAATGCAAGACTCGGCAAATGGATTTAAAGGAGTGAAATTCTATGACACTCCAAGTGAGCGTTATAACTTACAAATGCACTAAGCGAGACTTGGCTCACTTGCTAAGATTCTCACTTCAGATTCCCATATAATTGGGGTTTGAAGTTTGCCAAGTGAGGGTGCTTAAAGTAGGGATCCCTTACCTTTCTCCCTTGCTCCCAAGGGGGCACTTGCCACTTGGTATGTCATGGGGATATGGATAGGAAAGGTTGGGATAGGAATAAGGAATTGAAATGTGGAATAAGGATAAAATCATATTAGTTCTATGTTTGGTATGGGTTGAGATAAAATTAGGGATAAATAATAAAGTTACTTAAATAACTTTACTAATTTTCTCATTCTCTCCTCCTTCAACCTTCTCATTAAGGGTATGTTGTCTTTTTACCCTTTATTCTTATCCTCATCCCTTATATCAGAATATCACCCCCTGCTTATAATTTTGGTGGAATAACTTGAGTTTTTATCCCTATCTCTATCCCACCTAAATTTACAAATCTCCCTAACAAACATGGGACAAAGGTGAGAAGGGACAAGAAATTCTTATCCCTATCCCTTATCCCCTAAACAAACAAACTGCAAGTGTCTTGCTTGATTAAAAAACTGTGAACTTGAGGTCTAGTTGTGATTTTTCTTGTTAGTAAATAAAAAAAATTAGTATATGCTAGAGCATTTTGGACATTTACATATTGTGAAAATTGGCCGATTATTAATTCTAGAATCTTTTTGGAATTGGAGAGATGCACTACCAACCGATACCTCACTCTCATTATTGCCATACAATAATTGTATTGTTAAAACAGTTAACTGGTGAAAATTGAGAAGTCAAATACTTCATACTTCATATTGAGTACTCCCTCCGTTCCTTAAAGGATTTCTCATTTCTTTTAGACACAAAGTTTAAGGAGTGATGTTGATGTGCGGCCTAGTTTTCATATTATAATGGAAAAGTAAGGTAGTGGGTATTTTATAGAATTGTTTATTAAGAGAGAGTGTGTGGGGTCAAATATTTTTTGTAAGGAAAATAATATTATAGTATGTGGGCTATATCCAAATAAGGAAATGAGAAATGTAATTGGGACAAACACAAATGAAAAAATGGGAAATCCTTTGGGGGACGGAGGGAGTAGTATGTTAGAACTTAGAACACATATAGTCAAAGAATGTTTCAATAACACGTCCTTCCAAATACTCTCCCCGTTTCCTAAAAATCGTTACACTTGCAAAAACACAATAACCAATGAAGTGGGTATAAAAGCATGACAATGATAGGAAAAGTAACTTTAGGAGAGAGAATAAAGAATAAAAAATTAAAAATAATAAGAGGTTAGCATTACAATGATAGGAAAAGTAACTTTAGAAGAGAATAAAAAATTAAAAATTGATGCGGCCGTATATTCAAAAATGGTAAAAATAAAGTGTGACAATTTTTGTAAAACGTACTAAAAAGAAAAGCGTAACAATTATTGAGAAACAGAGGGAGTATATACGAACAGCGTTTATTTCCAACACTCCACTTGAAGGAAAGTTGTCGAAAATATTAGTCAAATTTCTGTCACACTCTTGGTCTTCCTAGTTCCTACTACTTCACAGTCAGTCTTCATTTATTGTGGAAAACGACTTGATAGACCTTTACTTTTGCAAATAGCAATTAGCGAGTTAGGACTTAGGAGTATGTTTCAACAATTTATGTGTTAACTAATAGAAAAAAGAGAATTTAATAAGAAAAATTGACGTCAATGGTCCAAAGTATGACAGAACACTTTTTGAAGGTTAGAACTATCAATTATCCAATGTAGATCTCAATTATGAGGGGATTGTTTCTCAAAATAATCCAAATAGTTATTTTCTTCTACGTAGAAGGCTTAACGAAGACAACAAAATAATAGTTTGGACTATTTTGAGAAGCAATCCCTTAGTTGGAACTTAGAACCTACACTAGATAATTGATAGTTTTAACCTTTAAAAAATGTGCGCTTATAATTCGGACTACTGATGTTAATTTTTCCTTTTAATAATCGTAATGTAACTATGAGCAGAAAAATTAAAATTAAATTATATTTTTGTCCCTCTTACATGACTACTAGTCTTATATGTTATATGCCCGCGATACGCACACGAGTTACACTATATCTACATTTCCAACCTCACCTTTCACGTTACAGTGAATTATACATTGCATGGGATGAAAAACTAGTAATTACTAGTTTATGCTGTAAACTCTAGCATGTCATCAACTATCACTCAAAATCTTTTGATACCCAACAATAACTTCTTAACTCCCAAGAGGCAAACAGGGAGGGAAAATGCTTTAAATCACCCCCTCTCTTCATTCCAGTTTGTCAACCTCTATTCCAGTTCCTCTGCCTTTAACTCCCAAGAGGCAAACAGGGATAAGGGATTAAACACAACCACAAGAAAAATGTCAAAAACTGCTTTCCCTTCGCCAAGAATCCTGCTCGTTTTCCTGACATTCATCCTGTATTGCTTTCCCTTTTTAGTCCTTTCCTTACCTCCCCTCACTGAGAAGCTCATCCTACTTAGGATCAGGCAGCAATGGGGCAATCAACCCCCAATGCAATCATGGAAGTCCACCACTTCTCATTGCGATTGGCCTGGAATCATTTGCACTGATGGTGAAAACGTGACTGGAATATCCCTCAATACCAAAAACATGGGCGGTGAAATCCCACCGTCCATATGTGGTCTTAAGCACCTCACCTTGCTTGATCTTGGAAACAATATGATCCGGGGAAAGTTCCCCACATTTTTGTACAATTGTACCAGGCTCAACAAGTTAGACTTATCATTAAACTACTTTGATGTAGGGCCATTACCAAAGGACATACATAAACTTTCTCCTAATCTCCAACACCTTGACCTTAGTTATAACATATTCACTGGTGATATCCCAACCTCTTTATCTCAACTCAAAGGGTTGGTCACTCTGCGTTTAGGTTACAGTTTGTTCAATGGAACATTTCCTTCTGAGCTGGGTAACTTAGAAAACCTTGAGGAATTGGTGTTAGCTTCCAACCCATTTTCTCCTGTAAGTCTGCCCAAAGAATTTGGGATGCTTAAGAGTTTGAAATTTCTTGGGATGGCTCAATGCAAATTGATTGGTCAAATCCCGGATGAGTTTGTCAATCTAACTAGCCTAGAGCATTTAGACTTAACCTGGAATGGCTTGGTGGGTGGCATTCCAGCAGCCTTAGGTTCTCTGACAAACCTTTATACTTTGGACATCTCCGACAACAAGCTATCAGGTCATATACCTCCTGAACTAGCACAGCTAGGACAAGGGAAAGCCTATTTTAGACTCAATCTCTCTTGTAATAACCTCAGGGGGAAGCTCCCACATGCTTTTGACAATGAGGATTTTCATGAAAGTTTCTTAGGTAATGCCAACTTGTGCTCGGACCATCAAACTTCAAACCTTCATCAATGCTCTTCCTCTCGGAATAGATATCTTGTCGTGATTCTAGTTCCTGGAGGAATCATATTCCTGATGCTTCTGTATTTCGCCTTCTTCAAGATTAATATGGGGAGACAAGAAGAGAATAGCAGTGAGCACCAGGCATGGGAACTGAAACCATTTCACAGGTTAAACTTCACTGAGACAGTGATTGTGTCTCGTCTGACAGACAATAACATGATCGGTTCTGGGGGATCTGGAAAGGTATACAAGGTTGTTGTGAATGAGTCAGGCGATAAAGTGGCTGTTAAAAGAATCTGGAATGGCAGAAAACTCGTAGACGCTCTTCAGAAGCAATTTCTAACAGAAGTTGAGATACTGGGCACAATTAGGCATGCTAACATAGTAAAGTTGCTGTGTTGTGTTTCAAGTGCACATCTCAAGCTTCTTGTATATGAATACATGGAGAATCAGAGCCTTGATAAGTGGATTCACAAGAAATGGAGAGAAAATGAACCATCATCAATGAGCAATGCAAATGATAATATTGTTCTGGATTGGCCAACTCGATTGAGAATCGCGATTGGAGCGGCAAAGGGACTATGCTATTTGCACAATGACTGCTCTCCTCCCATCATTCATAGAGATGTGAAATCAAGCAATATCTTGCTAGACTTGGAGTTCAATGCCAAAATTGCAGATTTTGGACTAGCCAAGCTGACAGTCAAAACCGGAGAGCCTCACACTGCATCTTCTGTGGCAGGCTCATTTGGTTACATAGCTCCAGGTAGGAATCATTTAATATCATAGTTTTCAAAATGTACCTTTGTCATGAACAATTAATACTGTATAATGCATTACCATCTGAAAATTGATTTCATTAAATTGACAGCATACATCATGTAGACAAACACACATCCTGCAATAGCAGGGGTATAAACAGCTACTGACCCTCAAACAGATTATAGTGACAGAAGTGTATCATTGCAATTTCATATTCCTCAATCATATAGTTGAACTACCTTTTTCTTTTTTCAAAACCTAACATCATTTTTCCCCCCTAATGTCTTCCTTTTGTTTCTCACATGTTCATGTAGAGTATTGGCGAACAAACAGGCTCAATGATAAGATTGATGTTTACAGCTTCGGAGTTGTGCTGCTAGAACTAGCAACAGGAAAACATCCCTGCAAGGGCAATGATCATTTGAACCTGGCCGACTGGTCATGGCAGCTCTGTTGTGAGGAACGTCCCATCATTGATGCTTTAGATGAGGATATCAAGGAACCAAGCTTCATTGAACAGATGGTGAAAGTGTTTAAATTAGGTCTCATTTGCACAAACAAGATGCCAAGTTCACGACCATCAATGAAACAGGTTCTGCAGCTACTTAATGCATGCAGCCAGTATGAAAACCATGATCAAACTCAGATACAGATAGTTAATGAGGAATGAGCATACTTAAATCTCATGCAGCTAGTTGAAGAGAACCAGAAAGCATAAATCACAACGAATGACAAGGACAAGGTGGTCAGATCAATAATGTTTGGTATACTAGTTGCAAATGAGCTAAAACTGTAACCAACACCGAGATTGTTCGTTAGTAGATACGAGTTTCAAATTGATTGTGGGCTAGGGAAAAATTGGAAATATCAAGGCAAGCTTAGAGAGTGTTAGTTAGGAGGAAAATGTTTTCCATGAAAAGTGGTCACCTCAACCAAAGAATTCTCATTGTCATGCTTCCCTCTACGACACGTTCTATTCAAACTGCTAACTACGATTCTTATCCCATTTACCTTTGTTTGGATTCTCCAGTTTCGTAAGCGTCAAAAAAAATTTCCTTTCCAAAGGAAGAGATGCCATATTTTCTTTGCTACTCTTTACATAACTAGTTGTTGGACCGCGCGCTAACGCGCACGGCCCCCCAATATGTGTATGCAAACATTAGCTAGGTATCGTTTGTCGTTTAAATTTGTCATATATAGTTTGTCAATAATCTTTGTTGACATTAGGTGATGCAATAAGAGTGAAATATCCAATGGACATAGGAAAGTAACGCAAAAGGAAACCTAACCAAAATAGTAGTTTAATTTAAACAGAATTATAAGTAGTCAAAGACAAATGTTTTAGGCCGTGAGAGCCTGTAGTGATTTGGAATTTTAGCGTTAACTTTCTAGTTGTAGCCTAATCATTTGTCTTCATGTTTTTCACTATAAATGCTTTCGTTCGTCCGTTGTGAAACCGTTTTGGACTAACATTGCAGTGGTGCTTCATTTGTGCTTGGATTGTGTTGGATGTTCTTAGCTTTATTTCCAACACGAAAGCATTGACTATATTTCCGGCAGCAGAACAATTAAAGACATAGGTTGAAGATGAATTTAGCCAGGAATCTAACTCAGTGATTGGTAAGGGAATATACTGCGTATAACTCTGCATAAGCAAATAGTGAAGCAAAAGTCAACTTCAAGAGGAAAACTTTTAAGGGAAGGGAAGTTTCAAGAGGCAATTTACCGGATTGAAGAGACAAATTTCACCATTTGTAGTGGGTTTTGGCAGCCCATCTCCAATGTAGTGAAACAAAAATCTCTGCCGTTGCAAATCTACGACATGTATTGCATAGCCGCTTCACTTAGAATTAAGTTGGTACGTATACCTACCCTATGAAGATCCCAGAAAAATAATATGGTGCAACTTCGTATCAAACACAACTCAAATTTCACCTTGGGTTGCCATCTTTCATATTGCATACTCTGTGCCTTTCCAATAGCATATGTCTGACACCACCGCATAGAGGCTAAATTAAGTAAATATTCACAACAAGTTCAGGCAGCAACATCAACACCAGAAAGAACACAAAAGCCTCTAAATGGTCAGCTCAAGATCACATTTAAAAGAGACTAAGAAGGATATGTAGGAACCAACACTAATGAATGAATCTAGTGAAACAACTCAACTGCCTAAAACTACCCCATTAAACCTACCAGACAAGTCTTCTTTGTTAGAGCCAACAAGATAGCAGCCATCCACTGGTATGGATGTAAGTAAGGAATTCCCAGACTTAAATTTTTTAATTGGGCTTTGATTTAACAAAATTTGATGCGTTAAAATTTTCTTGCTCAAAATTGATTCATCAGGTCCAGGTATGTTCTTTTATAACGTTTTTTGAGAAAAATGGTTTTGTAAACTCTTTTACCCAGATCTACCCATTCACCCCAAAAGCGGCTAAGGCAGCAGGATGCACATTGCACGCCTCACAAAAGTAGATGGAGGTTGATTAGCCTTTTAGAAGATGCTTTGTGCCAATTGCCAAAGCACGCCTTCGGCATACTTTTTAGAACTACACTCAAAGCAACATATGGATGGCATGTACTAAACCAATAGGCTTCATGATGCCCTTGTTTGGCAATTTAATTAAGGTCACCTATTCTTTCAGCTTTTGGTTTTTAAGTTTTTAATGTAGACTGTAGAAAGAGGAGCAAATATACATATACATACATACTCACTCCATAACAGTTTAATGGCAACATTTGGATTAAAATGCTTCCCTAGACAAAATTTGTTAATTGAGGTTTAAATTTATGATTAAGGAGTGGACGAAAGAAAATGGACACCAGCACGACAGCAACCGCTTGCACAACCACCACTCACAGCCACCAGTACCACCACCACCAGCGGCCCACTTCCCAAATCGATCCAGCCACTCACCACAAATGTTAAAATTATTGCGTTAAGATACATGAGTTAACTAAAATAAGTACCTGACTCAAATTTTTAGCATAATTTTCCAACCTCCTAAAGCCCCCTCACTGAAACCAAACTGTAGCGAACTTTGGGCATCAGTCACGTTTCCAATTGCCAGTAGTGCAGCTCTAGTGTCTTCTTCACAGAATATTTCTCAAGAAACAAGGACTATCTTCTTTAGGAATCTATAGAAAAATCATTCATCACAACTTCAATCTGCACCATGGCAGCCCTAAAATAAGCCTGCAAATCTTTCTCCATCTTTATCCAGCCTTTCCCATGCCATTTTCCATATAGTTCTTGTTGTCAGAGTCTTTCTTTAGTCACATCCAGCAAGCTCAAGGCAATGGATCAATAGGCAAATTAACGTTGCAGGAAAGGATAAATGGAAAAGAATGGATCAGCCGCCTATACACAAAGCATAATCATAACAAACAAATTTAAATCTCATTAATTAACATAGCAATTACTAAGTCAATGCAACCTAGCTAAATACATGAATTGTAATCACGCATGCTCAACATTTAAATAAAAGTATCTATCCTTGAACGATTTTCTCCTGGAAATTAATTAGAGGCACTTGTCGTTAGAGTCTTTCTTTAGTCACATCCAGCACCTGTGTTTGTATACCCCCACCAAAAAAATTATATTGGTATACTCTCACAAATTGATATATATCAGTGATATATCCCCACAAAATTTACTAAATTCAAGAGTGAAAAACAAAGCGTGCTATTAGGCTTTTGGCTATAACACATGTTAGACTCATTAGTCATTTCTAGACCTTGCTGGTTTCATTAAATGTGTAAGAACTGATTAATAATGGAAATTCTACTGATTATGATAGTATGAGTAATCCACATTTAAACACAATATAAATATCAGCAAAATGCAATATACTTGCAATAGATGACACATAGTTTTTGCCCTCATAGAGATTCTTGTAAGTATTTTTTTTTTACCTCCAATGTAGCTACTCAGTATCTCACTTTTGCTTTCATGATCTCACCGATTTTGGAGTCGATTACTGTCGAAACAAGGCAAGCTCATTCATTTTCCTCATATAATAATATGGATATTTTAGTTGCCTAAATTAGAATATTTCTTCTCTCCTTTCCCAACAATCGGAAATCACTTTTGCTAAACCAGCTATTACCTCCAAAGTATGCACTCCATAAATTTCTCTCACGAATGAGGTAGCAAGCATTTCAATAGACATTATGAGACAAGATAATAGTCAAAATTCTCTTACAATAATTATAGAACTAATTTCAGCTTGAGGATAAATGAGATAGACAATCATATTTTGCTAGTTTGCAGTGAATTTTGAAATTGATCTTTTTAATATTGCTATGATGATGGATGTGTAGATGGACATATGATAAACTTACATAATTAGGACAAAGATTAGATAAAAAAACAGAGATGAAAAGCAGTTTGAAAGATAATTATCAATGTGGCCGTTACATTATGCCTCGTTGTAAATTGCTTTCAACTTCCCCATCTAATTTTGATACTTACTCTACCATGATTTGACACGACACCTCATCCTTGCCCTTTTTCATGAGCAGTTCATCCTAAAGCCCTTATTAAGATAAGCATTTAAGGAATTATGCATGAAGCATTGCATATAACTGACAATAGTGTGGTAACATCAAGAAAGCAAGTTCCCAAGAGAGAAAAGAATGAGCTAAAATGTAATGGGGATTAAGGTGATTGATGAGATCATCCTTTCGATAATCAAATTTGACCCACAATTTCGATGGTTAACCAAAATTTTAAATTCTACCATAAACCTACCACCTTAATAAAGCTGTGAGGATGCTATAAATAACAATCGATCCTCATCTGTTGGGTGAAAAAAGTTTCACATACTACAATACCAAGGAAGTACTATTTCCAGTCAGTTCATGCTCAACACAACACCTATATAAATTTTCTAGAAATAATTTCCAACCCTATATTAGAAAAGATTATTTTCTATTGAAATTATGTATTAGAAAAGAGAGAGAAATATAGTAACAAATAATTGTTAAAAAATACCCCATATGCTCAAATCTTTGGGGTATATATATAAAGCATGTACATTAGCAATACTAACAAACAATATCAAGAATTGAACTACAATTACCATGGCTAGTTGGCATAACCATTGACTACCTATCTACGTTACAAAAATATAAAAGACTTCTCCAAGCTAAACTTGTATGAGATTCATTTATGTCAACACACAATTGCCCTAAAAGTATGTGCTTTGCAATTATCTCATTAACATCTATAACCCATTTGTCATTATCTAACTTTTTAAGAACAAATTGAATCAGTAAGATACTTAACGTTATAACTTTTGAAAAATAGTACTTCAATGTCAATCATTAAGCTATGATTACAACAGCTGAATCACTTAGATACATATATTAAACAGGTAAACTATCAATAGATCACCTGCTTGTTGCTGCTTTGCCATCAATCATCATAGATTTAAACCAGTTGAGTACCTCCCAAAACTCTGGCTTGTATCAGAAAGTATAAGCTAAAAGGCATCCTTTCTTACAGCTTTTGACGTGATTTCTCTACGAGGTTTGCTCTCAATGACTTCTTGTATCTTTGCAGTGAAACTAAGTCACATATATGTAAAGTTTACAAGAAAATCAACAACTACTTTACACAACCTTCATGTGATATAGTATTAGTTTAAATTAGAAAGTTGAAAAATCTTCTTTTTTATTTTCCCACATTGATGCACGGAAAGTCACCAAGATTTTGTTGGCTAATTTTGTGATGTTGCACAAGTAGGCCTACACAGTTATTTCAACACTACAAGATTCTTCAAACATTAGGAATGAATTGCACCTATAAATGTCATTTCTATATTGTAGTACTTAATCATTACCAGCGCACCTCTCTTTAGAACAATGCCTAGTTTAATTATAGGCGAAAAATTTAAAAAGTAGAGCTTACCTGAGTATCTTCTCCCTCTTAATTTGTTGTTTACAGCCAAACATCCACAATTTAAGCAGTCATCCCAATGTGGGCTGCAAAGAAACAGTTGAATCACAAAAAACAAAATGAAAATTTAAAATCTTTCAAGATTAAATTAGACAGCAAGCGCATTAACGCAGTTGAAATAAAATCTAGCAAAGAAAGAACAAACTCTTCAGCGGTAATATCAGAGAGCTTTGTGAAGGTTGAATTTCCCTGGAATTGCTATTAAAGCCATGGTCTTTACGATTTGAATATTGCGTTCGTCTCATTTTCTTCATGAAGGTCAACAAAATGGGCATGGGTCGCAGATTTTTGAGGAGAGAGAATAAAGAGGGTGACGGTGAACAGAATGGGCATGCGTCACATATTTATCACTGGGAGAAAAATCTGCAAGTGAGTGTTTGATGAGGAGAGAGATAGAGGTAAAAAAAGGAAAGGAAGATGATGGCAGTGGAACAGAAGAGGAGTAAGTTTAGGTTTTGTGAAAGAAAGCAAAGGAGAACCGTTCGATTAGGGGGATTACAGCCCTTCGATTCTTACTGTAACAGTAACATCTCTTCCCACTTTTTAAGAAGTATGGATGTACAAACCCTAGGATAATACATTACGAAATGTATTGGTACACTCGAAGTACATAAAAAGAAACGCATCGTAAATAAATAGAATTCTCCTCCCAGTCCCATCCATCCATCTTTCTCTCCTCCCATCCATCTCTCCCCTACATCTCCATTTCTCCTTAGCTCTATAATTTTATTCTAGAAATATACTTTTGACTAGATAATTTTTCCGTCCAATCAAACAAAGCCTTAAAAACCTCCAACTCAGAGGCAATGCAAATGCTCTTAGCAATTCTCATTCTTCTCTAAAATTATGCCTAACAAACATCATAACATATATCATATATGCTATGACCATATATGGGGTGAAACACTTGATGCCAATGTGTATTTCATGTACTTAACGAAAGCATGAAATTTCAAAGATGCACATCACTGGAAGTTTCAAATTACAGTTTATGATATTATTGGTAAATTAACATGAACAGGGAACAAAAATGTAATTACACAGTTTATGATATTATTGGTAAATTACAGCTTACTTCGCGCAGAAACGAAGTCGGGCAGCTTACTTTGCGCAGAATCGGGCCGTCCGCCGATTGGTACCCGGTCGGGCCGAGCAAGAACTTTGGCAAGCAGTCCGGGTAGACTGGATTAAGAATATCTTAATCCTATTTTTTTAATAATTCAAAATTTACATTAGATTTTAATTATAGTTCAGCATGACGGCCCGTATGGTATGTGGTACGTTCGTAATGATAATTTCCAATTCACCGTGGTAATGAAAGAACGTATTTAAGGAAAAATTGTTAACTAGTACCTTTTAAATAGATGAATTTGTGAACTGGTACCTTTTAATTTTTTTGTTGTGAAATAGTACCTTAAGTTGTACAAAACTCTTAAAAACAATACCTTAGTCCAAAATTTCAGCCACTTTAGTCAATATTCCGACTATTGACCATTGTTTTCCTTCGTTTTTTGGAGTATGTATTGCACTCATATAAAGGGAGGTGAACTTTCACTCTCAAAAAACGAGGAAAAACAATGGTCAACAGTTAGAATACTTACTAAAATAGCCAGAGTTTTGCACTAAGGTATTGTTTTTAAGAGTTTTGTACAACTTAAGGTACTATTTCACAAAAAGAAACTTAAAAGGTACTAGTTCACATATTTAAAAGGTACTAGTTAACAATTTATCCCGTATTTAAATATGTAATTTTGTTGGTAAAAATTCATTACCCACTTAAAAGGTGGCATTGACTATTGAGTAGGAATAAAATATGTTTGGAGATGACAGATGTGTTTCATTACATAGTGCATGTTCTCAAAAGAAACCTGCATATAATTGTAGGAATCTGGCAAAGCTCCGAGGATCATAGCTCGTCTACATCACCAACGCTTTTTTATTCTATGTAAGGCTACGTTTGGTTGTGTGTAAAGTATAATGAAAAATAATTTCCACGAAAAACTATTTCATGCTCCGTTTGATAGGGTGTAAAACATTTTCCTGGAAAATTTTCCCTCTATTTTCAGTTTTATACTATTTGGTTGGTAAAGAAGTTCAAAACTATTTTTCATTAGCGTAAAATAGCTCTGTTAATGATGAAAACTCATTTTTCCTTCAAAATCAAGGGAAAATTATATTCCTTCTTTTTCCTAACCTCCCTTTTACACTCCTCTCACAACTTCCTTACTTTTCCTTTCATTTTCCTTTTTTCCATCATCTTTCTTACATGGTAGCATACAATGTCAAACTAATTTTGCAATTTCTTTTTCCATTGAAATTGTTTCCGTGAAAATCATTTTTTGATTGAAAATATTTTTCACACGACCAAACGAAACCTCAATAAAAAATACAATCAAAAATTAGTTTTATATTGTTTGGTACCATGTAAAACAGATGATAAAAAAAAGGAAACTAAAAGGGAAAGTAATGAGGTGGTTGGAGGAGTTTAAAAGGAAGATAAGGAAAACAATTTTCCTTACAAATGATGGGGAAATGATGCTCATGATTGGAAGAGTTATTTTATTCCAAGGGAAATGATTTTACTAGTCAACCATATAATGTAAAATTGAAAATAAAGCCAAACAGTTTTCCTTGAAAATATTTTTTTGCGCCCTACCAAACGGATTCTAAATTACTTTTACCCCATAATATAATAATCATTTTTTATTTTTCTAGTACTTGAGAAAAATGAATTTTCCATTCACCACTTGCCGTGTAGTTGTTTTTTGGTGCTCCTAGGAGCACGGAGCATTGTGCTCCTAGGAGCACGGAGCATTGTGCTCCTGGATGATGTCGCCATCTCCGGCGCTGACGTCATCCCTGGTACAGCAGCAACGAAGACCCAAAATTTCAAACTCTAACAGCACTATAAAGAACATATAGTAAACATTGCAAGAACAAAAAATGAAAAGAACATTTACTTAAAACGAAAAGAACATAAATCAAAAGAACAACAATACTTTTTTTGAAAGAACAAAATACAAAACTTCTAAGAACAAAATACTTTTATGTGAAAAACAAAATAGGAAATTTCAAAAAGCATATACTTACTAAAATAATTTTAAAACTATTAATTTTAAAAGAACATTTCCTTGAAACATAAAGAATAAAATACAAAAATTCAAAGAACAAGATGTTTTTTACATAAAAAAAACATTAAACATTATTTAAAGGAATATTAAAAAGTAAAAAATAGGTGTTAATTGGAAAGAACATAGAAGAATAACCAAAAGAACATAACAAGTATTTTAAAAGAACAAAACGAATGACCTGAAAGAGCATTAAAACCAAATCTGACAGAACATCATTCAAAAATTCGAAGAACATCTGGTTCAAGTTGCTCATCGATGTTGCCGGCATTAATAGAGGTCGCCTAAAATTTTAGGGAAGGAGGAGAAGAAGGAGAAGGCGGAGAGAGGATGGTGGGGCACCGGAGCTTTCGTCAATTGGGTGTTGTTGCGAGAAATTTTGTGAAAGGCGGAAAGGAGAGAGAGAGTGGTTGACGGCCGGACGAGAGGCCAGATTTTGCCAGTTGCTGGCGGCTATGTCATCCCGGTGCACGGAGCACCGTGCTCCCGGGAGTACAGAAAATTTTTCACTTGCCGTGCAGAAATTTCTTGTATTGGAAAATAAATGTTTTTCCTTTTTTTAACAAGTTAACATTAATTTTAAATTTTTGGTAAAGATTTGTTCTCTTCGGCATAAAACAGCTGAACTAAATTAAACTGAATTGGACTAAAATGAATTAAACGGAAATAAATTAAACTAAATTAAACTTTACAGTAGATGCAAGAGTAAAAATATTGTCGAAAGCTAAACTGAAAACACAGGGCCTAACTTGTGTTAATTGTTTTAACAAGCAAAATTAAGTTAAATGAGCAAACCAAGAAAATACTTCATCCGATTCAAAAAAATAGCTAAACTTTCCATTTAAAGAAATTTCAAATTAATGACTACACTTTTCCTTTTTCCTTTTTTTGGTAATTTTTTCTCTTTATCTCTCTCCTACCATATATCTTACCCCACAATCTCTCACACAAACAAAAAATGCCTAGGAGTCCGCAAAAAAAGAAGTGTAGCTATTTTTTGAAACGGAGAAAGTAATAAAATTACAAGCGTCAGAAAGGTTTTTTTCCTTTTTCTGAACGCATAAAAAGGACAAAGGAAATGAGAAGGGACTAAGGGAGCATGCTAATAAAAACAACAAATTCATATAACATCCACTAAAATAGGTTATCAACATATTCAACGTTAAGTGGTACGCCTTGGCGTTTGGGAAAGCAGTATTGAACTATAAAATCCCATCTAAAACTAGAAAATCACATTTTCATCATAATAGCAATAATTTGCAAGACATTCAATTCCAACTCCGTATTTGAACCAACTAAGCATTTTACATATCTCATAGAAGTATATCAATCCCGTAAACAATAAACATTGGACATCGAATTCAGAACGTACAACATGGGGGGGAAAAGTGAATTTACATATTCAGTCAACATCTTGCAATCCCGTCGAAAATCCTACATAAGCCAAGTTTACAAACTACATTATTGGCTTAAATGTAGGCACTAATGCCACGATAAATCACACTCGTCACTCACTCTACTTCTTTTTGCTTTTCAAGTTTTTTCTTCTTTTTTTTCTTTCTTGGTGAAATACAGAAAATCGCTCCCAAGAAGATGTGGCGAAAATCCCATTTATGTTTGGCCTCAATTTTCGCCTGCTCATGATCCACAGCAACAGGTTTAGAGCAGCTTTTATACATGTAAGGGATGCTCCGGCCGCATGAACTACGTCGCATTCATAATAGTACATATCTCACACAACATGGGCACGTGACCTCAGAATACTTCTGCTGCTGCTCGCTCCCGCATGACAAGGTTGGAGCACAGTGCACCTGGAAAACCATAATTTAACCCAGCAGTAAATTTTTGGAACTTACCAGGCTGCTGGACATCTATGTACAAGTGCTTTATCACATGAAAACTTCTCATATCCTGTGCCATCGATCTCGGGTTCAGCCTGTTGAAAGAATGAAAGCCAGAGAGACAACCAAAAAACAAGATACACAGTCACCAAATTTTACAACCAAGAGAATGAGGTTTAATATCATGCCTTGTGTTGTGCATAATTTCGCAGTATTTGTAGTTCTACCTCGAGTTTCTATGGCCATGCCGACAGCAGTACTTGACTACAAAACAGCGACAAGAGTTAGAAATGCATGTTAGGTTCACCACCAGGGAAAATATTCAAAGGCACATGCCGCAAATAAAACTATCTTTGCACCCAAGACAGAAGCAGGCACAACATATTGCCGACCCTATCAACATATAGCTAGAGGAACTTGCGAGAGCAAAATGCCAATGGAAATACTTTTTTCACCAATCTGAAAAAGATTTGGATTCTGTTTGTAACGCATATTCAAAATATCACTCATCAATCAAATATAAAAGAGATTCAGCAACTAAGATCAATTTAATGAGATCCTTCCTTTTCAGATACCGAAACAGCCATAGAATCAATATAAGGAGGGGAGGCATCAAACAATTAAACAACCCAGGAGTGCTTAAAGGCAAAAGTAATTTTTCACAAAACTCCACAGGGAATGAAAAGTTGACCGGGAATAGACAACGATACCGAAATGAAATAAGCAAAAGTAATTCAATATAAGCAAAAGGGTATAATGAAAGCCTCAAACCTCTAGCTCTTCTGTGGATCCGCCCTGAAAGGCACTAGTCCCACCCTGATATCCATTATCCGTGGATCCATTATCTGCACCACATAGATCATCCTGCAAAGACCCCTTTCTCTCACTAACTTCGAAACTTTATTATCTCATTGCCATCTGCCAGTTTGTTAACCCAAAGTCCTCATGACAGAGTAACTCACCTCACAATTGAGAGTCTGAATGTCAGCATTGGAACCAAAATGAATCGCCTTTTCAACTCCCTCTGTCTGCTCACAACGAGTCATAACTTCATCAATATCATCCTTTGCAGCCCTCTCTATAAGGTCCTTTGCTCTCCGAAAAGACTCGGTCTGGGAATTCTGCAAGCTAGACATTTCTTCATCTTTTTTCCCCAGACAAGCATCCTTGATTCGATTACAGATATCAAATGGAGCAAGAGTCTCCTGGCTGCAAATATCACTTGGCAGCACTTCTATGGTACTTGCTTCATTTCCAACCACAGAAATTATATCAGCAGTATTCTGTTGCTTTGCCAACAAAGTAGTATCATGATTGATCTTGTCTAACAGCACATTGTGTGAGTTTAGGCCTGTCTCACCATCCAGCTGTTCAAATGATGACAAATCTTGCGAGTGGCTAAGCACATCCAATGAATGGTTTGGCTTCATCAGTTCTCCAGAGCCCAATGGCGACGGTGTGTAAAATCTAGAACTGAACTCTGGAGATAGAGTTTCCAACCGTTGCGGACTGATAGATGCCCTCTTCTCAAGACGAGCAGGCGTCAAATTCCCCATCTCTGAATCTGTACGCCTCTTGAGTGATCTATCAACAGACCCAGTGCTATCCCCGTCAGCATCATCGCACATCTTTCCAGCCTGCTGACTCATGTGTCTACGAGGACGTTTATAGCCTTCAGGAAAAACATATGGAGGAAGCTGCTTTCTACGAACATGTGACACATACATATCCATGCCGGGTTTCCAATACATATACATATTTACCTCCTGCCTAAATTCATCAACGGTTCCTCGAATATCAAATTGCTGACCTTCCTTGACTTTCTCCCCCTGTTTCCTCTGCAAGCCCATGAAGAAAGAACTATGGGCACACTGCCTAGATGTGTCAACGAACTCATATGGGTAAGGATGGCACTGCAACATTCCAAAAGTATCTCTCTCTATCTGTAGAACACAAGCAATAATCAATCAGGTTACTGTCTGCCAACTCCAGCATCTCTATCGAACAATAATGAGAGGTAAATCCGCAAGGCACCAGGTCCTACTTGAGGAACCCTTTCCACAAGCATAAAGTACCTTCAAAGTAAGTTGTCGAAGTCGAGACTCTACCCAACCTTTCCAAGCCAGCAGATCATCTGTATCTTCTGCAACAATATCAACTTGCAAGTAATTTTTGTAGGACTCAAAGAAAAGATATGGCTCAAAAAGGGTACTCCATTGGGCCTTGTTCAGCTCAATATCCTGTACAGGATCAAACACACAACAACGTATTGTCAACAAGTAATAAAAGAAATTAAAGATGAGAGCACAAGAATCACAGATGCTCTTACCTGGCAAATTTTATTACCATGCTCAAACTGCTCCATCATAACACGGAGTGTACTTGTTGAGACGTTGTAGCTAGAATTCATGCACGGGAAAATGCTTTAAATCACCCCCTCTCTTCATTCCAGTTTGTCAACCTCTATTCCAGTTCCTCTGCCTTTAACTCCCAAGAGGCAAACAGGGATAAGGGATTAAACACAACCACAAGAAAAATGTCAAAAACTGCTTTGCTTTCGCCAAGAATCCTGCTCGCTTTCCTGACATTCATCCTGCATTGCTTTCCCTTTTTAGTCCTTTCCTTACCTCCCCTCTCTGAGAAGCTCATCCTACTTAGGATCAGGCAGCAATGGGGCAATCAACCCCCAATGCAATCATGGAATTCCACCACTTCTCATTGCGATTGGCCTGGAATCATTTGCACTGATGGTGAAAACGTGACTGGAATATCCCTCAATAGCCGAAACATGGGCGGTGAAATCCCAGAGTCCATATGTGATCTTAAGCACCTCACCTTGCTTGATCTTGGAAACAATATGATCCGGGGGAAGTTCCCCACATTTTTGTACAATTGTACCAGGCTCAAAAAGTTAAACATATCATTAAACTACTTTGATGTAGGGCCATTCCCAAATGACATACATAAGCTTTCTCCCAATCTTCAACATCTTTCCCTTAGTGGAAACAGCTTCGCTGGTGATATCCCGACCTCTTTAGCTCAACTCAAAGGGTTGATCACTCTGCGTTTAGGTTACAGTTTGTTCAATGGAACATTTCCTTCTGAGCTGGGTAACTTGGAAAAACTTGAGGAATTGGTGTTAGCTTACAGCCCATTTCTTCCTGCAAATTTGCCCAAAGAATTTGGGATGCTTAAGGGTTTGAAGTTACTTAGGATGACTCGATGCAATTTGATTGGCAAAATCCCAGATGAGTTTGCCAATCTAACTAGCCTAGAGCATTTAGACTTAACCGGGAATGGCTTGGTGGGTAGAATTCCAAGTGGTGTGTTCTTGCTCAAGAACTTGACATATCTGTACTTGAGTTATAACACATTAAAGGGGGAGATTCCCAGCTTGATCGCGGCCCGTAATTTGGTGGAAATTGACCTTTCAAGGAACGAATTCAACGGGATGATTCCCAAAGCAATAGGAAATTTGCAAAGATTAGAGCTCTTGGATTTGTCTGACAACCAGTTCTGGGGCGAAATTCCAGCAGAGTTGACTGCTCTCTCATCTCTTCAAGTTCTTCGACTCCATGATAATCAGTTAACTGGTGAGCTACCTGTAAGAATAATTTCGTGGCAGTCACTGGTGACGCTAGATCTTTCTCAAAACGACCTTTCAGGCCCACTCCCAGCAGCCTTAGGTTCTCTGACAAACCTTCATTCTTTGGACATCTCTAACAATAAGCTATCAGGCCATATACCTCCTGAACTTGAACAGCTAACACAAGGGAAAGGCTATTTTATACTCGATTTCTCTCACAATAACCTCAGTGGGAAGCTCCCACATGCTTTCGACAACAAAAAATTTCATGAAAGTTTCTTACATAATGCCAACTTGTGCTCGGACCATCAAACTTCAAACCTTCATCAATGCTCTTCCTCTCGGAATAGATATCTTGTCGTGATTCTAGTTCCTGGAGGAATCATTTTCCCAATACTCGTGTATTTTGCCTTCTTCAAGATTAATATGGGGAGACAAGAAGAGAATAGTAGTAAGCACCAGGCATGGGAACTGAAACCATTTCACAGGGTAGACTTCACTGAAACTACGATTGTGACTGGTCTGACAGACAATAACATGATCGGCTATGGGGGTTCAGGAAAGGTATACAGTATTATTGTGAATGATTCAGGCGATAAAGTGGCTGTTAAAAGTATATGGAATGGCAGAAAACTCGTCGATGCTCTTGAAAAGCAATTTCTAACAGAAGTTGAGATTCTGGGCACAATTAGGCATGCTAACATAGTGAAGTTGCTGTGTTGTGTTTCAAGTGCATATCTCAAGCTTCTTGTATATGAATACATGGAGAATCAGAGCCTTGATAAGTGGATTCACAAGAAATGGAGAGAAAATGAACCATTATCAATGAGCAATGCAGATGATCATATTGTTCTGGATTGGCCAACTCGATTGAGAATCGCGATTGGGGCGGCAAAGGGATTATGCTATTTGCACAATGACTGCTCTCCTCCCATCATTCATAGAGATGTGAAATCAAGCAATATCTTGCTAGACTTGGAATTCAATGCCAAAATTGCAGATTTTGGACTAGCCAAGCTGACAGTCAAAACCGGAGAGCCTCACACTGCATCTTCGGTTGCAGGCTCATTTGGTTACATAGCTCCAGGTAGGAATCATTTAATATCATAAGTTTCAAAATGTACCTTTGTCATGAACAATTGATATAATGCATTAACATCTGAAAACAGATTTCATAAAATATAAAAAATACAGCAAACATCAAGTAAAAAAGCATGCATCCCACAATCGCAGGGGTATAAAGAGCTATTGATTGCCCTCAAACAGATTATGGTGACAGAAGTTTTTCATGCAATTTCATGTTCCTCAATCATATAGTTGAACTATCTTTTTTTTCAAAAAACCAACATCAATTTTTTTTCTAAAGTCTTCCTTTTGTTTCTCATATGTTCATGTAGAGTATTGGCAAACAAACAGGCTCAATGATAAGATTGATGTTTACAGCTTCGGAGTTGTGCTGCTGGAGCTAGCAACAGGAAAACATCCCTGCAAGGGCAATGATCATTTGAACCTGGCAGTCTGGTCATGGCAGCACTGTTGTGAGGAACGTCCCATCATTGATGCTTTAGATGAGGATATCAAGGAACCCAGCTTCATTCAACAGATGGTGAAAGTGTTTAAACTAGGTCTCATTTGCACAAGCAAGATGCCAAGTTCACGACCATCAATGAAACAGGTTCTGCAGCTACTCAATGCTTGCAGCCACTATGAAAACCACGGTCAGACTCAAACACAGATGGTTAATGAGGAATGAGCATGTTAAAATCTCATATAGCTAGTTGAAGAGATCCAGAAAGCCAAATTCACAAAAAATGACAAGGTGATCATATCAATAATGTTTGGTATACTAGTTGAAAATGAGCTAAAACTGTAAATGAAACCGAGCATTGTTCGTTAGTAGATATGAGTTTCAAATTGATTGTGGGCAAGGGAAAAATTGGAAATATCAAGGCAAGCTTAGAGAGTGTTGGTTAGGAGAAAAATATCTTCCATGAATAGTTGGTTTTCCCATTTTTCTTTAGATTTTAGTGTTTTTGTAAGAGTTGAAAACGTTTTCCTTTCCGAAGGCACATTTTCCTCCCTAAGTCCCAATTCTTTACCTGACAAAAAAAACCCTTGAATAATACATAGGCCATAACTGAATATATTGATATACTCATGGATACAACGATGTTTGGTGCACGTGTGAGTATTTGGTGTCCCACATAGAAAGATGAAGCTAGTAGCTTCCAATTTATAACACAAGTGGGTTACCTCCTCCTCTTGCCATATGGTTTTAGGATGAAACTGCACTCGGATTATGTTCGTGAAAATTTTCACTTCTAGTCTCTCCTCTATGGTTATAGGATCGAACACCACTTAGATTGTGTTGGTGGGCTTTTCACTCCTCCTTGTCTCTCCCTTGTTCCCGACAAAAGGAACGCATGGTAAATAAACAGAGTTTTCCTCCCATCCATCCATCCATCTATAACTTTTCATCTAAAATTGTGTTTTCGACTAGATAATGCTTTCTGTCCAATCAAACAAAGCCTTAAAAACCACCAACTTGAAAGTAATGCCAATGCTCTAGCAATTCTATTCTTTTATAAAATTATGCGTAACAAACATCAAAGCATACATGATAAGAGTCATGAGACCACGTAACCTAAACTTAACATCACGGATAGCAAACAAACATGAAAAATCAAGATGAAAACACAACCTATATGGTGAAAGTGAAACACACTTGTTTTTCATGTGTACCAATGTATTTAACCAAAGAACGCATAAATATTAAAAATACACATAAGTGGAAGTTTGAAATTACAGCTTATGAATTAATGGTGAAATCAACATGAACAGGGAAGAAAAATTGTATTTATGCAGTCGACCAGAATTGTGCGGCTTACTTCGCGCAGCAATGCCAACAGAGGAGAGTGCAGCTGAGAGCGAAGAAAACAGTCGATCGGCCTTCCGCCTGTGGTACTTGCACGGGCCGCGCCAAAAATATATGCCTGCAGTACTCCGGGATGAAGAAGGTTGCGTCTGCAATTTTTATGGAATATTAAGTGACACGATCGAGGCATTGTTGTATTGTATGTCCAAAATCTAGGAAATTATTTCAGCAAGGGTTACCTAAGTGAGGCCGTGTTAATGTGAACGGTAGTGAATTGACTAAACTGAAATGAAATGAATATACCGAACTAAATTGAATTAAAATGTTCTGAACTGAACTGAAGTGTAATTGTGAAACAAAAGTAGAGGAGTTAAACTAAAATTAATGGAGATGAACTGAAATATTTTTTCAATTAATCTAGTCCAGAAAAACATAGCCTTGGTTTACCTAAGGCCTAAGGGAGAGTGTGGATCGATTTTCGTTCTTATTTCCGGTAAGATGATATTTCCACATAAGAGATGCTACTCTTTTTGTAATGGTTGCTCGTTCTTAATCCATAAAAAACTTTCAGATGGATTTTGAGATGGGGGTACTGCTGGAGGGGTGGCCCTCGGTTGATTTCCCTTCCTTTAGCTACTCAGATGTTTCAGTTAGCTAGTCAACGCCCTCTCGCAAGCCCAGAAGACACGGGAATTTTTTTTGAGTTTCTACCACACAAATCAAGCATATAATTACGTGAAACCGTCAAAAATTTTACTTGGAAGAAATGACGCCACTGTTTTCATTTCTATTTTCTACTAGCTTGATTTGATGTGGAAATATATCAAATTATATAATTAAATAATTCATCTTATTTATACTTTTAGTATGTTTTTAATAATATAAAATCTAATTAGAGAAACCTAGAATTTTTATTGAAAAATTTGACTCAACGTGTCTTTGTCACTTTTCAAAAGTGAAGAGCTAGCCCAATTAAAACTTGTTCGTTCTATTGCATTTAATCCCTTCAAATCAGTTTTTTTTTTCTACACATTGAAAAACGGCGAAAGCGTTAATTTTCTCAAAAAAAAATGTTCCTAAATAGACCAATGCATCACGTAAGTTTGTTTGGCATTTGTTTTACTAAAGGAAGAGAACAGAAAAGAAAATTGTAGGTTAGACTAGGATTACACTACTAGAAGTTATAGAGAGAAAGTTTTTAATTTTAAAAAAATACTATCATACGTTTACTAGAGTTTCGGAAACGTTTCGCCAAGTTTCCGAAACGGAAACGTGTCGGAAACGAGAAACGTTGACCCAAAAGAAGTTTCCGTGCTTCAGATTCATGCTCAGTTTGAAATTCAATGAGCACGGAGTTGGAGTCCAGACTAGGATTACACTACTAGAAGTTATAGAGAGAAAGCTTGGGGTTTCTTTCTGGTCTTTGTACAGCACAAACGGCAAGCATTGTTGATATATAACACTACATTTTTAGGTCTTTATCCACTCTTAATGCTTGTTTGTGTAAATGTGTTTTATCCTCTCAACACAACCTTTTACATCTATCTCTTGTTAGTTTTGCCCGAGTCCCATACCTTGCTTAGGAAGTCGAGTCTAAAGATTGTTTTTGTTGATCTTACTAGTGTCAATATTTCCTGAATGATGATCGAATAGTTAGTTTCGATCGATAAGGTTTATGCTTTCGTGTGTTTGTGGGTGCAATGAACAATGATAATACAACATTGTTATTTTAGATCCTGCAAGTGTAGAAGAGAATAGGATATGAACTATGTACAATTCTCTTACTGCATTACAAAATCTAATGATTTCTTTTGTGGTACTAACACTAAATTGTTTCAGCGTCGTGGATCTCCTCATCAACCATGTATCAAGCAAGGGATGCAGAATGTTTGTACCACCTGTGCTGACCCCTCGAAAGCGAAAAGGGGAATGAGGTTTCTGTGATGAATGGCCATTACGCGTTACAGACTTACAGTAAGTTATGTTTTTTTGTGAATTCTTCAGGTATGCTTGAAAAGAAGGTCTCTTTATAGGATAGAGTCATTTCTTAGGCCAAGGCCTCCTCTGTGCCATTACCAAGAAAATAAACATGAAACATAACATTGCCTATGACCTTTTAAGTTTAATATAGCTATTGAGCAATGATTACATAGGTAGCAACAGTTGTAGAGTTTGTATTACAAAAGTGGATGATCTGCTTCGAAGACATGTTCTTTTCCTATCATATTGAGTAGCTCATGCAAGACGCAGGGATTGGATTTCGCGGAGTGAGGTTTAGGGTCCGTTTGGTAGGGCGTAAAAGGTTTTCCTTTAAAATTGTTTTCTCATTTTACGTTGTTTGGTTTGGAGTAAAACATTAAAATGTAAAACTTGGGGTGGAAAACCATTTTCCACCTTATTGAAAACATTTTCCCTCAAAATTGGGAGGAAAACATTTTCCATCACAAGTGGAAGGAAAACATTTTCCCTCACAATTGAAGTAATTGATTTTCAGTTCAACCAAACAATAAAAAATGCTTAAAATGGAAAATCATTTTACATGCAACCAAACAACGGAAAACCTTCATAAAAATAAATTTTCCAATGTAAAAGGTTTTCCATGGAAAACCATTTTCATCCGAAAATATTTTACACCCTACCAAACGGAGCCACCTTAAGCAAGACTTCACTCACTTGCTAAGATTCTTACTTCAGATTCCGAGATATTTGAGGTTCAAAGTTTGCCAAGTGAGGGTGCTTAAAGTGGGGATCCCTTACCTTTCTCCCTTACTCCCAAACATGGGCGGATCTATACTTTTGGCAAAAATAAATATAGTGATTAGTGCAATAGGCTAAGTAAATAAAACGGTAAAAGAGAAACTAAAAAAGTTGCAAAACAAGACTGTAACGTACTAACGTGGGAACTAGGGAGTGGAAAGAAAGGTCAATTGCAAAGTAAAGTTGGACACTCAGTCCTAACTCTCCCTTTTCATGTTTTCAACTATGTATATACTATGTTGTTTAATTGTTTAATTGTAATTTTATTATCTTAATTAAAAGTTTTCAATTTCTAATTGTATGGGGTCTGCCCAGCAGACCTCCAGCTGGCAGCAGACCATTGGTCCTGCCACTCCACGTCAGAGCGCCTGGAGCAGAGCAGACCTCCTCAGGCAGACCGCTCCGGACATAACCTCTAGGCTGGAGTTTAATGAGGGCCTCGTTCCACCTTGGCCCACTTTCAAAGAGGCCCACTCACTTTACTAGGTCAGTTACAAGTCCATGTCTCATATAAATACCCATGCCCATGCATGGGTAAGGTACGTTCAATTAAACACTCACAAAATACTTGCACTTGATACTCGTTTTCTCTCTACTAGAGATCTTGTGCTCAACTTGGACTGACTTAGGCATCAGAGAGGCGATCCTCGGAACCACCCCCGAGGTTTCTCCTTGTTTGCAGGTAACCACCACCACGAAGGACGTTTGGGAGCCACGATTCCACCAAGTATCCACCACCACATACACTGTTGCTGTCTTGTACAGAAACAATTTGGCGCTAGAAGGAGGGGAAGAGTAGAAAAGCCCAATCTACAACTTCGCAATGGTGGTTCCAACCTCAGAAACGCTCGGTTCCGACAGTTCAGGAGGAGAAAGCAACTCTCCACTGAGAGAAACAAATACGAGATCAACAAGAAGGGGTAGTGCTGCTACCACCAGATCAGGCAGGAGGGATAACACTATCACCCCCCGCCATGAAACCAGGCAGACCCCACAGCCAAGCAGCTTAGTGGTCATGGCCACACCGGAGCAACTTCAAGCAGCCTTTCAAGTGCTGCAGTCTGCCCAACAGTTTATGCAAACTGTTGGAAGCCAACCTGCTCGAAAGAGAAGGAGAACTAGAAAAAACGATTCAGTTCGAAGGCACCTGCAGCTGTCATCTGAAGAGGAGACAGCCACAGCAGACCCCCTATGCGGGTACAACATGACAAACGTCACACCCACCCCGACGTCGGAGTATGGCCTATCTAGCCGCTCTGGACCCGGGTACATCAAGAGGGGTTGGCAGGAAGCAGAGTGGGATACTGAAATAATGCAGCAAGATCATCCCAGCATGTTCAAGGAACTGACACCCACAGGGTATACGGCAGGCTCAAGCAGAAGATCTGTCCACAGAGGAAATCCAAGGGGGCGTGGCCCAGAATGTCCAGCCACGACCCAGAACCAGGCACAACTCAGGAGCTGAAGAGGAACTGTCTGCGCCTGGTGGCGAAACGGTCAGAAGGCATGTCAGCCTGAGATTAGGAACAATACCAGAGGAGGGCTCTGGCGATAATGGAGCCCCCACAGACCTCAGAGGACTCATAACCCACAGAGTCAACTCCAGACCCATTGTGGTATCACCAGCAGAGGAGATTAGATCTCCTTCCAAGTCCCCCTTCACACCTGAAATCATTGCGGCCAGAGTGTCGAAAGCGAAGCTCCCATCCAATCTCAAGTTCGAAGGGGAGGGAGACCCAAAGGAGCATGTGGAAGCCTTTGAGACCCACATGGAGCTAGGAAATTACAATGAGGCCACATGGTGCAGAAACTTCCCTGCCACTCTGACAGGGATAGCTCAGACCTGGTTCAGGACTATTCCCCAGGGGACGATTGCTAACTTTGATGAACTGAAGAAGAGATTCAAAGAGCATTTCGTTAGCGGAAGTAGGAGGAACAAATCCACACATGAGCTTCTATTGCTAAAGCAGACTCAGAATGAAAGCTTGCGGGATTTCATAGGGAGGTTCAACAAAGAGCTGGTGCACATCCCAGAGCTGGAGCAGAAGCTCGCTCTGCACGCTCTGAGGAACGCCCTACCCCACACCAGTAAATTCAGGGATGACCTTAAATGGGTCACCATGAAGGAGCTCAGCGAGGCCCTGGCAGAAAAATACATAGCTGTCGAAGACTTCAACAAAGCATCGACACACAGAGCAGAAACAGGCAGACCTGCTAGACAGGATACCAGGCAGAATGAGCACCAGTTCATGGGAGGCAGAATGAATTTTGGAGGCCCCAGGCCCCATCAGAGCAGAGGGAGAGAAAAACAAAAAGAAGCAGAGAGAGAAGTGGACCGGCTGAAGGCCCAGGAGAAATATAACAACTATAGCAACCTCAGCGCGCCAAGGGCTGAGATCTTGCTGACCAACAGAGATGACAGCAGGTGGCACAGACCACCACCCACCAAGAAGAGAAGCCTAGGCTCAAACATGGTAGAGTTCTGCGCTTTCCATGATGCGCCAGGCTACAATACAGAAGACTGCATAAGCTTGAAAAACGATCTGGAAAGCCTGATCAGACGAGGCTACTTCAAAGAGTACCTCGCCTGGAATCAGGGGATCAAGGAGAAGGAGCAATAGAGCGAAGGGCAGACATTGCAGGACAAGCGAGCAGAGATCAAGGAAGGGAAAAAGAAGACGGTATACGTCATATTTGGCAGTTCTAGCTCGATGGGGGGAGAGAGGGCTCATCTAAGGCAGCTCACCCAACCCAACCTCTAATCCATCAACCAGGCAGAGCTGAGCCCAGACCTGCCAAACATGACCTTCACGGCAGAAGACTGCAAAGGCATCAGTTTCCCGCACTCTGACCCTCTTGTGGTCACTCTGGATATTAGCAGAGTAGATGTGCGAAGAATACTGGTAGATGGAGGGAGCGCCGTGAATATCCTTTATAAGGATACCTTCGATAAAATGGAGCTGGATCGTTCAATGCTGAAGCAAGGAGGAACTCCAATCTTCGGATTCACGGGGAACTCCATCATCCCAGAGGGGAAAATACATCTGACAGTGACCACAGAGGGGCAGAACGAAGTGAAGAGAACGGTAGTACAAGAGTTTCTGGTAGTAGACCTCCCGTCACCGTACAACGCTCTGATGGGAAGGAAGTTCATCGAGGCGGTACAGGGAATCCCGTCAACCCATCATCAGACCATGCTTTTCTTAAGCAGCACTGGAGAGGTGGGAAGACTGAAGGGAGACCAGAGAGCAGCTAGGTCATGCAATCTGACCGCTCTAAAGAAGGATAAAAGACCTCCTCCTCCTGACCACTCTGGGTCCAGGAGAAAGAGGAGAAAGGAAAAGAAAGAAGGAAAGAAGAAAGAGGCTGAAGAAGCCAAGAAGGACCAGGCTGAAGAAGCCGGAAAGGAAAAGAAAGAAGCCAAGAAGGACCAGGCTGAAGAAGCCGGGAAGGAAAGAAAGGAAGGAAGGGCCGAAGAGGCCAAGAAAAGAGAGGAAGAGTGTGTTGTTATCAGTGAGGCTGATGCTCGGCCAGAAGCAGAGCAGGAAGCAAATAAGCCTGAACCGGGGGAAGAGACCGAAGAGGTACTCTTGGGACCGGAAGAAGGCAGGGCAGTCAGAATAGGCAAAGACCTGGATCCTGAAACCAGAGTCAACCTAATCAGTCTGCTGAAGGAGAATGCAGATGTGTTCGCTTTCTCAGCAGCTGAGATGCCTGGGGTGGACCCCGCCACCATCAACAACAAGTTAAACACCGCTGCAGGATACAGACCTGTGAAGCAGAAGAGAAGGAACTACTCTGCGGAGAAAAATAAAGCCATCGAGGAAGAAGTTTAGAAGCTGCTTGAGGCAGGGTTCATAGAGCCCTGCAAGTACCCAGAATGGCTGGCCAATGTGGTGATGGTTAAGAAGGCGAACGGGAGCTGGAGGATGTGTGTTGACTTCACAGACCTCAATAAAGCCTGCCCCAAGGACTGCTATCCCCTGCCAAGAATCGACCAGATGGTAGACTCTACCAGTGGGCATGCTCTGCTCAGCTTCATGGACGCGTTCAGCGGATACCATCAGATCTTCATGGACCCTGCAGACAAAGAGAAGACGGCATTCATCACCCCTATCGGGGTATTTTGCTATGTCATGATGCCCTTCGGGCTGAAGAATGCAGGCGCCACCTATCAAAGGCTGATGGATCAGGTCTTTGCAGGTCAGAGGGGAAGGAATCTGGAGGTGTACGTGGATGACGTCATCACCAAGAGCAAAACTGACACTGACCATATAGCAGACCTCAAGGAGACCTTCGCCAACCTCCGCAAACACAGCATGAAACTGAATCCTAAAAAATGCGTGTTCGGAGTACGGTCAGGGAAATTTCTGGGCTATCTGGTCAGTGAAAGGGGGATCGACGCGAATCCCGACAAAGTGAAAGCAGCTATGGATCTGCCAGAGCCTAAAAGCATCAGAGACATCCAGAGGCTGACAGGCAGAATGACAGCCCTGTCCAGATTCATAGCTCAGTCTGCGGAGAAAGCTCTCCCATTCTTCAAAATATTGAAGGGGAACAAAGAGTTCAGGTGGGAAGCAGAGCAGAAGGAGGCATTCCAGAAGTTGAAGTCACACCTCTCTGGTCTGCCAACATTGGCCAGACCCAAGATAGGGGAAGCTCTCTTCCTATACATTGTCGTTACTACTGCAACTGTGAGTGCAGTCCTGCTGAAGGAAGAGAACAAGAAGCAGCAGCCGGTATATTTTGTGAGCCACACCCTCACGGGTGCAGAAACACGCTACCCATTGATAGAGAAGGCAGCCTACGCAGTAGTACTGGCCACCAGAAAGCTGAGGCCATATTTCGACGCACATCCCGTCACTGTGCTGACAAATATGCCTCTGGAAAAGGCAATGGAGAAGGTAGACAAATCGGGGAGAATCATGAACTGGGCCCTGGAGCTGACAGGGTTCGGTATCAAATTTGCCCCACGAACCACCATAAAAGCACAAGCTCTGGCTGATTTCCTAGCAGAGTGCGCCTATCAGGAAGCAGTAGGAGAGCCCAGAGCCTGGGAAGTCTTTACAGATGGGTTTGCAACCATCAACGGCTCTGGGGCAGGCGTGATCATCAGAACCCCAGAAGGGAAAATCATTGAATACGCCTTGAAGTTCATGTTTTCGGCAACCAATAATGAATCAGAGTACGAAGCGGCCATCGCTGGATTGCAGCTCTGCCAGACCCTGGAAGCCAAGCACGTCCACCTCAAAATTGACTCTCAGTTGGTAACCAACCAAGTCAAGGGCGAGTATGAGGCCAAGGAGCCGACGATGCAGAGCTACCTAGCCAGGATGAGGTCTCTGATTTCAAATTTTGAAACTTTTAGAATTGAACAAGTGCCTAGAGCACAGAATGCACAAGCAGATGCTCTGTCCAAATTGGGAAGCAGCAGTCTGCAGGAGCTGAATAGGTATGTTCTGGTGGAAGTTAGACCCACCAGTGCAATCTGCGAGGATGCAGAGCGAGTTTTGGAGCTGGAAGATATGCCAGAGTGGATCAAGGAGATCGCTGAGTATAAGCAAACTGACAAATTACCCGAAGGGAAGATGAAAGCAAGAAAGCTCAAGCTGATAGCATGCAGATACTGCCTGATCGGGGACGAGCTATACAGGAAGTCTTTCTCTCTGCCCCTACTCAAATGCGTATGGCAGAGAGATGCAGACTACATATTGAGAGAGATTCATGAGGGACTCTGCGGACACCATATCGGACCAAAAGCTCTGGCCCATAAGGCTCTCAGAGCCGGTTATTATTGGCCCACAATGAAAGCTGACTTTGAGGCTCTGGTAAAAAAATGCGACAGCTGCCAGAGGTTTGCGACGAACATCAAGCTGCCCGCAAACGACCTCATGCCAATCTACAACCCTATCCCATTCGCCCAATGGGGGTTAGACATTCTGGGACCCTTCACAACGGCCCAATATTAGAAGAGATGGTTAATTGTGGGGGTAGACTACTTCACTAAGTGGATAGAGGCAGAAGCCCTATCCACCATCACAGAAGCAGCCGTCAGAAAGTTCTTGTGGCAGAGCATCATCACCACATACGGGATTCCGAAGGCTTTCGTCTTCGACCACGGGAGACAGTTTGACAACATGCCCCTGTCAGGGTGGTTGGAGCAGTTTAGGGTCAAATACGCCCTATCTTCAGTCTGCAACCCTCAGTGCAATGGTCAGGCCGAAGCCGATAACAAGCAGATCCTGATAGGTCTGCAAAAGAAGCTGGAGGAGAAAAAAAGTAAGTGGCTAGAGGAGCTGCCTAACACTCTGTGGTCAATCAGAACCACAGTCAAAGAGTCAACTGGGCAGACCCCCTTCCACCTGGTATATGGTTCTGAAGCTGTCATGCCTGTTGAGATCGGGTCCGAGAGTCTGAGGATCAGCCTATTTGAGCCAGGTTTGAACGACGAAGCCCTGAGAACAAATCTAGATCTGCTGGATGAGTACAGAAACGAAGCTAGGTTTAGAATGGAAGCCTACAAAGCCAGAGTCAGCAGATACTATAACCGGAAAGTGAGGGCTAGGCCTCTGGAGGTAGGGGATCTGGTACTCAGAAATGCAGCAGCTGTGTAGAAAGACAAAATACACGGAAAGCTATCGGCTAAGTGGGAGGGACCCTACCAGGTTAGTGAAGAGCTATACCCTGGAACCTACAGACTGAAAAGAATGGATGGAAGAGAACTGAAAAGCAACTGGAACGCCCGAATACTGAAAAAATACTTCGTGTAACCCAGATTGTATCAAACAACTCCCATGAATGAAAGGCCTTTGAGCCACCCTTTATCCACCACTCTCCATTTCGCATTAAACCCCCATCCCCTTATCAATTCATTATGAAAAACAAAATGTCAAAATCAGATAGGCCCTTAGTAGACTGAGAAAAAATACCACAGTCTGGCAAAAGAAAACAGGGTCTGAGTCAGACTGAAGGCTGAAGAGGCTCTTCAGACACAAAAGTAAACTATATAATGAAGAAAGGGAGTCGCCCGAAAGGTTAACTCTGTCCAGAGCCCATGAGGCCCGCAGAGTGATCGGATGCCGGCTCGACTTAGCGATGTCATAGACCTCTACCTCTAAACCTGCGAGGCCGAAGGCCCAAAAAGCAGCAAGGATAAGTCATAGACACCTAAGGCTAATGGGGACGCCAGAGTTCCTAAGAACCAAAACGTACCCCGACACGAAAAAGATGGCAGAATGAGCTAAAGGGCGAACCCCAAAACTCCCAGAATCATCATGACTTAGGGCGTCAAAATACCTCCTTTGCTCTGCTATTGTTGAATCTTTGTCACGCATAAGGCAGAGCAGAAGAGTAAAGGGCCCCTAAAGTCCCAGCTCTGAGCAAATCTCCCCGGCCACCAAGCCAAGTAAACGAAAACACTCAGATATATTGTGTGATAGCACGGCAGACTCAGCATCAGAGCAGAACGCAAGCACTTAGTAGAAATAACAAAACTTGGCATGCATCAAATAGAAAGCTCAAAAGTCAACAGAAGAACACAACTCGCATTACCAGAAAAATACTTGAATCTTACATAAAAGATCTAGCTATAAGCCAAATCAGAGTGCTACAGAATACTACAACAACGGCGGCTACCTAACCAAAAGAAGGGAGCAAATACAGATGAAAAGGAAATGTTTGACTATTTAATTACAAATATTACAAGATAAGTCAATTAGGATATCATCGGAGGGCAAAAACGGAGGACTGCAATAAGTTCAGCACAGGCTCCCAGCTCATCTACCTCAGCAGCTCAGACAGGAGTCACAAGAAGACTGAGGCGAAGCGTGAAATAGCCGCCCGAGTTCCTATTCCTTAGGCACAGAGCTCCATCCTTCGCGGAGCTCCCATCAGCTTGCTGCTCTGAAGACTCTCCCTCTGAAGGCAGAGAGTAAAGCAACTCCAAGTCACTGAGCTCCTGGGTCGCCGGAGGTCGCATGTGCACCTGACTGGCATAGGCATCCTCAAAGGCATCCCAGTTGAAAGAGGGCTGCAGATGCCAGAGGACCCTGCGGACCGCAACTTTGCAATCCTCCCAATACTTGTTCCCGAACGCCTCCTCCATCTGCGCAGCCCAGGCTGCCTCCTCAGCAAGCAGCTGGGCCTCTTTCTGCTTCAGGGCTGCCTCAGCCTCCTTAGCCTGCTGAGCCTCCCTCTCAGAAAGCAACTTGGAGAACTCTGCCCCTAGCTCCTCCTCCCTCTGTTTCAGAGCCTCCTCAGCCTCCTTGGCTTATAGAGCGAATTTAGCAGAGCAGCCCTCATGTTCAGCCTGTACAGCAGAAAGATGACCCCTGAGCTGCTCCTGCTCCTTCAACGCTGCCTGCAGCTGGCCCTCGCAGGTCTTCAGCTTAGTCTCCGTCATTGTAGCGTGAGACAACGCCTCACTAAGCTGGGAAGAAAGCCGGGAGTGCTCAGCCGCGATAGCCTCTGCTTGCGCCGCCTGACCCTCCATGCGTTGGTTGGCAGTCCGCAAGGTGTCGCGCTCCACAATCAGAGCATCCCGCTCCTCCTCAGTTTCGCGGCAGGTAGACACAATCAGAGAGTTCTGAGCCTTCAGCTTGGCATATTCTGCTCTCTGCTGTGCTACCTGAGCCTTAAGCTGCTGCAGTTCAGGGAGATCTGCCTCATGTCTACCCAGCCCTACAGCATGGCAGAACTCCCCAATGAAGGCACCGGCCCGCGCAGCCTGTAATCAATGAAAAAGCAGATCAGAAGAAAATCAAAATGTCAGAAACAGATGACTATAAAAAGGACAGACAACTTACCAAAGAGACATCCTGGACAGCGTAGTCCGACGAGAAGCGACTTGCCAGAAGCTTCAACCACTCACTGGGGTCAGGGAAGGCCACGGACATCTGCTCCTGCCCCTGAGCCTCATGCTGGTCATCCGCCGATTCCCTCTGCAGAGAACCTGAGCCAAAAGAAAGTCCAGTCAGTTCCACAGGCCGAAACTAAGACCAGGTAAGGGTACACACCTTTGGTGACGACGTCATCCTCAACAACAATGATCCGAGGGGAGTTACCAGGGAGACGAGTCTTCTTCTGAGGGGGAGCTCCTTCGTCACTCTGCCTCTCTGCTGGCCTCTTCTGGGAATGAGAAGAAACCTCAGGCTCAGCCATAGTCTTCTGAGCACCCTCTGCAGGGGGTTTAAGCTGGCCCGCAGTTGGAGCAGAGGTCTGAAGAGCCGCAGCAGACTGCACCTTCTTAGCCCTCAATTGCTGCTGAAGAAAACAAAAGGTAACAATGTCGTAAGAAAAATAAGGCACAGAACGAATTGGCTCTACAAGACAAAAGAGAGGAAAAGAAAACACTAACCACACGCGCCATATCCTCAGGAGTAGGGGAAAGGACCTGCTTGAAGCCTCTGGGAGGAGGAGGAACAGCCTTCCTACCAGGAGGAGTAGGCCTCTGGACAGGAGGAGTAGACTTCTGAACAGGGGGGGACACGACAGTCTCCACCACTGGGACGAAAGCTGAGCTTTGCTGCTCCACCCTCTCATGCTGGAGAGGCTCCAACACCTCCTGGTTAGTCTGAACAGGCGTAGGGACGGCCTGCCCAGCGGAACCTATCACATCAAAATAAAAACAGGAAAATCAAGAAGGTGCAGATAAAAAGAAACCTGTAAGAAAGAGCAGTCTGGGTCTGAAGAAGACACCTACCTGACGAAACCTGGCCCTCACTCTGGCCCTCTGCAGACTGAGTTGTGACAGTCTTAGCAGCCTCTGCTCCCGTCCTGTCAAACTCGGTCGTGGCTTGGTGAGAATCCTGACCAGCTTCATCAGACTGAGCAGCCTCTGCCTCCGTCCTGTCAAACTCGGTCATGGCTTGGTGGGACTCCTGACCAGCTTCATCAGGCTGAGCAGAACCATCCACTGAAGTAGGTTCTTTCTCCGTCCTGTCAAACTCGGTCGCCGCGTGGTCAGGCTCTTCCATGGGCACATCCTCCACCACAGGTGGTTCTGAAAGTAAGCAGAGAAAATGAGAAGTGATTAACAGAATGCACACAAGCAGGAAGAGTACCTTGTGGTTCATCGTAAGTAGTATCTGGTTGCACAGGAGGAAGCTGTTGCAGGGGTTCAACAACCAGAACAGTCCCTTGCAGAGTGCTGGCCCCCTCTGCACTATCATCATCATCGTCGTCTTCCGGCAGATGCGCAGCACGCCGGGAACGATGGATCTGCAGAGGAATAGCCGCCGCCTCCTCCTCGTCATCAGATTGAATCTCGGTGTAGGTCCCAATAAACCTATCCACAAGTTCCGGGCGCTTGGTCCGGAGGGAAGGATGGTCCAAGGAAGTAGTGTTAATCTCCCTGATGAAATCAGGGACGGTGTAGGTCCCTGGGTCAGGTACCGGACGATACCTCCGACACACCGAAGACTGACTCAAACCCAGCTCCCAAGGAATGGCAGACCCCAGAGTCTCTGCAATATCAGAATATTCGTTAGCTATAGCAAGTCAGAATGCAGACAGGAAATAATGGAAAGGGGGCAGAGCATGCCCGCCAGCTCAAGACCCACCCTTAATCACTTGGCGAACAAACTTTCTGCACGGAGCTGCAAAACAGCACAAACAATGAATGCCATGGGGCGCAGCAGAATGGAAAATGAAAAGCATAGTTAAGGGCTGGCAGAGCGCTTACCAGTAGTATAGTCGGGGGACAGATGGCCTATCCTCAGGAAGGCATTCTGACACATCACATAGTGATGCGGCAGCCAGTACTTGGGAAGAAACTGATTCCCGGCAGTAACCTTGGATCTGGACTTGAAGTAGTAGTAGGCTACCCTCTCGTCCCAGTTCAGCACATGAGGGTCCAACTGCTTCTGGAAGTCAGACTTCACAGGGCGCAGAGGGGCCTTAAATTGATAAGGGTGCCCCTCCTCCGTCGGTACCCTAACGAAGACAAAACTATCCCACCAATCTTTCAGAGTGAGATCAAAGGGATAGACCGTCAGATGATTGGCTCGCACCGAACCGGTGAAGTAGCCGTACTCCCCCTGCCTCTTAAAGTAGAACAGGCACTGGAAAAGTTTCATGGTGAGGGGGAAGCCCAGAGCTTCACAGACCCAAATAAACCCCAGAATCTTCTTCAGAGACTGGGGATTGACTTGGCAGAGAGCCATGCGGTACTTGCAGAGAACCCACTCCAAAAACCAGTGGATTGGGAATCTAAGCCCAAACTCCAGCTGCTTCATATAAACAGCAGTGTACCCCTCTGGTACATCTGCCATGCTCTGACCCTCTTGGAGAAGCACTACCCAAGACCCGCGAAGCGGCTTGATCTCCGCAGCAATCTCAAGGCAGTATGCAGCATGCGCCCGTTTGAACGCATCTGTAGATTTCTTCGCCAAATAAGGCCTACCCTTGCTGTCGTAAAGGGCAGTAAGCCGCATCTCAGAGTCGTTGTACTTCCATTTGACTGTGGGCAGAGTAGGCTTAAACTTGTAGTTGGGAGGGAACCTGTTGGTTTCAGGACCCAACACCTCCTTACGCAAACCGTTCTAGGGGTCAAAGACCTCCTATTCCTCTGGAACCACCTCGTCCTTACACCGAGGCAGATCCAACTTTTAAAACGGGGACTGAGTGTCCATCGGGTAAGGCTCATCCGGCACAGACGAAGAGGTAGATATCACACCTTTCCCAAGGGAGGCAGCAGACTGAGAAGTAGACATTCTACATAACACAAGAAACAGACGACAGCACATCAGACTTGCAGTCACAACACAAGACAGTCTGGCACCTCATACCTACAGACTGAGCTACCAGACTGGGGGGCAAGGATATGTATGGTATGTGAAGATCAGAGATAGCCAAGAAATAGGATATTTTCTTGCTTTTCTTACAAAAAGATACACGCAAAAGTAGTCTGGCACCTCAGACCTACAGACTGAGCTACCAGACTGGGGGGCAAGGATATGTATGGTATGTGAAGATCAGAGATAGCCAAGAAATAGGATATTTTCTTGCTTTTCTTACAAAGAGATACATGCAAAAGTAGTCTGGCACCTCAGACCTACAGACTGAGCTACTAGACTGGGGGGCAAGGATATGTATGGTATGTGAAGATCAGAGATAGCCAAGAAATAGGATATTTTCTTGCAAATGACGCAAACAAAACAATGAGGGCACATCACAGGCCTACAACCCAGCAAATAAAGAGGATAACAGGGTAAATAAAGCAAACCCTAAAAATCCCACAAACAACAATAGAGCAGAGCTCAGCTGAAGAAGCAGAGCAGAGCCTACCAACCAGAGCAGAGCCCCGCTGAAGAAGCAGAGCAGAGCCTATCATCCAGAGCAGCAGAACGGAAATGAAACAACACCCAACAGATCCATGAAACAGAGAAGTAAACAATCACATCTAAAGACCAAAGGAAAGAAACCCTAACCTCAAAAAACACAGGCAAATGAGTACGTACAAAGGGAAAAGGGGGAAAAATCCATTAACACAGGGAAGATCACATCCAAACCATCCAAGAAGGAAAAAATCAAAAGTAGATCTGGGAAAAAGAGTTTACCTAGATAAAGAACGGAAGACGCCGAGAAAAGAGAAGACGAAAGCCACAAATGCAACAATATCAAATATCAAATCGAGCTCCAAACGCAGAACAAATCCCAGGATAATCGAGAGAAATCACTTGAAAATGGCTAGGACGAAAAGAAATTCTTGAAGAACAACAGGAAAGTTTGAAAGCAAAGAGTTCGAAGAAGAAGAAACTGAAAAGCTTCACAAAAGGTCGATTCAGCCTTTAAATAAGCACAATCCGTCCACTCAGCACCAACTTATCATCATTACATTCCTTGGGAACCCAAAGAGTCACATCAATTCAATTCAATTCAAAATGAATTAATGACCCTTGCTCAACACTCCAACCAAATGGGCGGGAAAAATGGAAGCATTCTGGAGTTTGTGAAGAGCAACTCCCAGACAGCCACGTACCAGTCTGCGAAAAGCCGAACGCCAGACCAAAAACAAATGTACCCAGCATATTGCAGTCTGCAAATACTGGGTCCGGGGGGCAAATTGTATGGGGTCCGCCCAGCAGACCTCCAGCTGGCAGCAGACCACTGGTCCTGCCACTCCACGTCAGAGCGCCTGGAGCAGAGCAGACCTCCTCAGGCAGACCGCTCCGGATATAACCTCTAGGCTGGAGTTTAATGAGGGCCTCGTTCCACCTTGGCCCACTTCCAAAGAGGCCCACTCACTTTACTAGGTCAGTTACAAGTCCATGTCTCATATAAATACTCATGCCCATGCATGGGTAAGGTACGTTCAATTAAACACTCACAAAATACTTGCACTTGATACTCGTTTTCTCTCTACTAGAGATCTTGTGCTCAACTTGGACTGACTTAGGTATCGGAGAGGCGATCCTCGGAACCACCCCCGAGGTTTCTCCTTGTTTTGTAGGTAACCACCACCACGAAGGACGTTTGGGAGTCACGATTCCACCAAGTACCCACCACCACATACACTGTTGTTGTCTTGGACAGAAACAGCTATTGAGTAATGATTACATAGATAGCAACAGTTGTAGAGTTTGTATTGCAAAAGTGGATGATCTGCTTCGAAGACATGTTCTTTTCCTATCATATTGAGTAGCTCATGCAAGACGCAGGGATTGGATTTCGAGGAGTGAGGTTTAGGGTCCGTTTGGTAGGGCGTAAAAGGTTTTCCTTTAAAATTGTTTTCCCATTTTACGTTGTTTGGTTTGGAGTAAAACATTAAAATGTAAAACTTGGGGTGGAAAACCATTTTCCACCTTATTGAAAACATTTTCCCTCAAAATTGGGAGGAAAACATTTTCCATCACAAGTGGAAGGAAAACATTTTCCCTCACAATTGAAGTAATTGATTTTCAGTTCAACCAAACAATGAAAAATGCTTAAAATGGAAAATCATTTTACATGCAACCAAACAACGGAAAACCTTCATAAAAATAAATTTTCCAATGTAAAAGGTTTTCCATGGAAAACCATTTTCATCCGAAAATGTTTTACACCCTACCAAACGGAGCCACCCTAAGCAAGACTTCACTCACTTGCTAAGATTCTTACTTCAGATTCCGAGATATTTGAGGTTCAAAGTTTGCCAAGTGAGGGTGCTTAAAGTGGGGATCCCTTACCTTTCTCCCTTACTCCCAAACATGGGCGGATCTATACTTTTGGCAAAAATAAATATAGTGATTAGTGCAATAGGCTAAGTAAATAAAACGGTAAAAGAGAAACTAAAAAAGTTGCAAAACAAGACTGTAACGTACTAACGTGGGAACTAGGGAGTGGAAAGAAAGGTCAATTGCAAAGTAAAGTTGGACACTCAGTCCTAACTCTCCGTTTTCTTGTTTTCAACTATGTATATACTATGTTGTTTAATTGTTTACTTGTAATTTTATTTTCTTAATTAAAAGTTTTCAATTTCTAATTATATATATATGTATATATTTTGCATATATGTATACTTTTACGGTGGCAATTATTACTTACACAAATTCCTAATGTTAAATGATTTTGTTATTTTTTATTGCACACGTTGAATTTTCTTTTTAAAGTTTATACTTCTAAATGTGCATACCGTATAATGAGATCCTAGATCCGCCACTGCTCCCAAATGTCTTTTCCGTGGATGCTTGACTAAGAAACCGTGAAAGTTGGGTCTAATTGTGATTTATCTCGTTACTATATTTAAAAAATGTAGTATATCTTATTCTTAGGGCATTTTGGACATTTACTTATTAAAATTGGCCGATATGACTATTATTTATAGAATCTCTATAGAATCGGGAGAGACGCTCTACCAACCTCACTCTCATTATTGCCATACAATAATTGTATTGTTACAAGTTACAACAGTTGGCCGGTGAAAATTGAGAAGTCAAATATGCATATTAGAACTTAGAAGAGAGACTGTGTCAAAGAATATTCCAATAACACGGCCCTTCCAAATATATACGAACATCATTTATATCCAACACTCCACTTGACGAAAGTTGTGGAAAGTATAAGTCAAATTTCTGTCACACTCTTGGTCTTCCTACAACTCCACAGTCTTCCCATATTGTGGAAAAGGACTTGATAGGCCTTCAGTTTTGCAAATTGCGATTATGTTTCAATTATTTATGTGTTAACTAATAGAAATAGTGAATTTAATAAGCAAAAATTAACGTCAATGGTCCAAATTATGGCCGAACATTTTTTAAAAGTTGAAAATATCAATTATCCATTGTAGGTGTTGGAGTTAAGGCTTGCAAAGCCTATTTGTGTTTTTCCCAAACATCCCATATCACCTACGGAAGGGAGTTTGCCTTTGTTTATTAACTCCCTTCCTCTTCATGTTTATTGAGTTAAGTACTTGGTTGGCTTTTGTGGTTGGAGGTTAAGCTTGGGCTTGCTATCACACGCGCGCGCGCCACCCGGACTGGGTCTGGGCCTGGGTTCTGGGAAGAGCTGGAGCTTATCTTTTTGGACCCGAGCCCAACTGTGTGTAACGGTAACATGTAACACTGAAACGTTTTTAAACGTTACAGTGTTAATGGTCTTTATTGTCGCCCTTGATTTCCTCCCTTTGATTATTACCTTCCTTATTTGGCCTGATTCTTTTGCTATAAAATCAGTCCACTGCTACCACAGTTTTGCATCCGAAAATCACTTCTCTTCTCTTCTTCTTCCTCTCTTCTAAACACTGGGTACGTGCATCTGTCTCCAAGATCTTTCTCTGTTAGTGGTGACTTAGAAAGGTCGTTGTGTTAACCTTGGGGAGCTTTCCGGCCAGTTGCGATTACCACCATAGTCGGGCCGTAATTGCTTTCAAGTAAGTGGTCTTCTACCGCGACACAGCCTTGAATTTCTTCTTTGTTCAGTCATTGTAATCAGTCAGTTTCTAACAGTAGGTACCAATTATGGGGTTGTTTCTCAAAATAGTTCAAATCGGTATTTTCTTATAACAAAGATAACAAAATAATAGCTTGAACTGTTTTGCGAAGCAACCCCCTTAGTTGGAACCTACACTTGATAATTGATAGTTTGAACTTTTAAAAAATGTTCACCTATAATTCAGACCACTAACGTCAAGTTTTCCTTTTAATAATCGTAATGTAACTATGAGCAGAAAAATTAAAATTAAATTATATTTTTTGTCCCTCTCTTACATGACTACTAGTCTTGTATGTTATACGCCCACGATACGTGCACGAGTTACACTATATCTACATTTCCAACTTCACCTTTCACGTTAGAGTGAACTGTAAATTGCATGGGATGAAAAACTAGTACTCCCTCCGTTTGTTTTTAATTGTTACGCTTTCCTTTTTTGAACGTTTCTTTTTAATTGTTACACTTTCACTTTTACTAATTTTGGTAAACTTCACATCTTTATATTCCAATTTCCAACACTTTTGGGACCCACATGTCATCATCTTTTCCCATTAAATACCTAATCACCCCACACTTTTTACTTTTACAACATTATCTCTCCTACTTTATCTATTCCCCATACAACTTTATCAATTCCCCAAACAATCATTGCATAGATTTCATCAATTTTCTTGATTATCCCCAAAGCAAAGTGTAACAATTAAAAACAAACGAAAGGAGTACTAATTTATGCTGTAAACTCTAGCATGTCATCAACTATCACTCAAAATCTTTTGATACCCGACAAAAACTTCTTAACTCCCAAGAGGCAAACAGGGAGGGAAAATGCTTTAAATCACCCCCTCTCTTCATTCCAGTTTGTCAACCTCTATTCCAGTTCCTCTGCCTTTAACTCCCAAGAGGCAAACAGGGATAAGGGATTAAACACAACCACAAGAAAAATGTCAAAAACTGTGTTCCCTTCGCCAAGAATCCTGCTCGTTTTCCTGACATTCATCCTGTATTTCTTTCCCTTTTTAGTCATTTCCTTACCTCCCCTCTCCGAGAAGCTCATCCTACTTAGGATCAGGCAGCAATGGGGCAATCAACCCCCAATGCAATCATGGAAGTCCACCACTTCTCATTGCGATTGGCCTGGAATCATTTGCACTGATGGTGAAAACGTGACTGGAATATCCCTCAATAGCCGAAACATGGGCGGTGAAATCCCAGAGTCCATATGTGATCTTAAGCTCCTCACCTTGCTTGATCTTGGAATCAATATGATCCGGGGGAAGTTCCCCACATTTTTGTACAATTGTACCAGGCTCAAAAAGTTAGACCTATCATTAAACTTTTTTGAGGTAGGGCCATTACCGAAGGACATACATAAGCTTTCTCCTAATCTCCAACACCTTGACCTTAGTGGAAACAGCTTCAATGGTGCTATCCCGACCTCTTTAGCTCAACTCAAAGGGTTGATCACTCTGTATTTGGATTCCAATTGGTTCGATGGAACAATCCCTTCTGAGCTGGGTAACTTAGAAAAACTTGAGGAATTGGAGTTAGCTTACAACCCATTTTCTCGTGCAAATTTGCCCAAAAAATTTGGGATGCTTAAGAGTTTGAAGTTACTTACGATGACTCGATGCAATTTGATTGGCAAAATCCCAGATGAGTTTGCCAATCTAACTAGCCTAGAGCATTTAGACTTAACCGGGAATGGCTTGGTGGGTGGAATTCCAGCAGAGTTGACTGCTCTCTCATCTCTTCAAGTTCTTCGACTCCATGATAATCAGTTCACTGGTGAGCTACCTGTAAGAATAATTTCGTGGCAGTCACTGGTGACGCTAGATCTTTCTCAAAACGACCTTTCAGGCCCACTCCCAGCAGCCTTAGGTTCTCTGACAAACCTTCATTCTTTGGACATCTCTAACAACAAGCTATCAGGCCATATACCTCCTGAACTTGAACAGCTAAGACAAGGGAAAGGCTATTTTATACTCGATCTCTCTTGGAATAACCTCAGTGGGAAGCTCCCTCATGCTTTTGACAATGAGGATTTTTATGAAAGTTTCTTAGGTAATGCCAACTTGTGCTCGGACCATCCAACTTCAAACCTTCATCTATGCTCTTCCTCTCGGATTAGATATCTTGTCGTGATTCTAGTTCCTGGAGGAATCATTTTCCCAATACTCGTGTATTTTGCCTTCTTCAAGATTAATATGGGGAGACAAGAAGAGAATAGTAGTAAGCACCAGGCATGGGAACTGAAACCATTTCACAGGGTAGACTTCACTGAAACTACGATTGTGACTGGTCTGACAGACAATAACATGATCGGCTATGGGGGTTCAGGAAAGGTATACAGTATTATTGTGAATGATTCAGGCGATAAAGTTGCTGTTAAAAGTATATGGAATGGCAGAAAACTCGTCGATGCTCTTGAAAAGCAATTTCTAACAGAAGTTGAGATTCTGGGCACAATTAGGCATGCTAACATAGTAAAGTTGCTGTGTTGTGTTTCAAGTGCACATCTCAAGCTTCTTGTATATGAATACATGGAGAATCAAAGCCTTGATAAGTGGATTCACAAGAAATGGAGAGAAAATGAACCATCATCAATGAGCAATGCAAATGATAATATTGTTCTGGATTGGCCAACTCGATTGAGAATCGCGATTGGAGCGGCAAAGGGACTATGCTATTTGCACAATGACTGCTCTCCTCCCATCATTCATAGAGATGTGAAATCAAGCAATATCTTGCTAGACTTGGAGTTCAATGCCAAAATTGCAGATTTTGGACTAGCCAAGCTGACAGTCAAAACCGGAGAGCCTCACACTGCATCTTCTGTGGCAGGCTCATTTGGTTACATAGCTCCAGGTAGGAATCATTTAATATCATAGTTTTCAAAATGTACCTTTGTCATGAACAATTAATACTGTATAATGCATTACCATCTGAAAATTGATTTCATTAAATTGACAGCATACATCATGTAGACAAACACACATCCTGCAATAGCAGGGGTATAAACAGCTACTGACCCTCAAACAGATTATAGTGACAGAAGTGTATCATTGCAATTTCATATTCCTCAATCATATAGTTGAACTACCTTTTTCTTTTTTCAAAACCTAACATCATTTTTCCCCCCTAATGTCTTCCTTTTGTTTCTCACATGTTCATGTAGAGTATTGGCGAACAAACAGGCTCAATGATAAGATTGATGTTTACAGCTTCGGAGTTGTGCTGCTGGAACTGGCAACAGGAAAAGATCCCTGCAAGGGCAATGATCATTTGAACCTGGCAGACTGGTCATGGCAGCACTGTTGTGAGGAACGTCCCATCATTGATGCTTTAGATGAGGATATCAAGGAACCAAGCTTCATTGAACAGATGGTGAAAGTGTTTAAACTAGGTCTCATTTGCACAAGCAAGATGCCAAGTTCACGACCATCCATGAAACAGGTTCTGCAGCTACTTAATGCATGCAGCCAGTATGAAAACCATGATCAAACTCGGATACAGATAGTTAATGAGGAATGAGCATACTTAAATCTCATGCAGCTAGTTGAAGCGAACCAGAAAGCATAAATCACAACGAATGACAAGGTGGTCAGATCAATAATGTTTGGTATACTAGTTGCAAATGAGCTAAAACTGTAAACAACACGAGCATTGTTCTTTAGTAGGTATGAGTGTCAAATTGAATGTGGGCAAGGGGAAATCTGGAAATAACAAGGCAAGCCTAGAGAATGTTGGTTAGGAGGAAAATATTTTTCATGAAAAGTAGTTATCTCAAGTTTCTCAACCAAAGATTTCACATTGCCATGCTTCCTGCTACGACACCGGTTCTATTCAAACTGCTAACTACGATTCTTATCCCATTTTCCTTTGTTTGGATTCTCCAGTTTCATAACCGTCAACAACATTTTCCTTCCAAAGGAAGAGATGCCACATTTTCTTGGCTATTCGTTACCTAATGTACAAACCCTAGAATAATACATTCCCTATATTGATTCACTCGAAGTACATACGAAGATACGCATCATAAATAAATAGAATTCTCCTCCCATCCATCCATCTTTCTCTCCTCCTCTCCATCTATCCCCTCCATCTCCATTTGTCCTTAGGTCTATTACTTTAATTCTAGAAATATATTTTCGACTAGTAGATAACGTTTCCGTCCAATCAAACAAAGCCTTAAAAATCTACAACTCGGTAGCAATGCCAATGCTCTTAGCAATTCCCATTCTTCTCTAAAATTATGTCTAACAAACATCACAACATATGTGTCATGACCATATAACCTAAAATTAACATTACGGATCACAAATTTTCCTATACAACAAACATGAAATCAAGATGAAAACATAATTATGGGGTGAAACACTTGATCTCAATGTGTATTTCACGTACGTAACGAAAGCATGAAATTTCAAAGATGCACATCACTGGAAGTTTCAAATTACAGTTTATGATATTAATGGTAAATGTATGGGTATAAATACCCTCTCCCGAATATACGGCCCAAGGCCCAAAGGACATGAGGCCCACGCTCACTTCATTATATAAGCCCCTCATAGGGCTAAGGTAAAAGGATCCAGAATCCATTCTCTCTCCCTACACCCACACTCTCTCTATCTAAAATGAGTACTGACTTGAGCGTCGGAGAGCCCGTCCTCGGGACACCCCCGGGGGTTTGGGTTTCATGTGCAGGTTCTTGGCCGGAGCTCGGACTGGGACCGCTCATATCCGCCGGAAAGAGGTACGACACTTTTGGACAGAAACAATTTGGCGCTAGAAGGAGGGGAAGAGAAAAAGCGCCCATGGAAACCCACCATTTCCATGGTTACATTGCTCAAATAGCTATTCTATGGTCTGAAATACTCCAATTCAGACCAAAATCTACAAGATCTACAAGCTAATATTTGGTCGATCAGACAATTACTCTCCCTCTCCCAAAAAAAAGGGGGGGGGGGAGAAACCTGATGGATCAATTCATCCACTGCAACAAGCTATAAACTAGCTTTCACTCATTATCACAAAAAATGCCAAGAGGTGGCAAGGTGTAGAAATTATCTCCAAAAAGAAAATATGTTATTTCTTTGCTACCTTCTTCCTCCTACCATAAAAAAAGTCACCACTATCCACTACTGTTCTTTCAATCATATAGTCTTCATGTTCAACGGCTTCAACCACTTATTTACAATAAGGGAGCACATCAACCAAATGTTGGCATTCAGCTGATGGGAGGAACAAATCAAGCAATACAAAGGCAAAAGAAAAAGCATCAGACCTCTATTATGGCATAAAAACAAGCTAAGTCTCCCCCACTCACGCTAGTTATTTACGATTAAATTTTCTCCAAAAATTTTGAGATGTTGCTGAGATTTGATGAGTTGAGCTGGTAATTAAACACTCTTATATATAATTCGTGAAATTGGGGCTTAGACACAAGCAAAATCTCCCCTTATTTGGTTTGGATACATAATGCCTACAAGGTGTTTGAGAAAATGCTTAACCCAAGTTATTCAGAGCAAACCAACAATACAACCTATAAACTGAGAGTATGCACCAGACCAAGCAATAAGGAAATGGGGTCTGCAAACTTTCAACAATCTGCAAACCCAGCACGCAGACCTTAGTCTGGAATCTGCGGCATCACTTTGGAAATTCGCAGATGAATATCAAGGTCTGCAACACACCCCCAGGGTCTACAATGTCGATCAAAGAGTATGAGTTAGCAAGAGGAGTCTGCAACACCGCAGACCTCCTGGTCTGTGAAGGCCAGCAGAGCAGACCCATACAATTTGCAAACATCACCAGACCCGCAACCTTCATTAGTCTGGTAAAACATGGCAGCGTGTATTATGAGCTCAGAATGTCACAAGGCAGAATAATTTCGTGACACCTAGCAAATAAAGTGGAGGTCTGATATGTGCAAACTCAAACGAGCAACCAGATTACATGGAGCCGATTGCAGACTCGCCTAGCAGGCTCCAAATGGACAAACGCAAACCGCAGACCTTAGATACTGGCAGAGAAGGGCAGACCGTGCTAGGCAAACCTGAGTTGCAGACCTAAAGGAAAACTGATCAGAGCAGAATGGCCTCACTCTGCGAGCGGAGCACGCTTAGTAGAACAGATCCCACTTGCAGACCAAAGTGCAGACCTTACCCAAGCAGACTTCTGATCTGCAGCAATGCAACCAATCTGCACTAATCTGAAGGCAATATTTCTTTATCTAAAAACTTCAGATAGGCGTTGGAAGCAAGCGTAGAGCAGTCTAGAACTTCTACATAACATAGCAGACTCCAGATTTTCCGCACTCTGGTCTGCATCAAGCAAAGCAGAGCCCCACCAACCTGAAATCTGGTATTCTGTATAGAACTCGAGCAGACTCAACTGGATCATATCAAGCTAAGTACTTTGCTTCCACCATTATTGATATCAATTTTGCCTACTTTAATGCAAAATTAGATCGAGTTCATGATAAATGTTCTACTTAGTCTGTATTACAAGCTTCAAACATTGATTATTTGTCAATAATTATCAAAAGAGGTGCCAACATTCACTCTATTTGATTACATGACATGATCAAATGATGTATTTGGACCTTTATGTATGTCTAGTTGGGAATATAATACTCTCAAATTGACCAGAGTTTAACTTAAGAGTGGGGGGCAAATGAGTATATGTGACCCAACTTGATTGGAAATATAATATTCATTATGGTGCTTGATTATGAAAGCACCTATTTTGTGAGTCTGCACATATTATTGAAGGCTTCTGCAGGCTATAAAGTCGCTGAAAAGATATATTCTGTTATTATTATTGCAGGCACATCTTATCTCTTCCCTTTGGCAGGCTTAAACCTGCTAGAGAGGCATTCTGTTATTATTATCGCAGACCTCATCTGAGACAGAGGGCCCTGCCATTGTCAATATTAGCATATCCTCACTTCAGACGGTGGATCATGCTCCTTTGTACATTATCGAAGACTCCAGCGAGCTATTAAGCCGCTGGAAAGATATATTATTGAAGACTCCAACAAGCTATTAAGCCGTTGGAAAGACTTATGTGAAGAGCTAAGTCATAGAAGAAACCGAGCTCCGCTGAAGAAGCAGAGAGCTCTGCTGAAGAAGCAGAGTGAAAGACTTATGTGAAGAGCTAAGTCATAGAAGAAACCGAGCTCTGCTGAAGAAGCAGAGTGAAAGACTTATGTGAAGAGCTAAGTCATAGAAGAAATCGAGCTCTGCTGAAGAAGCAGAGAGCACTGCTGAAGAAGCAGAGTGAAAGACTTTTGTGAAGAGCTAAGTCATAGAAGAAACCGAGCTCTGCTGAAGAAGCAGAGTGAAAGACTTATGTGAAGAGCTAAGTCATAGAAGAAACCGAGCTCTGCTGAAGAAGCAGAGTGAAAGACTTATGTGAAGAGCTAAGTCATAGAAGAAACCGAGCTCTGCTGAAGAAGCAGAGTGAAAGACTTATGTGAAGAGCTAAGTCATAGAAGAAACCGAGCTCTGCTGAAGAAGCAGAGAGCTCTGCTGAAGAAGCAGAGTGAAAGACTTATGTGAAGAGCTAAGTCATAGAAGAAATCGAGCTCTGCTGAAGAAGCAGAGAGCTCTGCTGAAGAAGCAGAGTGAAAGACTTATGTGAAGAGCTAAGTCATAGAAGAAACCAAGCTCTGCTGAAGAAGCAGAGAGCTCTGCTGAAGAAGCAGAGTGAAAGACTTACGTGAAGAGCTAAGTCATAGAAGAAACCGAGCTCTGCTGAAGAAGCAGAGTGAAAGACTTATGTGAAGAGCTAATTCATAGAAGAAACCGAGCTCTGCTGAAGAAGCAGAGTGAAAGACTTATGTGAAGAGCTAATTCATAGAAGAAACCGAGCTCTGCTGAAGAAGCAGAGAGCTCTGCTGAAGAAGCAGAGTGAAAGACTTATGTGAAGAGCAAAGTCATAGAAGAAACCGAGCTCTGCTGAAGAAGCAGAGTGAAAGACTTATGTGAAGAGCTAAGTCATAGAAGAAACCGAGCTCTGCTGAAGAAGCAGAGAGCTCTGCTGAAGAAGCAGAGTGAAAGACTTATGTGAAGAGCTAAGTCATAGAAGAAACCGAGCTCTGCTGAAGAAGCAGAGTGAAAGACTTATGTGAAGAGCTAAGTCATAGAAGAAACCGAGCTCTGCTGGAGAAGCAGAGAGCTCTGCTGAAGAAGCAGAGTGAAAGACTTATGTGAAGAGCTAAGTCATAGAAGAAATCGAGCTCTGCTGAAGAAGCAGAGTGAAAGACTTATGTGAAGAGCTAAGTCATAGAAGAAACCAAGCTCTGCTGAAGAAGCAGAGAGCTCTGCTGAAGAAGCAGAGTGAAAGACTTACGTGAAGAGCTAAGTCATAGAAGAAACCGAGCTCTGCTGAAGAAGCAGAGTGAAAGACTTATGTGAAGAGCTAATTCATAGAAGAAACCGAGCTCTGCTGAAGAAGCAGAGTGAAAGACTTATGTGAAGAGCTAAGTCATAGTTATAAACCGAGCTCTGCTGAAGAAGCAGAGTGAAAGACTTAAGTGAAGAGCTAAGTCATAGTTACAAACCGAGCTCTGCTGAAGAAGTAGGGAGCTCTGCCGAAGAAGCAGAGTGAAAGACTTAAGTGAAGAGCTAAGTCATAGTTACAAACCGAGCTCTGCTGAAGAAGCAGAGTGAAAGACTTAAGTGAAGAGCTAAGTCATAGTTACAAACCGAGCTCTGCTGAAGAAGCAGAAAGCTCTGCTGAAGAAGCAAAGTGAAAGACTTATGTGAAGAGCTAAGTCATAGAAGAAACCGAGCTCTGCTGAAGAAGCAGAGTGAAAGACTTATGTAACACCTCAAAAATTCACTCCGAATTTTTCGCGTTTAATTCTTAGCGTTTAATTAATTTCGTTAACGTTTCACTGTTTTAACCGATAAAAATTTCACCTTGATTTGAAAATTTATAAAAATTATATTTTTATTTCATAATCATGTTGGATTTATTTTCCTATCTTTTAAATAATTTTTGTGAAATTTATTTTCAAATTTTAGATTTTATATGAATTTAAAATCGGTTTTTGAGAAAAATTACGAAATCGATAAAAATAATTTTAATTAATTAATTTATAAATTTTAAAACTCATTTCAAATTTATTGAAATCAGTTTATTATGGTAAAAACTCATTTTCGGATTTTCTAAGGTATTTATAAGCTTATTTGACTATTTGACTAACTTTAAGGTTTTAATCTTTAAAAAAAAATGTAAATGTTGACCAAAAGTCTTGAAAATTTATGGGGAACTACTTCTGGTCTTATGGGAAATTTCTTAGCATTTTCACCTCCTTGCCAACCCAATTAATCCATCCTCCAACTACCTTGACTTTCTTTGCATTCTTTTACCTATTTATTGAAAACTTTAGACCAAACAATTTTTACCCAAGCTTTACTCATCCTAAAACTGAAGAGTGAGCTTCTCCCTTACCTCCTCTATCTATTTTCGTGCTTCACAAAATTTTTGAGCAATTTTTGAGCTTTAGAAAATTATTTATAGCATTTTCAAGTTATTTTTAATTAATTTTCTAATTTATTCTATTAATTTCTACTCCACTTTCTAATACCTAAATCTCCCTTGAACACTTTTAGGAGGTGATACAATTGAGTTAGAGCTTGTTGAAGAGGAAGGATCTTAGCTCTTAGTCTCTCGTTATCTCTACTCTATTTTCCACCGAAATTAAGGTAACTAGCTTTAATCCTAGTTTAATTTTGATTAATAAGTTAATTAGAGTAAATTATATCTATTATAGTATAAATAGTTATATTATTACTTGATATGAATTATGTGAATTTATGAGAATTATATATGAATTTTCGGATTTATTATGAATTAAGTAGTAATTATGAATTTCTAATTACATATGTGTATATTTGAGTGTAGAAATTATATTTATTGATTATATATGTATCTATGTCGAATAGATGTTTATTATGAAATGGATATATACTCTTTCTTGTTGAAAATTTGTTGGTGTGATTTTATTTGAATTATAGTAATTAATTTGTTAATTGTGTAATTATTACCAAAAGTATTTTAGTGTTGAAAATTAAATATAATTTATGAAATTTTTTTTCTGTGCACGAAAATTTGTTAAAGTACTGATATATATTATTTAAATTATTTATTTTATGATCTTGATTAATTTACTTGACTTGTTGTGTAAATATGTTGGATTATTTATCGATTAGTAAATTGTTTTATTTGAAAAACTATAAATTTTACTTTATCCTTTTCTTTACCAAAATAAAATTGTTAATATTTAGATAAATAATCTCTATTTCGTGCCTAAATTATTTAAAAATAATTTAGATTATTATGATTGGATTTAATGGTTTAAATTCAAAATTTTTGTTTAATAAAAATCTAAATGCCGAAAACACTTTATGTTTTCCTAAAAATTTCAGCAACTTTAAGACTAATTTTAAAAAGTTCTTTAATGTTAAATTAATGTTATAAAGTTATTTTATTAAAGAGAGTTTAAGAAAAATTATTGTTTTCGAATTTCATCAAATTAAATTATGTAAGTTGATAATTTGTAAACAAATTCATTTACATTTTATTATGACTTTTAGGTCACTTTGATAAATTATATATTTTAAACCAAATGTTGTTGAGTTGATATTAAGTTGGATTGATTCCACTTATACCAATAAATACAATATTTGTGTATTTTGAGATTTAATATATGGTTCGAAATATATATTTTCAAACCAAATATTGTTGAGTTAATGTTAAGTTGGATTGGTTCCACTTATGCTAATAATATAATATTTGGGTATTTTGGGATTTATATGGTTCAAGATATATATATTTTCAAACCAAATATTGTTGAGTTGATATTAAGTTGGATTGGTTCCGCTTATGCCAATAATACAAGATTTGTGTATCTTGAGGTTTATTATATGATTCAAATTATATATATTTTCAAACCAAATATTGTGGAATTGATATCAAGTTGGATTCGTTCCACTTTATGCCAATGATACAAGGTTTGTGTATTTTGGATCTAATGAAATATGCAAATTGTGTATTTTCAAACCAAATGCTGTTGAGTTGATATTAAGTTGGATTTGTTCCACTTATACCAATAATACAAGGTTTGTGTATTTTGGATTTTAAATAAAAAAATTTATATTTACTATTACAGTTTATTTATATTTGATGTTATCGTTGAGATGATTTTTCCTTTGTACCGAGCTGGGTACACAGAGATATTTTAAAATGATATTTGATTGTGCCATTACCTTTGTACTGAGCTGGGTACATCAGTTTGTTTTTTTGAGGAAGAGAAATCCTATGGGGCTGAGCTGGGTCCCTTGGTATGAACTGTCGCTCTTGTACTGAGCAGGGTACATAGAGTTAACTTGCGTGCTGAGCAGGGCACGTAAGTCCGCTTTGATATTAGTCGTCGTCCAGTGTTAGGTTGTACTGAGCAGGGTACGGCGCACTGAGCAGGGTGCGTTGAAACTAGCACTGGGAGTTATGGCCATTTCTTAGACATAGGATACTGTATGCTGAGCAGGGTGTGCGTGTCCTAATACTTCTATCATGTAGGAACCGTGGGTAGTTGTACGCTGAGCAGGGTGTACATTTATCCACTTACGTTCATTTCTCCCCTTTAACGTTGGTTGTTGTGATGTTGTGTTGAGTTATTATTATTTGGGAATGGTAATTGGATTTGGAACTTGAGTCTGTTTTTGATACAAATGGTTATTTTAAGTATATTATTATTTTAAGGAGAAGCTACAATTATTGACGATGTTGTGAATTTTATTATGGTTAGTGATTGCTATAGTCGATGTTAATTTCTGTAACTAGCTTATTTGATCTTGGTTAACCTGGGAGGACTGCTAGTTGCTCCCCACTGATTGTGGACCCATTATATGTATTTTGCAGGTGAAGAAAGCTATTGATGCGGGTGGTTAACGGGATAGAGTGAGAGATAGGATTATGATATTTTGTTATCATTCTCTACTAAGAATATCGTCGCTTGACGACTTAAGTTGTAAGAGGCTCATAACCTCACAATGGATAATGCTTGGAGAATAAATCTCTATTTATGATGATTAGACAACCTTTTATTGTGGTTAGAAAGTAATACTCCGATGGACAGTATTTCCGCTACTGTCTAATATTCATTATATTAAGCATAATTTAGAAATTCATTATTTAAATTATCGGAGATGTTACAGTTGGTATCAGAGCCAAACGTTCCAAAAACTCTCTCTAGAGTTGCTATAAGTTCCCCGTGGAATTTGTAGTTTTGAAACCTAGGTTTTTCCTTAGGCTAGGCTTCAAGTCGAGTGCTTTAGAGTGAGTTACTTGGGTAGGAAGAAAGCCGATATGGCTTTGGGAAATATTTTTTCAAATTTATATGACATATGTGTTATGTGTTTACTTATGTGCTAAGTAGGTGTTTGGTGGTAATTATTTAACAACCCACCAAGGGTTCATTTCTCATTTTGTAGGATGACGCCTAGGCTTAACAATGAGAGGGCTCGCAAGCAAGCTCGAAAAGAAGCGGCAAGGATCCACCGTCGTGCCTTAGAAAATGCACTTATCTCGTTGGCAAGCTCGAGTGGCACCCATCGTACCCCTATGCCAGCAAACAATCAAACCGTGTTCGACAGGTTTGACCGTCATCGTCCCCCTCATTATGACGGGACGGCTGACCCAGTTGCTTTAGAGAACTGGTTAAGGGAGATCGAGAAGTTGTTCGATGCAACAACATGTCCAGAGACCGAGAAGGTGCCTATAGGTACCTATTACCTGAAGCAAGAGGCGGATAATTGGTGGAGCACTGCTAAAGCTGCAATGCAAGCCATGCCTGGGTTTGGGTGGGAACTCTTCAAGGAGAAACTGAAGGAGAGGTTCTATCCAGATGAACTCAGATGGCAAAAGCAGGAGGAATTTCTGGGTTTATCTCAAGGTTCGATGTCGGTACAGGAATATACTGACAAGTTTACGGAACTATCTAGATTTGCGCCACATATAGTGCCCGATGAAGCTGAACGTCTCAAGCGTTATGTGAAAAAGATGAACCCAAGTTTGAAGACCATTGTTTTGGGATCTTCTGTATCCACATTTCAGGAGGCTTATGAGAAAGCCTTGAGTATTTATGCTTCCATCAAAGAGGAAGAAGAAGTTGCGAAGGCTCAAGCTGCAAAAAGGCCTACTATATTCACATTCCAGAATGCTACTAAGAAACCGAAGTTTGAACTCAAGACTTCTGGTAGCAAGGATGGATACAATCAGGGATCCGACCCGTCTCGTCAGTCTCGACCTTCTCTTTGTTCTAGGTGCAACAAGCCCTGGCACCCGGGTAAATCATGTGAAGGAAACCCGATCGTATGTTTTCACTGTAAGGAACCTGGGCACAAATCCTTCCAATGCCCTAAAAAGGCTGACAACAATGCTGCTGGAAAAGCTATAACTCCGTCCACTCAAATTCCGAACCGTATCTACGTTATGACGCGCAAAGAAGCAGAGACTCATCCCGATGTCATAACTGGTACTTTCCTCGTAAACTCTGTTCCTGCTTATGTTCTATTTGATTCCGGTGCAACTGTTTCTTTTGTATCTGTCGATTTTGGAAAGAAAGCAAACTTGACTTGCGCTGTTCCCGCGAGGTCCCAAATATCCCTTCCCTCGGGGGAAAGTTATCCTTGCAACCTTGAGTATAAGGATGTCTCTATATCCATTATGGGATCCGAGCTTCAAGCAGACTTGAAGCAATTTCACCTTACAGAATTTGATGTGATTCTCGGAATGGATTGGTTAAGTAAATATCGTGCAAGCATACATTGTCGAGATCAAAAGGTGACGCTTAAGGGCCCGAATGGAAACCGGATCTCATATAGTGGAATTAATGTGAAGACGGGTATCAAATGGGTATCTGCTCTGAAGTTTAAGAAAATGCTTCGTAGGGGCGAACAAGTGTTCCTATGCATGGTAAAAGACCTATCCCTTGAGGAACAACTTGAGAATATCCCAATTGTCCGTGAGTATCCGGACGTATTCCCCGAAGAATTACCTGGTATACCTCCTGAGAGAGATGTTCAATTCGGCATTGATCTAATACCGGGTACTGCTCCTATATCCAAGGCACCATACAGAATGGCACCAGCTGAGTTGCAGGAGTTGAAGAAGCAGCTAGAAGATTTGATTGATAAAGGTTTCATAAGACCGAGCGTCTCGCCATGGGGTGCTCCTGTGCTATTCGTTACAAAGAAAGACGGGAGTATGCGCCTGTGTATAGACTATAGAGAGCTTAATAAAGTGACCATCAAGAACAAATATCCGCTACCTCGGATAGAAGATTTGTTTGATCAACTAAAGGGCGCTGGAGTCTTTTCGAAGATTGACCTGAGGTCAGGTTACCATCAGATTCCAGTAAGGAAAGAAGACATCCCCAAAACTGCATTCCGTACTAGATATGGACATTATGAATTTGAAGTTATGCCATTTGGTTTAACAAATGCCCCTGCCGTTTTTATGGACCAAATGAATCGTTCATTTCATGAACTCTTGGATACATGTGTCGTTGTCTTCATAGATGACATTTTGGTGTATTCGAAGGACGAGAAGGAGCATGAGAAACATCTCAGGATGGTATTGGATGTATTGAGGAAGCAAAAGTGGTATGCAAAGTTATCCAAGTGTGAGTTTTGGTTGAAGGAGGTATCGTTTTTGGGTCATGTAATCACAAAGGAAGGGGTAAAGGTGGATCCATCAAAGGTCAAGGCTGTGGTCGAATGGGAGAGTCCAAAGAATGTGTCTGAAGTAAGAAGCTTTTTAGGTCTCGCTGGTTATTATCGGCGTTTTGTTAAGGATTTTTCAAAGATTGTACGACCATTGACCAAGCTGCTACAGAAGGATTGTAAATATCAGTGGACAGAAGATTGTGAAGGAGCCTTTCAAGAGCTAAAGAAGAAGCTTACTACCGCTCCGATTCTCACCTTACCTACAGAAGGGGTGGAATTCGAAGTGTATAGTGACGCATCAAAGAATGGTCTAGGTTGTGTGCTTATGCAACAAGGCAAAGTCATAGCATATGCTTCAAGACAACTGAAAGTCCATGAAAGAAATTACCCAACTCATGACCTCGAGTTAGCTGCAATCGTATTTGCACTAAAAATCTGGAGACATTACTTATATGGAGTTCCCTGTAAGATTTTCACTGATCACAAGAGCTTAAAATACATCTTCACGCAGCGCGACCTGAACTTGAGGCAAAGAAGGTGGTTAGAACTTATCAAAGACTACGACTTAAAGTTGGACTATCATGAGGGTAAGGCTAATGTGGTGGCTGATGCTCTGAGCCGTAAGGTCAAACGCTCGCTTAACGCAGCCATGATCTTACCCAGGGACTTATGTGAAGAGTTCAGAAAACTGGAGATTGAGGTAGTCCCGTATGGAGAAGTCTTTGCATTGTTGGGAGCCATGAGCGCGGAGCCTGAGTTGTATCAAGAATTGAGGAGTCGACAAAGAAATGATCCAAGGCTAGAGAAAATTCGTGAAGCAAAGCAGCAAGGCCTAGCTGAGGGTTTTGAAGTTTCTACGGACGGAAGCTTGAAATTCAAGGGTCGATGGTGTGTTCCTGATTTTGAAGACCTTAAGAGAAAGATTTTGGAAGAAGCTCATAACACCCCTTACTCCGTGCATCCGGGGGGTGATAAGCTTTATAAAGACCTTAAGGTGAACTTTTGGTGGCCGAATATGAAAAGGGAAATAGCAGAGTTTGTTGCAAGGTGTCTGACATGCCAGAAGGTGAAGATAGAACACCAGAGGCCAGGTGGTTTGCTGCAACCCTTGCCTATTCCAGCTTGGAAATGGGATTCCATCTCCATGGATTTTGTGATGGGTCTTCCGAGGACTTCTGGAAGAAACCGAGCTCTTCTGAAGAAGCAGAGCTAAGTCATAGAAGAAACTTACGTGAAGAGCTAAGTCATAGAAGAAACCGAGCTCTTCTGAAGAAGCAGAGTGAAAGACTTATGTGAAGAGCTAATTCATAGAAGAAACCGAGCTCTGCTGAAGAAGCAGAGAGCTCTGCTGAAGAAGCAGAGTGAAAGACTTATGTGAAGAGCTAAGTCATAGTTACAAACCGAGCTCTGCTGAAGAAGCAGAGTGAAAGACTTAAGTGAAGAGCTAAGTCATAGTTACAAACCGAGCTCTGCTGAAGAAGTAGAGAGCTCTGCTGAAGAAGCAGAGTGAAAGACTTAAGTGAAGAGCTAAGTCATAGTTACAAACCGAGCTCTGCTGAAGAAGCAGAGAGCTCTGCTGAAGAAGCAGAGTGAAAGACTTAAGTGAAGAGCTAAGTAATAGTTACAAACCGAGCTCTGCTGAAGAAGCAGAGAGCTCCGCTGAAGAAGCAGAGTGAAAGACTTATGTGAAGAGCTAAGTCATAGTTACAAATCGAGCTCTGCTGAAGAAGCAGAGTGAAGGACTCAAGTGAAGAGCTAAGTTATTTACCGTCATTATGAGCAGATCCTCGCTTCAGGCAGAGGATCATGCTCCTTATCATGAGCAGATCCTCGCTTCAGGCAGAGGATCATGCTCCTTATCATTCGCAGATCCTCGCTTCAGACAGAGGATCCTGCTCCTTATTATTATCGCAGACCCCACTCAGACAGAGGGCTCTGCCATTATTATCATTAGCAGATCCTCGCTTAGGATCATGCTCCTTATTATAGCAGATCCTCGCTTCACACGAAGGATCCTGCTCATCATCATTGCATGTCCACGTATCATCGTTATTGTGGACTTGTCTATAGAATTCTAATCTCAGTCTGCCTCCTTCGCTGCAAGCAAAGCAGACAGACTGGGGGGCAAGGATACGTATGGTAGGAGGAAGAAGGTAGCAAAGAAATAGCATATTTTCTTTCAAAAACTACTCAAAAGAACGCAAAAAATACAAAACTAGCAGATGCTCCAGGCAATGCTACATTCTTGCTCATCAGAACAGACTCTCAGATTGGTGAAGCAACATTACAGACTACGTGAGCAGACCTTCACTAAAGGATGCTACACGGCAGATTATCAGACTCCTAAGCAAAGGAAGCTTCGTTTCTTATTACATGAGAAGATCCTCACTTAGAGGATGATACACCTTAGCTCATTGAAGCAAGCTCTCTGACTAAAGAGGTTATATCTCACAGCAGAGACTCGATCACGCACAAAGGTCATCATGAAGACATACATGTCCAATATCATGAGGAACCAAGTGAATAAGCCCAATATAGTTCAAGTTCAATCAACGATTATGACTCGAACTAGGGGGGCAAATTGTATGGGTATAAATACCCTCTCCCGAATATACGGCCCAAGGCCCAAAGGACATGAGGCCCACGCTCACTTCATTATATAAGCCCCTCATAGGGCTAAGGTAAAAGGATCCAGAATCCATTCTCTCTCCCTACACCCACACTCTCTCTATCTAAAATGAGTACTGACTTGAGCGTCGGAGAGCCCATCCTCGGGACACCCCCGGGGGTTTGGGTTTCATGTGCAGGTTCTTGGCCGGAGCTCGGACTGGGACCGCTCATATCCGCCGGAAAGAGGTACGACACTTTTGGACAGAAACAGTAAATTAACATGAACAGGGAACAAAAATGTAATTACACAGTTTATGATATTAATTGGTAAATTACATCTTACTTCGCGCAGAAACGAAGGCGGGCAGCTTACTTTGCGCGGAATCGGGCCGTCCGCCAATTGGTACCCGTCGGGCCGAGTAAGAACTTTGGCAAGCAGTCCGGGTAGACTGGATTGAGAATATCTTAATCCAGTTTTTTTAATAATTCAAAATTTTAATTAGATTAATTATAGTTCAACATAACGGCCCGTTTGGTATGTGATACGTTTCTAATGATAATTTTCAGTTTACTGTGGTAATGAAACGTATTCAAACATGTAATTTTTTTGGTGAAAATCCATTACCCACTTAAAAGGTGGTATTGACTATTAAATAGGAATAAAATATTTTTGGAGATGATAGATGTGTTTCATTGCATAGTGCATGTTCTCAAAAAAAAACGTGCATATAATTGTTAGGAATTTGGCAAAGCTCCGAGGATCATAGCTCGTCTACATCACCAACGCTTTTTTATTCTATGTAAGGATACATTTGGTTGTGTAAAGTATTTTCAATGAAAACAATTTCAGGCTCTGTTTAGTAGGGTGTAAAACATTATCCGGAAAATTTTTTCCTCTATTTTCAGTTTTACATTATTTGGTTGGTAAAGGAGTTCTACACTATTTTGCATTGGCGTAAAATAGCTCTTTTAATGATGAAATCCATTTTTCCTTCAAAATGAAGGGAAAATTATATTCGTTCTTTTTCCTAACCTCCCTTTTACACTTCTCTCACAATTTCCTTACTTTTCCTTTCATTTTCCTTTTTCCATCATTTTTCTTACATGATAGCGTACAATGTAAACAGCTCGTCTTGCGAAAGACCGCCTAATTTTAAGTTAAAATTAGGCAGGCCCAATAGCTAATCAGCCACGCGCCAAATTAAACAACTCACCCACTCGTAGTAACTTTGTTTCAATTAGTGATCATTATATGTCAATTGGTAACAATTATATGTCTATTAGTGATCATTATATGCCAAATGTCAATAAGTGATTGTTAAATCATAAGTTTGTTTACTATGTTGTTAGTAAATTACTATTATTTCATTTAGTCGCTAGTTGAATCTATTTGGTGCCTAAATCTATCTATTTAGTACTTTAATTTGTCTCCCATTGAAACATTATAGACTATATTAACATACGTCAATAAGAGACTACTTTAATCAATTAAGTCACTAAGTTAATCTATTTAGAGAGAGATGATGTTGATTGAAGTGGCGCTGGGTTGGGTTGGGGATTCTGCTGGGTTATTGTTGAAGTCATTAGGCTTCTCTATTAGAATTGGGCCTGGGTTAGTCTAATTTTAAGGTTAAAATTAGGCGGTCTTTCTAAATAATTTGTGCAATGCAAAACTAATTTTGCAATTGTTTTTTCCATTGAAATTGTTTTCCGTGAAAATCATTTTTACATTGAAAATATTTTAGACACAACCAAACGGAGCCTCAATAAAAAAAACACAATCAAAGATTAGTTTTCTATTGTTTAGTATCATGTAAGACAGATGATAAAAAAAAGAAACTAAAAAGAGAAAGTAATGAGGTGGCAGGAGGAGTTTAAAAGGAAGGTAAGGAAAAAGAAAGAAAACAATTTTCCCTTCAAATGAAGGGGAAATGATTCTCATAATTGGGAGAGCTATTTTATTCCAAAGGCAAATAATTTTACTAGCCAACCAATTAATGTAAAATTGAAAATAAAGCATAACAGTTTTTCACGAAAATATTTTACGCCCTACCAAACGGATTCTAAATTACTTTTATCCCATAATATAATTATCATTTTTTATTTTTCTAGTACTTGAGAAAAAATGAAATTTCCATTGCAGAAATTTCTTGTATTGGAAAATAAATGATTTTTCCTTTTTTTAACAAGTTTGCATTAATTTAAATTTTTGGTAAGAACATGTCCTCTTCGGCATAAAACAGCTGAACTGAATTAGACTAAAATGAATTGAACTAAATTGAACTAGACAGTGTATATAAGAGTAAGTATTGTCCAAAGCTAAACTGAAAATAAGTTGGGAAACACAAGACCTAACTTGTGTTAATCGTTTTAACAAGCAAAATTAAGTTAAATGAGCAAAACATACCATTAGAATCATAACAAAGAAAATAATAAAATTACAAGCGTCAGAAATGTTTTTTAATTTCTTTCTCTGAACGCATAAAAAGGAAAAAGGAAAAATGAAATGAGAACGGAGCATGATAATAAAAACAACAAATTCATATAACATCCACCAAAATAGGTTTTATCAACATATTCAACGTTAAGTGGTACGCCTTGGCGTTTGGGAAAGCAGTATTGAACTATAAAATCCCATCTCAAACTAGAAAATCACATTTTCATCATAATTGCAATACTTTGCAAGACATTCAATTCCAACTCCATATTTGAACCAACTAAGCATATTACATATCTCATACAAGTACATCAATCCCGTAAACAATAAACATTGCACATCGAATTCAGAACGTACAAGGGGGAAAAGGTGAATTTACATATTCACTCAACATCTTGCAATCCCGTCGGAAATCCTACATAAGCCAAGTTTACAAACTACATTGGCTCAAGTGAAGGCACTAATGCCGCGATAAATCACACTCGTCACTCACTCTACTTCTTTTTGCTTTTCAATATTTTTTACTTTTTTTTTCTTTCTTTCTTGGTGAAATACAGAAAATCGCTCCCTAGAAGATGCGGTGAAAATCCCATTTATGTTTGCCCTAAATTTTCGCCTGCTCATGATCCACAGCAACAGGTTTAAAGCAGCTTTTATACATGTAAGGGCTGCTCCGGCCGCATGAACTACGTTGCATTCATAATAGTACATATCTCACACAACATGGGCACATGACTTCAGAATACTTCTGCTGCTGCTCGCTCCCGCATGACAAGGTTGGAGCACAGTGCACCTGGAAAACCATAATTTAACCCAGCAGTAAATTTTTGGAACTTACCAGGCTGCTGGACATCTATGTACAAGTGTTTTATCACATGAAAACTTCTCATATCCTGTGCCATCGATCTCGGGTTCAGCCTGTTGAAAGAATGAAAGCCAGAGAGACAACCAAAAAACAAGATACACAGTCACCAAATTTTACAACCAAGAGAATGAGGTTTAATATCATGCCTTGTGTTGTGCATAATTTCGCAGTATTTGTAGTTCTACCTCGAGTTTCTATGGCCATGCCGACAGCAGTACTTGACTACAAAACAGCGACAAGAGTTAGAAATGCATGTTAGGTTCACCACCAGGGAAAATATTTAAAGGCACATGCCGCAAATAAAACTATCTTTGCACCCAAGACAGAAGCAGGCACAACATATTGCCGACCCTATCAACATATAGCTAGAGGAACTTGCGAGAGCAAAATGCCAATGGAAATACTTTTTTCACCAATCTGAAAAAGATTTGGATTCTGTTTGTAACGCATATTCAAAATATCACTCATCAATCAAATATAAAAGAGATTCAGCAACTAAGATCAATTTAATGAGATCCTTCCTTTTCAGATACCGAAACAGCCATAGAATCAATATAAGGAGGGGAGGCATCAAACAATTAAACAACCCAGGAGTGCTTAAAGGCAAAAGTAATTTTTCACAAAACTCCACAGGGAATGAAAAGTTGACCGGGAATAGACAACGATACCGAAATGAAATAAGCAAAAGTAATTCAATATAAGCAAAAGGGTATAATGAAAGCCTCAAACCTCAAGCTCTTCTGTGGATCCGCCCTGAAAGGCACTAGTCCCACCCTGATATCCATTATCCGTGGATCCATTATCTGCACCACATAGATCATCCTGCAAAGACCCCTTTCTCTCACTAACTTCGAAACTTTATTATCTCATTGCCATCTGCCAGTTTGTTAACCCAAAGTCCTCATGACAGAGTAACTCACCTCACAATTGAGAGTCTGAATGTCAGCATTGGAACCAAAATGAATCGCCTTTTCAACTCCCTCTGTCTGCTCACAACGAGTCATAACTTCATCAATATCATCCTTTGCAGCCCTCTCTATAAGGTCCTTTGCTCTCCGAAAAGACTCGGTCTGGGAATTCTGCAAGCTAGACATTTCTTCATCTTTTTTCCCCAGACAAGCATCCTTGATTCGATTACAGATATCAAATGGAGCAAGAGTCTCCTGGCTGCAAATATCACTTGGCAGCACTTCTATGGTACTTGCTTCATTTCCAACCACAGAAATTATATCAGCAGTATTCTGTTGCTTTGCCAACAAAGTAGTATCATGATTGATCTTGTCTAACAGCACATTGTGTGAGTTTAGGCCTGTCTCACCATCCAGCTGTTCAAATGATGACAAATCTTGCGAGTGGCTAAGCACATCCAATGAATGGTTTGGCTTCATCAGTTCTCCAGAGCCCAATGGCGACGGTGTGTAAAATCTAGAACTGAACTCTGGAGATAGAGTTTCCAACCGTTGCGGACTGATAGATGCCCTCTTCTCAAGACGAGCAGGCGTCAAATTCCCCATCTCTGAATCTGTACGCCTCTTGAGTGATCTATCAACAGACCCAGTGCTATCCCCGTCAGCATCATCGCACATCTTTCCAGCCTGCTGACTCATGTGTCTACGAGGACGTTTATAGCCTTCAGGAAAAACATATGGAGGAAGCTGCTTTCTACGAACATGTGACACATACATATCCATGCCGGGTTTCCAATACATATACATATTTACCTCCTGCCTAAATTCATCAACGGTTCCTCGAATATCAAATTGCTGACCTTCCTTGACTTTCTCCCCCTGTTTCCTCTGCAAGCCCATGAAGAAAGAACTATGGGCACACTGCCTAGATGTGTCAACGAACTCATATGGGTAAGGATGGCACTGCAACATTCCAAAAGTATCTCTCTCTATCTGTAGAACACAAGCAATAATCAATCAGGTTACTGTCTGCCAACTCCAGCATCTCTATCGAACAATAATGAGAGGTAAATCCGCAAGGCACCAGGTCCTACTTGAGGAACCCTTTCCACAAGCATAAAGTACCTTCAAAGTAAGTTGTCGAAGTCGAGACTCTACCCAACCTTTCCAAGCCAGCAGATCATCTGTATCTTCTGCAACAATATCAACTTGCAAGTAATTTTTGTAGGACTCAAAGAAAAGATATGGCTCAAAAAGGGTACTCCATTGGGCCTTGTTCAGCTCAATATCCTGTACAGGATCAAACACACAACAACGTATTGTCAACAAGTAATAAAAGAAATTAAAGATGAGAGCACAAGAATCACAGATGCTCTTACCTGGCAAATTTTATTACCATGCTCAAACTGCTCCATCATAACACGGAGTGTACTTGTTGAGACGTTGTAGCTAGAATTCATGCACGGGTACGCTGGAGTAATAATTGGCATCTGATGAGTACGGTCTCGAGGATTTTTACGAGGATCCCACACAGGGAAACCAAGATCCTCCTCTTCAATTGAACACAGCATTACAGGATTTGGCCAACGCCATTGTGTATAAACTCTAAAAAATCGAAAAAGCAACATGCTAGGAATAGCATTTGGGTAAAGTTGGCATACTCTAGCAACTAAAAGAGCCCAGTTCACGCCACCAAGAAAACCAGTCACCTAGATTTGGAGGGAGATGAGAAGATCAAAATTACCACACGACAATTAACTGTTCAATGATAAGTAACACATCTTACATTTGAATAGACACCCCGTCGCTTAGCCCAAAACTTGAGACACCTTAGTGTTGTCCGGAAATGCTATAGCAATTGTGGAAAGGTCAAGATGGATCATCAAAAGTAGCCAAATAAGTTAGCCGTTAGTAGAAAAGGCTAAAAGATATCAGGCATTCACCTCAACATTAGGAACCAGCTTAAGAATTTGGTCAGCAACTCGACATCCATTCAGACTACGTACTGTTTGCTCATCAACATTGCAAAGTACGGAGCCCTGTGATATATCTAGGTCCTGAAATAATTTTGCATAGATTGAACAAGTAAAGCAACCACCAAGATATTGTAAAAGCTTTTACTAGATAAATTCAGAAAAAGAAAAAAAAAAGGAAAGGGAACACAATCTTACTGACTAACACATGTGTAACGCAGTCATATTGAAGCCAGGTATCCATATCAGATACCATATTATAACACTGTATCTCAAAATAAACCCAAAGGCCAAAACAAGGTTTAAGTGGACCTCGTTTCATCACCTCGGAATCTCTCAACTAGGATGCTATATACGTGGATAATCTCTCACTACAATGTCATCATCTTCTGCTAGTGAGCTCAAACAATGCCTTATAATTATTGCAAGTAAATGAAACACTAATTGTGATAAATGGAGAACATATCAAAAAGTCCGCGTACACGTGACAAAAGCCAAAACGATGACATATTAAACCATCATAATTTATGACACACTATGAAATACTTCCTCAATAACGGTTTAATGGCAACAATTGGTTTTGCACCATTTTAAGGAAGCGATTTAAGGATGTAAGAGCATTGCCACATGTTTTTTTGGTCATGAAATATGGTTGATGACTAAAAAGTAAAAAAAAAATTACATGGAAAAATACATCCCGTGTATTATTGGTCATCAGCCAAGGAAAAATACATGGGATGATTTAAATCATCAAACAAGTCATCAGTGTGGGCCCCACTAGTGTGTTCATAAAAACAGCTGAGACCCAGAACAAAACGCTGTCAGCCAAAAAAAATTAAATTCAGCAGCCTGACGCGTCAGAAACGGAGCCAATCGCACGCTGACACGCGCCCCCTGGCACAGCCAGACTGCCAAAGTCAGAACGCTTAATTGGTTTGAGTTCATTTTTTGTAACCTAATTTCAGCAATTTTTAAAAAGTAAAAATAAAAAATCACCAACGGTCTAATATTTCGTGATCTATAAAATGAAACCCATTTTGATGTATTTTAACACACTTGAAAAATTTTATTTTCTCTCTTTAAATCTAAAAAATAGAGACTTTGGGTAAAAGATATCAATTATACAAAATTAATTAAACGAATTTAATTACTAGTAAAAAAGTTAATAATATTAACTTAATTAAAAAATTAATAAAATGAAACTAAGTAAAAAAAATAATAAAATGAAATTAATTAATTGTAAAAATATTTAATAACACAAAATTAATGATTTCATTACTTACTTATATATAAATTCAATATTATGTTACAATTAATGTATGAAAGTAAGAGAGAGAAAGTTTGGTGGGGTATGGTAAAAAGTAAGAGAGAGAAGGATGCATAACTTTTTTTGTGTCATGAGTGGGAAGAATTTTATAGATATATCATAAATCATAGACATTTTTATGATGACGCGAGAGAAACTGGTAGAGAGATAACTTTTTTTGTGTCATGAGTGGGAAGAATTTTATAGATATATCATAAATCATGACATTTTTATGATGATGAGAGAGAAACTGGTATAGAGAGAAGGATGACAAGTATTTTTTGTTCATGAGTGACAATGGTCTAATAAATGAACAAATTAATCAAAATGGTTTTAACACATTATGGTGGTATTTGGTCATTTCGCCCCTCTTCCTCCTCTCACCACCATATATTCCCTCTTATCATCTTAAGTACCACCGCCATCCCCTCTCTGCCACTATTCCTTCTCTTATGTCTCACACCACCACCACAAAAGTTCATCTTTGAGCCTAAGAGGTATTTTCAACTCCTTACTCTTGATTTTTTGTTCAGGTTTAAGGTTGTGGATTTTGGAATGGCATTGGTGGAATTATTTTAAGGGGGTGGGCGGGGTGTTGTTTCCGAGTAGGAGCGGGGTAGTTTACAGCGTAGTGGAGGGTTTTCGAGTGGATGGGGTGAGTTTTCAAGGTGGTGGGGTTTTTTTAGGTTGTAAGGGAGGATTTCATGGGTCACAGGCTCGAAGATGGTTTTAGTGGTGGGATTTGTGGCAATAGGTAAAGTGAGGCTGATGTTGTGGCGGTAGGTCCAGTGATGTGGGTGATTAGGGTAATCAAGGTGGTCTCCCTTTAGCCTTATTGAAAGTGGAGGTGGAGAGGGGAAGCAGAGGGTTAAGGGATGATTAATTGACCCAACAAACATATAAACAAATCAACATACTTGACTCTCTTATCCTTTCCTAAAGACCTCAAACCAAACACGCTCCTTGGTCTCCAAGCAACAATCATAATCTACACAATTTCATGGCTGGAAATGGATCATATATGACACCACAAAGCACAGGAAATTCAAGCCACAACATTCAGGACAAAACAGCATCTGCCTTCTCTTCGGGCGAAAAAAGCAGCAAAGTGCTCGGGATAACAGGGATCACTTGCTGAGACTTCATGAACACGGAAATATTATCACAAAGAAATTCAGAATACACAGCAGCACACTCCCCAGAAATTCAAAATGCAAAGCATTAAAGCAGCCCACTCCCCCACAAATCTAATATCATGTACACAAAGCTCTGAAAGAAAGAATTCCTAAACCCTTGTTGAGGTTGAGGAAGCCGCCCTGAGTTCAACGTTCAACCTTTGGATCGAAGAGATTTAGACCCAGTCAGTTAGATGGAACCACAAGGAAGTCATACAGTAAAGACAGTAGCTGACGCAATTAATAGGCTGCTAAAACCTCAACTCCAAATGAATTACGAGCCAAGTGATATAAATGACAAACTATAGATGCAAAATTTTCTTTTGGACAGCTTGCTCAAGATTGTCAAGAATAACAAGAATGTAGAAACTAGAAAGAATGTTGCTTACCAACAAGCTAAATTAGAAGAAAAGAAAAACTGCACTGACTTTATGTTTAAAAAGGGATGGCATTGCATGTTGCTTACATCAGGAACAACCAGCATTGACACACTTGCATAGAGGAGGTCGATAGATACTCCGTGAAACTTGAATTTCATCACAGGGACGTGAGCATCTGGAACTGGCTGAAGCTCAGTGACTTCTTCCACTTCAGCCAAAATGTCGTGCAATATTATAAAGAAGTCTTCCTGAACCTCAAAAAGTCAAGTGTCTCTTTTAGACGTGTCTTAAACAAACAAAAAATCTGAACAAATTCATCAGCATCTTGCGGATGACAATACCGCAACTGTCTGAGACAGTTGAAACTTACATCGCGGTTTACATAGGAAGGCCCAACACACAAGGTATCAATGTCAGCCCCAGGTCCATGTACCTGTCACAAGTCAACAGTCTTATTTTAATATTTGTTAAAACAGTAAACACATTAATTCCAGTCACCAGAGCAAAGAATATGTTGTTTTTGAAAGGAAAAAATCTCCCTCACAAAAAAGAAACCATGAAAAAGCTACAGAATTGTCACCAGGTGAGAAAAAGATTCAACCCCCCACCCCGCACACGCACACATACACACAAAAAAGAAAAGGTAAGAGCAACTCTTACTAATGCTGTCTGGGTGCATTTGAGAAAGTTGTTGTCAATGGTGAGCTCACAGTGAGCACATTCATAACATTCCACAAGATGGTAACGAAATTAATTATTGCTTTCCATCACTTGTCTCTTTCCAACAACAAAACCCACATCCATGACCACTAAAGGTGGTCTTCGTCCCATTCTCTCTCCTGCTTTTACCCAATCCTACCTAAAATTTTATCTCTAACATGCAGAATGTCAATGAAGAAGGAAGAATTAGAGAGATATGCAAGTCAAAAGTCCCTACTGCATATATGTGTGTATCTATGCACTCCAATAGCCTTTTTGATATCACTAACTATGACATACAAATACCAGATTGTCAAACCAGTCCTTCAGGAAAAAGAAACATGGACCCCTTGTCCTTAATCAGTCAACGCAAGGGAGGGTGTTTGCAAAAGATTCAAAAGTAAAAACATTGTTTTTGGGACATTCGAGAGGTACAAGTACAACAAGGACTTTGAGAAAACTCGCACCTGATCTATCAACCAAATCCTTAGTACAACACATAGAATCTAGCGTGCTCTGATCTTTACATGCAAAAGCCTCGTAAACCAACCCCCCCCCCCGGGTCTATTATTCAAGATTGTTGTTTAACATAGCATAATTTGAGCCAAAGAGTGCTTCCACAACAGCAGCAATCTACAAAAATCACAAGATCTAAAAAAATAAAATGTATTGCCTAAGTTAAAAGTTCCAGCAGATATCATGACAGAAGCTAAGCGAGCCAAAATTTGAAGTCTAATGCCAATCTGAAAGAAGAAAACAAACACACCCAAATACACATAAACATAAATTGTGACATCCGTAATTCCACATAGTTATCTGATTTATAGCCTGCTGGATATATTGTATAGTTCTTTTGCACAGTGGGTTACCAGTAAAAGATGATGATTTATCCTCTTTCCAACAGAATAAGTTAACATTTGTACAGCTCTAGAAAGGACAAGAGATTTAAGCAGAACCCTCACCATAACACAGAAAAGGAAAATAGAACACAACACATACTTACCCCTAGTCTATAAGACCCAAACGTAAATACTAGAGCATTTGCGTCTTCCACCATTTGATCTGTATATCCTCTTTGGCGAGTAAGCTGCTTTACCCATCCTTTCACAATCTACATCACAAGTTATAACAAAAATCACGATTGTTTGCTCTTGACATCTACATGTAAAATCCAAATGGAAAAAGGAAGGAAAGCAACAGATGGGAAACCTTTTGCATTCAGTTGCTAATAAGAATAACTTGGCCTACCATAAGATATGCGATGATCATTACTTTTCAGCCTCTAATAGAACATACAAAAGAAAAAAACAACTACGCCATTTGACATTTGCGAACTCAGCTTCTAATAGTAAACAAAGTTACCGTACAAAGCAAATGCTGATATCTCAAACTGAACCAGTTCCGGTCATTTAAAACTATTAAATACCATAATATACCCTCTACATCCTCAACGAATGTCATATTTGCTTTTAGGGTGCGTTCTCTTCACCTTAATTTCACTAAACTTATTTGAACCGAACTTATCTCAACTTTAGGGAACCTAGTGGAACTTAACTAAAGTATCTCAAACTTACTGTCTTAAGGCGAAGAGAAAACACTCTACTCAAGGCTATTGTTTTCTCTGTAACTAAAATAATTCGTCAACTATTATACAGGGCCATTTCGATCACTCGTGGAAATAGAATAAATCAAGGGAAATAGGGGAGGAGAAACGGGGAAATTTTGTTTGGTTAAAGTGGGAAAAGAAATGAATTTTCCTCTATTGTAGCAAAACATTAAAGAAAGGAAAAGTAAAGGCAGCAGCCACTCTGGACTATCACTCAATGAAGACTCTGCAAAGCTACAATGGTAGCCAAGCCAAATCCGGTCTCTCTCGCTGCTCAAAGCCGCCATCATCACCCACCAACCACCAATGAATCTTCACTTTTTGTCTATGTTGCATTGTCGTTATGTAACATATTTTGAACTTGTCGTTCCACAAAATGCCATTACATAACGCGCAATGAAAATCAATTCTCCCGTTACATAACAATGACTCGCAATGTTAGAGGGTCTCTCCCTTTCCCTTATATCTCTTGCTAAACATAATTAGCCAAAAAAGAGAAAGGGATAACATACATAGTACTCCCTCCACTTTTTATTTGCTACATATTGACTCTAAACACTATATGCATGATATCTTGGAGTGTCCGAGTTTATATATGTAATGAAAAACATACTTATGCGAGATCTTGTTTGATTCGTCTCTATGTTTACCTTCCACATATGTTATTTTTATTATTTTTTCCTATACCCAATTTGAGATATTAATGCTCAAAGTTGTGTCTTGAAAACTGTGAAAAAGCAAATAAAACAATAAAAATAGGAGGGAATAACAACAACATAATATACACTCACAAAATAAAGGAGAAAAATGTGAAATAGGTTTTCAAGTTAGGTAATAATAATATATATTAGTTACTTTTTTATTTTAATAATACGATGAGGATCTTGTTAGAAGTAATTATATATTCACCTTATATAGTAGTCATACTGAGTCATAGAACTAATAAATAAGCTTGAAAATTGAAAATTTGAGGTCAAAATTCCAATGTTGTAAATTAAAAAAAAACAGGTCGCGTAACAGCAATTAGTTCCATTCATTTGATTGTTATAACTTGCCAACCAAATATTACAAGCCGCTACTGCGCCATCGCGATTGTTACGGCGAACAGCCGAACACAATTGCATCCGTGATTTTCTTCCTTGCTCCCATGTGAGAAAAGAAGCACGCAGTAAAATTGAGCACGTGGCCGTAGGAAATGACCGGAGTTTGCAAATCGGAAACCAAGTCCCTCTTGCTATTATCCAATAGCTCATTATCTCTCTCTCTTTCTACCTATGTCAAATTAAGGAAGTTTTGTGGGTGGTTTGAAGATAGGGATAGGGTGTTTTCGAGGGGTGGGTGGTGAAGGGTGGATGGGGTGCTACATGTTAGATGGTTCGCAATTCTTGTGCCGAGGGAGATAGGTAGTTGTATTTTGTGAGTGCGCTAGTGAATTTGAGTGAATGGGGTGATGAAGTCAGGTTTGCAAAGGGCTCTCGTTGTGTTGAATTACAACCACGGGACACAAGGAGAGTTTAGTGTGGCTAGTGATTGGCTTTTGTCTGATGGAGAAGCGGGGGTGAGGTGGCTGCTAGTGAGTGAAAGACGGCTGGCTGTGGAAAGTTGGTGAGTTGTTGGAAAAGGAGGTCATCGCGCGTGTACGTGAAGTCGATGGTGGAGTTGAATAGAACTGCAGTAAAATGCTAGTAGCCGAAGATGAACTCCGGTGATGGTGATGGTGATGGTGATGGTGGTTGACTGATGTAGAGTTATGATGTTTGTAGAGGAGTTTTAGAAAATCCAAAAACACTTGGGAGTGGGGAATCCGCTTTGAGAACTTTTGGGATACATTAGAGAATTTCGCGACCCCAAAATCAAACAATATCGGGAAACAAGAATGCTCATTCCAAACAGCATAAAAGGGAAACAGGGTGCTCCCTTTCCCCTACCTTCAACCCCTAACCAAACGCCCCCTTTAAGAAGTACATCCCCCTCCCCTCTCTCACAATGCTAAAATTTTACTGGCATAAACTTCTCACATTGCATAAAAGTTCACAATCACTTTGAACAAAGGCGTGAGACCTTTTTAAGAAATCAATATATTAATTTTCATAGATAGTAATAGATCAGCCAAATTAAACAGCTAGTTTAATATAACTCCGCCACCATTAGTATTTTGACTAGGAGTATTAGTGACATGCTTCCGAAGTCGACACTTTCATATAACAGCAATAGATTCACAAAGTCGTGGTAGCCACTATTTATCACTTTATAGAGCACCTAAGTTCTAATTAGTCCACAACAAATCAACCATTAAGCTCTCAGCCAAAACAACCAAGCTACAGCCTACCACCGACAATGAAACAAAAAACCTTTCCTCCAACCTATGATTTTTGCATTCTCATTACCAAAAGAAATGGAATTTGTATATTATCACTTACCATCACACACTTGTCGCTTGTCACTTCCCTACTAACATTTCCTCTCTCACCCACATCAGACCCAATTATACCATTCCAACTCAAAACGCAAACCTAATAACTTGCCTTCTACTTTATGTCACCAGCTGCACTGTAATTTTATTTATAGTAACTTCCACAAGATCATTAACTGCCAATTTGCTAAGAGATGGCTAGATAAAAGGAAGACAATAAATGCAGGAAAACGGTAAGTATCTTCTAACTTTTCCACACTACCCAATATTTCACCACAAACCCAACTAATCTACATCAACATCAATCAAGCATATGGCCATATGCTATGAATGTATACAACGCAATGTATCTGATGTCATTCGAAGAGACCAATTGTTCCCTCCCCCATGTATGTGCACAATATTGTTTCCGTAATCAAGATCAGCAGTCTTGGCATTTAACATTTCGTGGTCCAAAAGAGCTAAAACAAGTTTCATATTTGTGCTGGGACTTTGACCATTAATTTACATCAAAATCAAGCTATAAAAATACACACTAATATCATGAAAAAATACTTTATGGTACAAATTTATCCATAGAATTTAGATATGAACATAGTCTTGAAGTAATCGATGTTTGTTCAAAATTCGACCTCAAGCAGCAGAATTGACACACATTTTGGAGCATATGAAGTAATCAACAATACGATTAGTTACATAGTTGTGAAACACAAACAAAATGTTTACCTCCCGAATCCGATTTAGAACCTCTTCTCTCTTCTCAACTTCCCCCTTGCTCTCATACAACCCTGAATCAATCAAAAACTACAGGATACGAAAAAACAAAAACAATTAAGCCACAAAGAGAAATGCTTGTTCTCACAAACCGAAAGCAAGCCCGAATTTTAACAAGAAATTACCTTCCCTAATTCAGCATTTCGCAGAAGATCAGCTTCATTAGGACCGGCAAGCGAAATCGGCTTAGCTATCTTTTTCGCCGGCGTAGAAGACGAAGAGCTACTTTTTAGCAGCTGATCAGAACCCCCAACCATTTGAATTGTAAGAAATAACTCTCAAAATCAAAAACCCTAATCCTAAATCAGCAAAAAATTTAAACCCAGATAAAGAAAATCTGAAAAGATTGAATCTTTCCGAAATTGAGCAACATCCCACCCCAGAAAAAGAAAGGGGGAGAATAAATAATCAAAGATCAGAGAGACTGAGCTAAAAATGGAACCTTTTTTAGTTAGGGTTTATGGGGATATGATTGATTGAATCATTTGTAAGAGAGAAGGAGAAGAAGAGAGACAAAGAAAAATGAGAGAGAGAGGGGTGACAAAAAAGATCTGAAAGAGTGAGATCAAAGAGAAGGGGAGAAGAATCTGTGGGTGGGGGGGGGAGAAAAAGATGGTCAAGAGAGTGAGAAAGTTAGGCTCTTGTTTGGTAAGAGTGGTTTAGGAGGAACTCTAGAACATGTATATGCTATGCTGGATAGTGAATACGGGTCCATCCAATAAACTATGGATATCAACCAAACATAGATTAGATCACCGCAGAGAACACCTTGAACCGACGGTGACTGGTGGGGTTAAGCCGACGGTGGGGTGGTAATGGTGGTGGGTTGTTGCCGCTTTGTTTATGGTTGGCAATGGTGGTTGTATTGTAGGCTCGTTGTTAGCCCTTTTAGGTTTGACCATTCGGGTGCATGATAGATTCGGATTTGAGAAGATCGACGTTAAGTTGAGTTAAAACCACATCTATTCATTATGAAAAACAATATAATAACAAACATGACAAATACAACAAATCTATCGATTTGAGATTGTTCAGTTTTCAATTGAGATTGGATTTGAGCTTCTCATATAATTTTAGGTCGGATTCGAATTAGATTATCGGGTTTGTTTAAGGATTGCATACCCACCCTATGTGACACGGTTAGGTTTATTTATGTTAGGTGGGGTTTGGTCTCTATTAATTGTTGTATGTCGTGCTGAGATTTGGGTTGGCCATCGGGTTATGGGGTCAGGCGGGTTTGTCAGGTGTACCATACCTTGCATGAGAGCCCCTAACGGTAATTCGTGAGTCGTTCACTGGTACCATTATATAAAATTGGCACAAATCTCATACAAACATGACAACTCCTACTCATTTTCAACTAATAAGGGAAACATGTAAATTTTTAAGAAGACAATGGGGCAAAAGATCTGTTACATAAAATGGGACGACCCTTCCAATTTTGTGCTGAACTCTAATTCCAAGCCTTTAACCCCCAACTCAAATCACTCGACAAAACTTCCAATACTCTCATAAATCATCAATCAAGCTTCCGATGGTACATAGGAGAAATTTCAAATAGTTATCTTTTGGGATTTGATTGCAAATAGTATAAATATAAAAAACTGTTTACTCTGTCAAGTAAATTAATTCTAAAATAATTTGCTTCATCAATAAATTTTGACATGTGAGACCTTTCAAAACAAGTAAAAATCATCAACTTATCGACAAGAGAGTTTCTTAGATACATAGAAAAGCTTATTATTTTTTGCTTTTTAGAAGCTACGAAAGCTTTATCAGAATAGATAAGTATCTATTGGAATCAAATTAAATGATTTAACTTCTATGAAACGATAAACCAATAATTGTTATTGGATATCTCAAGTGAAGAGTCAAATCGCTATTTGGAATAACGACTTATTAAAGTGACCATTCATGTAAGAGGTTATTAGGAGTGCTACTCCAAATAGCGACTTTACTATTTATGTGAGAGGTTATTGGACAAGTCACCCAATAACCATTGTTACATTAGCTACCCAATAACTGTTATTAATTTATCACTCCTTTTAACTTCAAAGTTCTAACCAAGTAAAACTAATCACTTTCATAACTAGTTTTTTTATTTTATTGAAACAGGTACAAAAATAAGACTTGAATCACCCTATCTCAGGAATAATCACTTTCATAACTAGTTACATGACAAGTGAAGTTGGGATTGGCTTAGTTGCTCAATGCACTTCATTGTTCACTCTACTACGCACCTCAACCGGCAATCTTCCGCAAAACTAATTCAATTTCACCTGTACCACTCATCACTTCCACTGTGTTCTTCATCCCCTCAAATTTCTCACCTTTTCCCCTTATTCTCCCATGGCACGGGCCATGACACGGGCCCTCCCTCTTTCCCTGAAACCCACCTTCTCAATGGCCCGTTTCCTCTCCTTCTCACCAACCCATTTGAGAGTTAATCCTTCTCTGAAACCCTCATCCATTTCTGGTTTGTGGGTAGGTAATGAAATTAGAAATGGACCCAATTGGAGGGTTTTGGGTGGTTTTGGAATGAGGGTTTGTTGTGGTGGTGGTGGTTTCGGAGGCGGCGAAAGAGGGTATAGAAAGGTTAGAAGGAAAACAGTGAAGAAAGCTAAGGATTTGGAGCTCAGTGTTAAGATTCTTATTGAAGAGGGTTTGCCTAATGACCCTGAAATTCTGGTAATCTTTTTCATTCATATGTTTATGTTTCTCTCTTGTTCTTTGTGAATGTATTTGAATCTAACTTGATGTTTGACAATGTGGAAGTATTTTCTTTATACTTGTTGATGATATCTATTTGTTAAGCTTCTTGTCGTTCCGATATGAATGGAGGAGAAATGTGGCAACAGCCTGATAGAAATATCTCAACTTGATGAAATTTGAAGTGTTGTCAAATTAGACTCCTTGAATCTGCTGGAGCATTTGATGTTTCTGTAAAGAAGAAATACATTAAGCATTAGGCTATGGTTTGGAATTTGATTAATACTACCTCCATACTAGAACAGTATGATCAGTCTCCTTTTATGTTTGTCGCGAATAAGTTTGAACACTTTCGTTTTTGGCATCTTTTTATAGACTCCTTTGGCTCCACACTTTAGCTTTATCATGGAAATGTTACACAACTTTTTCCTTTAATTAAAAAAACCCCACCAACTTTTATTACATCTGCTTTTACCTTTGTCACTAATAAAATAACGTTTGATAACCACACAACGACTTATCACTTTAAACTACGCGTCCCAACAAGTGCTCCGATATCTGGGATGGAGCCATGGAGGGAGTTAATGACACTTGATTGATAGCAATATCTCAAATTGATGAAAGTGGTGCTTGAAGGGGATATGCAGGTAATTGCTAATTCGTTAAAGGGGAGTAAACCTCGTGCTGCGGGAGTGCAGCTTGTTATCGATGATATTTCTCATTTGCAATCAATGTTTGAGAAGTTAGAGTATTCTTTTTTGCTTTAGGGAGTGTAATGAAGTAGTCCATAGACGAGGAGTGATAAATCGCAACGGTTAGAGGGCACAATGCCTTCTAAAGTTGTAGTACAAAATTTATAGTGTTATTGTAGGTAGTAGGTACCATATAGTGTTTATAAAACTGAAGTTGAAATAGAAACACTGTATAGTATCTACAAAACACTATATGATACCAACAATAATACTATAAGAGCACTATAAATCTTGCGTCCTCTAACTATTAGAGATTTATCACTCCTCGTTCATACACTCGCTAAATGGGCTATGGCTGGTTACTGTGATGAGGTTTGGCTCTATGGTGGTTCTCCTTGGATCTCCGACTTGATTCTATCGGATTTTCCAAACATTATTACTTGATAAGTTGATGTAAACTTGGTCTACCTTTTTACATCACCTCAAAATCACCAGTGTATAAACTAATGTGGAACGGAGGGAGTATAAAAACTTAAAAACTAAAGAAAAAAATGAACATTAATATATATAGTTTTCCAGCAATGAAGTACCGTTTCACAAGCCTTTTCTTTGTTTTACTTTTTCTTCTGATCAGTAAGTTTATGTGTGTTGTATCTGATACCATATGTTCTTTTGTCGGTTTATCCTTATGTCATTTTGTTATTTGCAGAGTATTGCTGAAATGCTCCGACTGAATGCCCCAATGGCAATGAAGTTTGCGCTTGACGGACTGAAGAACTCAGAATATAAAACTAGAGATACAACAATAGATGATGTTGCTGGGTTTGAAACAATTGAGTTATCACTACTTCTATGTAATGATGAGTTTATTCGAAAACTTAATAAAGACTGGAGGGATGAAGACCACGCCACTGATGTTTTGTCAATGTCCCAACATATCCCGGGACTTAAGTTACCAATTGTAAGTGATGAAAGATCTAGCTCTTGGAATAAAATCCTTATTGAGAAGAATAGTTGACTAATTTGTTCTTGTTTCAGCTTATGTTAGGTGATATCGTGATTTCTATTGAAACAGCTGCGAGACAGGCAGAAGAACGGGGCCATACACTACTTGATGAGATACGCATTCTTCTGGTTGGTTCTACTTCTAGTTACTCTCCATGATATGAGTTGTGATTCTTTTTCTTTATTAGGCGCTGTATTATGAATACAGTCATGCCTGAAAGGTTTTGGTTTCTTGACTTCTTATCTATTTGTGTTGCTGCAATGGAGATACATTGGCAATGTTATTGAATAATAGCTATCTTGAGCTGCTACTTTGGTACTTTTTTCACTATAAACTTTACATTAACCTGTGAACTCAAATTATGGGCTTTGTAATTGTCTAGTATGCATTATGGTTCTATGTCCCATTCCCCAACAAAAACAGAAAAGAAAAGAAGAAAGTAACCAAAAAAATAGGGTAAAGATCAGTTAAGAAAAATGGGAATAGCTGTCTCTTTTGTGATATGGCATTGTTGTCTGTCTTGTTAAGTGCATTTAATCCTATGCTTAGTTGTTTCAAACTTTCCATTGCTCACCTGTATACTGCATATTTCTTTTATTGTGGGGTTTAACTGGGACAGTTTCCAGGTTCATGGCCTACTTCATCTTTTGGGTTTCGATCATGAGCTAAGTGAAGAAGCTGAGGCAGAAATGGAGAAGGAGGAAGAACTACTTTTGGATAATCTTAGCTGGAAAGGAAAAGGTTTAATAAAAAGTGCATGTGACGCAATAGATGATGGGAGTCTTCATGTTAAAGCTCCTGATGGTAATCCTAATTTATCGCTCACCCTTTTTCTTAACAAATTTGTATACACCACTCTGCATGAAATGCATGCCTTGTTTATATTTGATTTTTTTTTGTACTAGTCTGCAGTGATGATAATCTTACACGCTGATTGCTAAAAAGACAGGAAGAAAGAAGGAAGTCTCCGATTCTATAGACCGAAGTTCAAATATATCTTCTGCGACATGGATGGTGAGATTTGAACTGATAATCAAAATGTTATATATCTTTTTTAGTTGGCTGTGGCTTATATGTCTTCTTGTACTTCTAATGTAAGGTACTTTGCTGAATAGCAAGAGTCAAATTTCTCCAGCAAATGCAAGTGCTCTAAGAGAGGCATCGTCACGAGGTGTCCAAGTGATCATTGCCACTGGAAAAGTGAGAAACATTTCTGTTTATATCTCTTCTCTCTCTCTCTCTCTCTCTCTCTCTCTCTCTCTCTCTCTCTCTTTTGGGTTTGGGGTGGTCGGGCTCTCTATCATGGTCTTTAGGATTTAATGCAGTAATTGGTTTCTTTCAATTGCATGTATATTAGGCAAGTTCCGGTGATTATTATTAGAAAACATGAGCTATTGGTATAACTTGCTAAGGACCTTCAGGTGGAACCTGTAATCTGGATGAACATCTGCCTGCCAATCTTCACCTAGGTCAATATCTCTTCCGCACCATGGGAAATATCATTATAGAAATAGTCATGCTCCTTGAATTTCTACAGAACTTCCAAGTTCTGTGACTGATGGAGCAATGAAAAAACATGTTTGAGATGAATGTGCAGTAAAATGTGAGCTTTAAGCGATACAGAAATCTTTATATATTTAATTTTTCAGCATTGGGTCATATATTTATGAGTAGGTACTAGGTAAGTATTTTTCATCTAATTATCTATTTGGGTTTATACTATGTATTTTGATGATGACGTATGATTTTATGCTTGTAGGCTCGATATGGTGCCATAAATGTATTGAAGACTGTTGATTTGGTTGGAAGAGATGGTGTTGTCTCTGAATCATCACCAGGTGTTTTCTTACAGGTATACTTTAAAACTTGATTTGATATCATGGTTCTCCTTGATTTGTGTCATCTTTAGCGCATGATCTTGTCTAAAATCCAGGATATAAGAATGACGAATGATATGAATAGAATGAGCTTCCATGTTCTCTTGGTCTCTGCAGATTTTTCCATACAACATCGTAATATGAGCAGCATACCTCAAATCCATGAATAATATATCAATGAACCAGATTATTATAATTACTGTGGACACTCTTTTTCGCTTCTGGAGTCTAAGTCTTAGCTCTCCTATTTCCGATATCGCCAATCCGTTCAATGCACATCGCTGATTTGTAATTGCACGATGATATCAGACTAACTTTATGCAACTGATTGAGTTACACAAACTAGTGATGGTAGGAACCCTCAACAGAATAAGCTATGGTGCTTGAACTCAGCCTTTTTTTATCTACTGGTTGCTTCAAGTAAAACTCTATTGAGGAAGGTTCAACAAAGGTGAACCCTCTCATTAAGGAATTGTGTGATCCCTTGCAGAAGTTGCAATGTTGCCTGAAGGTGGTGGTATTCATAACTAAAATATATTTGAACCCACATTGCTAGACGGAACAAAAGTCAAGGAAAATAACCTTCAAGTCCTGCACCCAAATTCACCTGAATCACCTTCCTGTCCCTCACTGTAAGAATTCAAAGATGCGAATAGCGGAATTTCAGGAAACAATTTCCTAACATCTATAACAGAATCGCATGCATAACAATATATGAATCGATACATAGAGTAGAGAATACACTGTTAGAGAGTACACTGGTAGTAATTGGAACAACTTAACTGAAAGTCGTGGCATGAAGAATCACTGCCCTAAAGTTGTATTTGCCCCGCTTACGAACGCACGGACTCTTAGCAAACAACTCCCAAGGTTACACGACCTCTGCTTCAATGGCGTCGACAGAGAAACAGATGGTAACTCTTTAGAATACTGCCCAGAAGATAAGAAAGAAGAAGGAGCGTTTTGTGTATGGAATGAATTTTCTGTGTACAGAAATGAAGAGGAAACAGCCCTTTAATAGGCTCCGAAATCTGCCCCAATTGGCAGTTACCAAGAATAATGGATGTAATCAAGTAAACGAAGATTACGGCCATTAATCACGCAATAATATTGCAACGGTTTATAAAACACAAAAGTAACCGTTGGCCCAAATAAAATGAGACGGGTCGCAAAAACTACACACCCACACCCGCGAACGCGTCGCGCCAACGCCAAACGCCCACGGCCCTTGCCCGAGCCCGGCCCGCGCGCGCGTGTGTGTGGTGGTTACTAGAGCATAGCCTCTAGTCTCCAAACTAATACTCAAAGGATGAAAGCAAATATAAAGACATACAAGAGTTGTGAAATGGGTGATATGGGACCACATATAAGACATTGAACCTTTGGAAAAAGGTGCCCATAAATAAACAAAGGAAGTAAAGCATATGTGGGCAATGTGGGATTGAACTTTTGAAGCACAAACAACTTGGAGTTTATAAATACTCCAACATACACGACCTTTTATTCACTACTTGAACAGGTATGTAGGGTTTGAATACTGCAAAGTATTATTACAGATCTGGTTACTTTAGAGATAAAGAACTACAATTGTAATTCCTCTACTTTGTCCACGAACACCGATTAATACCCACGTCTGCTAGAACGGAAGAGTATAAACTATTCACTCTCTTGCTTTTGATGGGATAGGCGCTTAGACTAAAGAGGGAGAAGGGTTTTCTTTTTCTCTCTTTTGTGTCAAGTTACTGACTAACTGAATTGTTCCATCTCTCTTCTTATTATATCTATATATAATAAATATAGATCAGGTTAAGAGGAAAGGAAAAACTAAAACCCTAATCACCCTTATAGTGGTCGGCCCTTATAAGCCTTTATGGGCTCATAATTTATTTATTAATCAGTGTTACTCTGTGTGACCTCATAGGATTAATTATCTTAGTTGTAGGCCCAAACCAATTTGTCTACAAACCGTAATTTATTCTCTAGCAAGCAAATACGGTTATTAAAATAATTAATTATATTATCTCCATAAATTCAATCCTATTTATATTTAGTAATTGTGGAAATGGTCTAAGGACATATTCCTTCAATCTCCCACTTGTCCGTAAGACAAGTACGCAATATTAAATTCCTTAAGTCTCTTAATGCCAAATTTGATAACACGATGTTATATACTCAAATATGTTTCTTGATCACTGAGGTTGAATTGTTCAACTGAAGATCAACTCTTTAATCTCATTTTAGCATGGCCATGCGTTTTTACAATTCACTCTCATCAAGAGGCCCAGACACCATTCCTATTAGATAGGAGGACTTATTCAATCTTGTATGACCATAACTCTCACTCAATTCTTAGCCAACCTGAGCATTGCCTTTATAACCTCCTTTTACGCCATGCTGTTTAACAATGTCAAAGCTAAACTAATCATATCATGGTTATTAAGACATACTCATGTCCAAGGAATCTATTAAATATAGACATTCCGATTCTACTATTAGAATCTAACTAGGTCAAGTCTCAATGTATCAACCATACATCCATATTTGTTAATTTGACATCCCTATGTCTCTGTAGCCAAGGAACTGCGCTATCAATTAACATTATGCTAGTCTTTTAACAAGTCACTTATGTCCAATTCAGTGGCTTAAACTAGGGACATATTATAAACTGTGGTTTTTGTTCACTATATAGGGTTCCATTCATCACAACGTTTATGATGATCCTATTTCAAACACAATTTATTTGGACATCTTATTTAATACTAAACAAATTAAATAAGAATGTAGATTTTTATTGATAAACAATTCCAAGCATAATCAATTTCCTTACAAATGCAAACATAAAGTAAGCACTATAATGCCATTCTTTTATATGCTTAAGCCCATAGACCTAGTATGACCTTTATGCTTAGGTCGAGCAACCGGTTTAGTTTGCGGTTCTCCCACATTCTCATCAATATGAATCTTGCTTATTCTGTATAGAACTCTTACGGCTCATAACTTCTCCATTGGGACAAAGAATGAAACCAGATGGAGATCGGAAATCATCTTTGTCACCTTGGTAATTCGTATATGCCTATCATTAACAACAAACTCAATTTCTCCACCATATACCAATCAATGATCCTCAGTTCTTCGTAAGTACATAAGGATATTCTTTGCACTCATCTAGTGCACGTAACCTGGATAAGACTGGTATATGTTGCATTTACTCATAGTATAGGCTACATCTGGGTGAGTGCAAAACATAGCATGCATACACAATGGAACTTAATGCAGAAGCATAGGGAACATTACTTATTCTCTTGACTTCATCAGGTGGACACAGAGTCTTGCCAAGTGATATGCCATGTTTCATGGGATTGAAATCTCTCTTAGAGTTTTCCAGCTTGAACCTAGCGAGAACCTTATCTATATTAGTTCCTTGACTAAGTTCAATCAGCCTTTTAGATCTATCTCTATAGATCTTTATTCCCAAAATATACTCTGCCTCTCCTAAGTCTTTCATAGATAAACGATTTTTAAGCCATCCTTTGACTGACTCAAGCACGACTTTATCATTTCCTATGAGAAGTATGTCTTCCACATACAAGACTAAAATTGTTATATTACTCCCACTCAATTTCTTGTATACACAAGATTTCTCATCATTTATGAGGAAACCAAACTTTTTCATTGCCTCATCAAATCTGAGGTTCTAACTCCTGTATGCTTGCTTCAATCCATAAATGGATTTCTTAAGCTTGCATACCTTCCCTAAATTTGCTGGATGTTCTCGTGTCATATACACATCCTCTTTCAAGAACCCGTTCAAGAAAGCGGTTTTTACATCTATTTAAATGCGGCAATTGCAAGGATTATCCTAATGGATGGCTACTGGGGAAAGGTTAAATTCATAGTTTATACCATGAATATGACGAAAACCTTTTGCCACTATGTAGCTTTGAAAACACTAATGTTTCCGTCTTTGTCTGTTTTCAAATTGAAAATCCATTTGCTTCCTATGGGTCTCACGCCATCAGGCAAATCAACCAAGTCCCATACTTGATTTTCAGACATAGATTCCATTTCGGATCTCATGGCTTCACGCCATTTCTAGGAGTCCTGGCCCTCCAAAGCATCTTTGTAGCTGATAGGCTCACAACGAACTTTCCGTCGAAAGAAAATCAACATATTTTCTTGATGGAATGGTGATCCTATGAGATCTACGTAGGGGAACAACAGAAGAAGAATCTCGGTCGTTAGACTCAGAAGCTTCGCATGGATTCGATCCAAGTGGGACGGTAGGAGGTTCGTGGATAGGATTCACTACCCCTCCAACATTTTCATGTTGGGCCGCCTCTAATGAGGTGTTAACCTCACCCATTTGTTGCTCATCTCGAATTTCTTCGAGATATATACATTTCTCCCACTTGTCTTCTTGGAAATAAACTTATTTTCAAGGAAGACACCATAGCGAGCAACAAACAATTTGTTTTCGCGACGGTGGTAAAAATAATATCCCTAGGTCTCTTTGGGATATCCCACAAAGAAACACTTTTTAGATCTGGGTGCTAATTTATCAGATAGTAAACGTTTTACATAAACTTCACACCCTAAACCCTTAGAAAAGACATTTTAGGAACGGTTCTGACCATATCTCATATGGAGTCTGATCTACTGCGTTGGATGGAGTCCTATTGAGTGTAAGCGCAATTGTATCAAGAGAAAATCCCAAAAGAAATATAGAGAGATCAGCAAGACTCATCATGGATCGTACCATATCTAATAGGGTGCTATTCCTTCTCTCGGAAACACCACTGAATTGTGGAATTTCCTGCTGAAGTTCATTGTGAAAATATTCCACAATCTTCATTGGCCCTTTCACTCGAACTAGTGAAAAGAGACTTTGTCATTTCTCCCATTAAGCAAAACTCACACATCAGATGATTCAAAATCAAATGATTTGAGAACTCCATCTTTATGTAATTTCTCAATTCGTTTTGTATTTATGTAGTCTAATCGACAATGTCATAGGTGTATTGGGTTTAATTCATTTGACTTATGTTTCTCGCTGTTTTTATAGATGTGTGTTTGTAGAACATACAAACCATTTGATAACTTAGTAGAGATACGGAACATATCATTCAAATAAGCAGAAAAACAATTCTTCTTTATTGTGAATGAGAAAACTTCAGAATCCAAAACAGAAACTGAAATAGTGTTCTTAGTAATATTTTAAAACATAACAACAATTATTAAGTCTCAAAACAAATCCATAAAGTAAAGATAGACTAAAGACTCCACGGGTCGAGCTCCATTGCCAACTTGCAATTCTACCTCTCCCTTAAGCGTGTCTTCTACATCTTTTTAGATCCTGCACATTACAGATAATGTGAGAACTACATCTAGTATCACATACCCATGATGCAAAAGTAGTTTAAGTTATCTCTATAGCATAAATACCTGAAGAAGAAGCTCTGGTCTTCTTGTAGTCCACATACTTAGGGCAGTTCCTCTTCCTATGACCCACCTTGTGACAATAGTAGCACTCATGTATTGCTACTATGGCTTTAGGTGTTGCCTTTGGCTCCTCAGAAGTGTTGGGCTCAACAACTTGTTTGCCTTTGCCCTTACCCTTCTTAGACGGAACTCCGTGCTTCTTGAGCCCTTTGCCCTTTTGCACCATCAAAACATCCTTATGCTCTTTTATGGGCTCAGTAGGCAAGCTCCTTTCAGCCTGAATTAGTATACCATGCAACTCTTATATGGTCATTTCTCCTCCTTGCATATAGAAGTTCAAACTAAAGTTCTTATATGCATCAGTGAGTGAATTGATGATCATATCAATTGCTATCTCTTGGGGATAGGAAAATCCCAACTTGGTCATATGCTCAAAATGACTAATCATTTTGAACACATGGGGACCAACTGATTTCCCTTTCTCCATTTTACACTCAAGAAGCTTGCGGTTCACTTCGAACCTCTCCAACCTAGGATGCTTTTGAAAAATGGTTCGCAACTGTTGGATTATTATAGGATTATTATATAGGCATTTATTCCTTCAAAACGTTTTTGAAAGTCAGGTTCCATACATGCAAGCATCAAACATGTGACCGGCACATATTTGTTTATGAGTATTTGCCTAGCTGTCCTATCAGCTTGGCGAGAATTTGCGGGAAGTTCAGGAATAGGAGTTTCAAGAACAGTTTCTCTTCTTTCATTTCTGAGAACTATTCTCAGATTTCTCTCCCAATCTAGGAAGTTCTCTTGGTTGAGTTTTTCTTTTGCAAGAATAAAACGCAAATTATAGCCAGAGTGGTTGTTGTTGTTAGACATGACTACAAAAAATAGTAAACAAGCATTCAATCAAAATGTTTATCAACAATGGTTATTTAAACAAACTTAAACAACTAATAATACTTTATTTAAAATATAAAACCCCATGTTGAATAAAGAAATAACCAAGACCCCCTCCCACTAAAATTAAACGGACTTTGGCCCTGCCTTTAAAGATAGTGATTGAGGTAAGTAAACCACTTTTACTAATTATAACAATTTATAATTCTTGGTAGATAGGTTAATAACTCTTTATAAACTCCTATCTCACTGCATCAAAACCCAAAACTTTGTCTTTTGATGATTTTGTCGAGTCAAACCAAACATTAACATGTAAGCTTCAAAAAACCTACCCTACTATCCTCGAAATTATGAGCAACACCCTGCTTTGGCAGAACCTATTACTCATGATCTAAGGCTTTATAAGTGTTGTTGGGTAAAGCATTTAAACTCAATATCACCTTTGGAGACTCAAGTTTATTATGTTGGTTATATTAAAAGGTGAACACATTACATAAATAACCTCACATAAACTTGAACGAGTATTTAAATGAAATTAAACGCATAAGCAATCAAAGAAGAACTTAAAACGCTATCCTAGTATGACCCCTAAACCTAGAAAATCTAATCTTCATGAATCCTCCCTTGTGACTTTCTTGGATCTCTACCCTTGATTCTCCACGGAACTTCAATCTTGATCTTCATTTAAATTATTCTAAGCAAAGAATTTAAATTACAAAAATACAAACGATACGCAGATCGTATTTTAATTACAAAAATACATAACGATGCACATATCGTATTTTCTATCCTATTTTGGGCCGTACCAGTCACAATTGTGCAAATATAATATCAAACATATTATATTATACATCTAAGCAAAATTATAATATCATCATATTATAAAAGATATCGACGCTATATAATATCAGACATATTATATTCATCCATGAAAGAAATATAATATCATCATATTATAAATCATAACTTATTTACTCCATTAACGTTTAATGGGTAAATAACAAATATTTCCAAAAATATATAAAACATTCACGCATTTCTTTAGAAAATAAAATGCAAGTAAAAAATAACACAATAATATAACACAAAATTTATTTACTCCATTAACGATTAATGAGCAAATAAAACTTTCCATTATAATTTTAAAACTTAACAACTTTAAGTTAGAAAATATTTAGGAAACATTAATCGAATTAATAATTTTCCTAAAATTAGCCATCTTAACAAACTTAAGAATATAACTAATAAGGAAACTTTCATTCTTTTAATTCAACTACACCTTTAATATGATATTAATCTCCATTAATATTAATTTGCATAATTGATAATATATAACTTTGCCCAAAGAAAATCAATAGCAAATCAGATAATTAATACTATTAACAAAACCCTAAAAACGGAATGGACAGCCGCGCCCAGCCCTTCACTGGCCCACGAAAGCAGCACAGGCCGCAGCCTGCCAAGAAGCAGCACCACGCTGGCTGCTCACGGCAGCACCACGCGGCTTGCACTGGCCGGCCGCCGTAGGGAAACACCGTCTGTACACCGCCGGCAAAACGTCGACAATCAGACACCAACAATTTGCCGCCAATGGTCGCCGGAAAAGACTCGATAATTAGCCCAGATTTTCGAAAAATTCTGGGTGATTTTCAAAACAAAACAATCGATTTTCGGCTCAAAACAACAAATTTTGGTTTTGTTTTTGTGATTTATACTTTCAATAGGCATTTAAACACAATTTTCTTGACAAATTACAACTCAATTGCAGAAATATTACCCACAAAACGATTTTGGGGAAAAAATTAGGGTTCTTGAAATTTTCGAATCAAACTATGTGATTTCAAAACGAAAATCAAGATTAAAAATATCAATTTGCAATTCAAATTAATACAAAACAAAGCCCTAATTCAATTTTACAAAATAAACACAATGAGTGATCGAATTTTGGAAGCAAAATTTCGGCCAAACTAGGTCGAACAAGGCCAAACTTTTTTTCGATTTAATTTTCCGAAAAACTTAATCAAAACATTTATTTTGGGCAATTTTTACATAAAATTCATAATTTTATGCTTTTCAATTTATTAATATCAATATATTAATCTTGCAAATTAACACATATTAAAAATCCTCCCTGAATTGAATTAAAATTATGAAGAACATGATCATATAAAATTATGCAAGAGGCTAAAACTGATACCACTGTAGGATTTCAAAGATGCGAATAGCGGAATTTCAGGAAACAATTTCCTAACATATATAACAGAATCGCATGTATAACAATATATGAATCGATACATAGAGTAGAGAATACACGACCTTTTATTCACGACTTGAACAGGTATGTAGGGTTTGAATACTGCGAAGTATTATTGCAGATCTGGTTACTTTAGAAATAAAGAACTACAATTGTAATTCCTCTACTTTGTCCACGAACACCGATTAATACCCACTTCTGTTAGAACGGAAGAGTATAAACTATTCACTCTCTTGCTTTTGATGGGATAGGCGCCTAGACTAAAGAGGGAGAAGAGTTTTCTTTTTCTCTCTTTTGTGTCAAGTTACTGACTAACTGAATTGTTCCATCTCTCTTCTTATTATATCTATATATAATAAATATAGATCAGGTTAAGAGGAAAGGAAAAACTAAAACCCTAATCACCCTTATAGTGGTCGGCCCTTATAAGCCTTTATGGGCTCATAATTTATTTATTAATCAGTGTTACTCTGTGTGACCTCATAGGATTAATTATCTTAGTTGTAGGCCCAAACCAATTTGTCTACAAACCGTAATTTATTCTCTAGCAAGCAAATACGGTTACTAAAATAATTAACTATATTATCTCCATAAATTCAATCCTATTTATATTTAGTAATTGCGGAAAATGTCTAAGGACATATTCCTTCACTCACCCCTCCCGAAGGGATTTGATTTTCATGCAGAGGCTGCTACTGCTACATGCTGGGGTGTTTTAAATCTGTTTAGGTGTCCAAAGAATGAGAGATTGGATGTTGGGCTAGAAGTTGAGTTTGAATATTACTTTTATTTATCTTATGTAATGAAAACAGATTAAGTGGGGCCATTGAATCGAGCACTATATTAATAGCTTCTTTCCTTCCCAAATTCAATTGCTTTTATTCTCATATGTGCTCGTGAAGGAAAAAAATGTCTCTGTGCATCTTGGCTCATGATGGAGTCAATGCTGAATCTAAACCTTCATTTGTCTCCTAAAGGCATAAAAAGGAGGCAGACAAGTTACAAAATAATCCTCTCTATTATTACACCTTGTTAAAATTTGGCGCTATAGCTTTTCTTTACTTATACACTTGCTTTCATAGAGGGATATAAAGAGTTTACGTCTAATATGTATGCTCCACCTGAAACCAAAAGGAGGGAACACATTTATTTCATCTGTATGCACGAATCAGAAAATTTATGTTGCTGATACTTGTGTAACTTCTCAAGTTCATCTTTCTTCTGATTGTTGCGCAGGGGTTGCTTGTTTACGGAATACAAGGCCGGGAAATATTCAAGAGGAATTTGGAACCAAACGTTTGCAGGGAGGTATAACCTATCTTTCGAAGTTGCCTATCTTGTACTAATTATGTTACTGTTATTATTATAATTGTTGAAAGAATTTGCAGATGATGAATATGTTATTTTTCTTTTTCATTGCAGGCCTTCTCCTATTCTTGGGAACACCAAATCCCACTTGTTGCATTTTGTGGCGACCGTTGCTTGACATTGTTTGATCACCCTCTTGTGGAATCACTTCATGATGTATATCATGAGCCAAAGGTACGTGACAGTTCTATCAGCCGCCCCCCCCGGGGGAAAAACAGCTGTATAAAGAAAGTGTTTGATACTATTTTCAATTGGTAATATGTAAATGGAATTTATGCAGGCGGAAATTATGCCTTCAGTTGGACAACTATTGGCTGAAGCTGAAGTACAGGTAGGACACTTGAGCTTGCATGTAAATACATTTAACAGTGTCTACTACAGCTATGCGTGTGGATGCCCAACTAAAAATGATTCTTTGGATTAATCAAAGAAAGAAAAATTTGGTCACAAATCTGGCATAAAAGATAGGGCAGGCTGTATCTGTGTATATGTATGTGCCAGTGGCGCTATTGGTGGACTTTGTACCTTGGGAATGTTGAGAAAGATGCAAATAGTCTCATAGGAAAAGCAACATGAAAATAGAGCTGCATTCAGGCACCAGGGTAACTAAAGCGAGATAGTCTTTGAAATAGATATCTCATATTTCTTAGGTCATACTTTCTCAGGAAAGTGTAGTCACCTTTCCTGAAATACAGTTATTCCCCTACTTAATGGCCCAACTAAAAGAGTCTTAGTAAAATCATGTCATGTCCTTGATTATATAAAGGGCTGAGATAATATGACAATTATTAATGGATAGAGGGAGTATGCATCTTCTTATGTGGAGTATGCTATACTATTTCCAACTGTAGTTTCATCTCAAGTATGTTTGGTTATGTTTGTATGCATATCTTAGTTGTAGCTCGAATTGGGATCAGAATCAACAAAAATGTCTTTTTCCAACCCATGAAATTAACAGGATTTGGAATGAACATTATAGTTAGATTTTGGAAAAGCCAACTCCTCCTGTTATTCACAATCCCCCTTCCTGAACTTATAAATGAGGCGTGAACTTAGGTTATCAGCATTTTATTTGCTCGATGCTCAACACTTCACGAACTCAGACTTAGGTGGAGAATATAAGCATTTGTCCCTTAATGCAACATTTTCTTTTGAGACTGACATATTTAGCTTCTAGAAAGATCCAAAGAATGGAGTGAATTGCTGAAAATCTTCTATAGATATAGTGAGAAACGGGCTTTGGTATCCTGTTAAAACACTCTTATGTAAAGGATGTTCTGGATAAGTTCTACAGTATTTTAATGATTGCTTGGCTGCTTGCTGCTCTTGTATGTGGTAAGAAGTTGGTAGATGTCACTGCTGTATTCGGGTATTGGTCTGACTTGACTTGCATCCCATCTTCCCGTAAAAATTAGGAATAAAGTGGATAGTGGCCAAGAGTCTGCTAAACTAAGGCGTTGTTCTCTTCAACGTATTTTAACTTATTTCAGAAAAAACTTCAAATAAGTTAAAATGAGTTCAAACTAGTTACAAATAAGTTCAGGTAAGTCAGATAAGTTTCATAAGTTCAGATAAGTTGCAATATGCTCTAATAAGTTTTAACACTTTATAAAATAAAGTACAATAAGTTAACATAAGTTAAGTTGAGTTAATAAGTCCAGATTAGTTAAAATATATTGATAAGAACGGAGTCTTTCCCTCATTTATGATGCTGTAGAATTTACTCTAGTTAAATTTAGTAGTAGTTTATGGGAGGCGAACTAACCTAGCTGATAATAAACCAACACTTTCAGTTTCCTTTTCTTGTATCCAAGTAGAATAATTTTTGACCTTCTTACTTCTGCAGAAACTGGTCTTTTTGGACACTGCTGAGAGAGTAGCGACTTCTTTAAGGCCGTATTGGTCGGAGGCATCTGGAGATCATGCTAATGTTGTTCAAACTGTTCCAGACATGCTTGAACTTGTTCCCCATGGGACTTCGAAAGGAAATGGTGTAAAATTGTTGCTTGATCATTTGGGAGTTACTTCAAATGAGGTACGTCATCAGTATCCTGCAATATTTGACTAGCACAGCAAGAATTTGACCTCAAGTGATCCACTGAATAGCATTGAAAACAGTTGCCAGTAGGCTTCAAAGACTTTTGAATGGGAGGGTTTCTTAAACGGGAAAACCTCATGTCCCACCAATTCCAGGCTTCATTAGCCCGAAAAGGGCTGGGGTTTGGGGAATGGATACATTGTCATAAACAGGAAAACCTCAGGCTCAGAGGTTTTTCATGTGTCAGAGGTCATCTCCATTTACAACCTATTAAGTGCTTCTTTGGTTTTACAATAAAATTCATGGGTAACTAACTCATAGGAAATGGAGTAGTCACTGGTCTCCTGGTTATGTTAACATGAATATAGCGAAATGGGGAAAATTCAAGCTCCTATGGAACTCCCACAAATCATAGAAATTTATATACCTACCCCCTCTTTTGACATTCACAATTGTCACCTAATTCGTAGGACGTGCAAATTTCCTTGGTTTCAACCAAACAAGTTCAAGCAGTTCCTAGGATTTTCTATGGGGGAAAAAGTACCCACGGGAAATTAACTGCAAATGTAACCAAAGAACCACGTAGTTTGTTTTTCTGTTAACTTACTGCTGTGTCTTTTAAATTGCTGAATCATTTCAATTTACTTCTAGATTATGGCAATTGGTGATGGTGAAAATGACATTGAAATGCTTAAGTTGGCCAATCTTGGAATTGCTCTTAGTAATGGAGCAGAGACGACAAAAGCCGTTGCTGATGTGATCGGTCTTAGTAACGATGAAGATGGAGTGGCCGATGCCATATATCGATATGCATTCTGAGGCCCAGGCTTCTTGATGAACATGAGAGGAATGCTGCAGTCTGTTTCTGCATTTTTTATCCCCATTTTTCAATTTTTATCACTGATTTTTATCCCCATTTTGCATTCATTCGGGATTTCGACAATGAATAGTCCGATATACTTACCAGCTAGGTTAACAGCAATATATATTTTCATTGATTTAGGATGTTGCCAAAATTTTGTAACGTCTCACTTGGATCTTTGTCAACATTCATGTATTCTGACAATAAAGATTTTGTAAGGAATATGTTTTCCTTAACCATGAAATGTATGTTATGACAAATAGAATTAAGTTCATCTGGTTTCCTTTTTTGTGGTAGCAATGAATTGCAAGTTTCTCAATCCGTACTCTTTTGGCTATCCATTTGTGTCATCTGTTTCATAATCCGAAAAGCAATATGGATTCCGAAATTCGCTTTCAAAGCGGTTCTGAGCATATCTCTTTTGACTAAAAGAAATATCAATTCTCATTATCAGTAAAAATATTATTTTACTGGCAAGTCATAAGCTCAAATAAAGCGCATTTTTCTCCCATGGTTAGCTAGAAATCGCTACTTGAGATTGCGAGTTTAATTAGAACCGAAAAGTTGCCCTAGGCTACATCGGAGACGATGTATTCCGGTAAGTATTTATCAACGCATGATGGTAATTTCTCTAAGAATTATCGAAGCTCATCATTCTACTTTAACTTCTCATCCTTAGCCCTTCACGTTTCCAAAGAGCTAAGGAAGAGCGAAGCTTACTCCTAAACTTTTAGGGAATTAACTTCAAGGAATAATTGTTTCTAATAATGCAATCTTTTGGCGATTCGCAAATAATAAAGCAGCCTTTTGATTATTCCTGAATATAGCAGCCTTTAATAACTTTGAGTATAATATTATGCAATTAAACCTATAAAATAGGTAAACTGAACACTTTTCTCTTAATATTGGTCAAAAGGTTGCTATAAAAGTTGCATAAAATCTATAAAAATAAGAGAAATTACCAATTCTTCAAGTTAAGTCTTACTTTATCCTACTCAGAGTTAATGGGATATATAGGTTGCTATATTCTGGAATAATCAAAAGGTTGCTTTATTATTTGCGAATGGTCAAAAGGTTTCATTATTAGAAGCAAATAATTCTAACTTCAATCCTAATTCGCTTACTTGCTTTCTGATGCATTTAACTTCAATTTTAGATTTCAGACAAAACTTTAATCTATACTGGTGAGAGTAAGATTCTGTATGCTTTTAAGACTGGAAACCAAGTGCTAGCTTCGCAGCTTACAATTAAGAATCAGATCTGCTCTGCAACTACATTTTGAAGGGCAGGGGGGTTATGCCCATGTACTATGGCCGAGCCACAAATATCATCCCTTGACCAGAACATACCATCTTCAATTTCCAACGAAAGATGAATCTGATAGCAATGCACCTAAAAATGACATTCCAAAAAAAACAATCAGTAGGAATTACATTACAGGTGAAGTCATGTCTGCACAATTTGTGTGCATGCGCTTCTGATTGTCAAAAAAATTTACACATAATCCATCCCGGCAACACAATACGCATTGCTAAAAGGTCCTAGAGAAAGGTATCAAAAACTATATTCAAATTCTTATTTGAATAATACTTTACAACAAAAGGTGGAACTGGAAGGGAAAAAATGTCCATCACAACAAATTTCTTGTTCAACGACTTTGCCATCACAACCTCACATGCAAGCTGATCCGGTCACTTCACGCAGGCTTTTGCTCATGAAGCGTCTGATTAATTTTGTAACTCAAGCTCTTTTATCATAATCTGCATTTCTTCGAGCACACTCCAATATAGTTTTGTCAGCAGTTATGAAGTAAGCAGCAATGGATGCTGCACACAACAATTATATTTGTCACATATTGTGTCGTAGGGCATAAGACATTGTTCATAGTACGAGGAATGCATCTATCCTTTATAAGTTCTGACATTAAAGTGATGATATCAACATTTTTAGAAGTTCATCAGTAAACACTAAAGAAGTCACAGTGGTGTTTTCAATTTGACGGACTTTATGGATCTCATTTCTTGCTTATAGATGAAACGCCGACTAATAAAAGTGTCAGGATAAATGAGAAACAAAGTCAGAAAAACTAAAGGATAGATTAATGTCATAAAAGGTATTACCTGCAGATATGATGAGTGCTTGAGCGGTATAATTAAGGTTGGACTTTGCCCATGGAATGACACGACAACCAACTAGCTGCACTTTTGAAAGAGACACAGGATTATAGCATGTAGTGCTTTGCCAAAAGAAGAATAGCAGAAACCAATTCCCACAAGCATCTATATGTATTGCCATTTTGAGCTGTGAGAACTTCCATAACCATTGCCCCAATACCAATGCTTTAAGGGTTCGACACTATTCATTGGCTGTACCTCTACCTGAGTTGTGTTGGCCATCCAGGCCCAGGGTCTTAGATAACTAGAACATAACAACTTCATAACCAGTTATTCAAAAAAAAGAAAATGCATTATTAAAGTATCAAGAGCACTCAGCCATTAAAATAGCTTTTTAACCAAGGCTTGAAATCCACTCCCTCTGTCCATAGATAAGTAATTTGGAACTTATAAAATACAGTTACATTCCACTGGTTATGAAGATAAGGAGTAGGTATATAAAGGTGAATTAGTGTTAAATCCTTGATTGTGATGGAGTGAAAATGTGACTATCTTTTCTCGATGGAATTCGAATCTGCTAGCAAATCTTTGGAAGATCGACAGTCTTTTTCCTATTACTAAGAAAAGGCAACGAGGTAGTAATATGATCCTCAAGACCTCAACCATGGCCTTTACATCAGTTTTCCGTATCATGAACACTATGCAGAATAAGAATGCATTTTGATACAAAAACTTCAGTTGTTAGCATGGATTTTTACAATTGCTTTCAAGAAAAACGACTTCCCCTAAAGATTTGAATCCTTTATCAACTTATGTGAAGATAGATTCTAAATGGGTAAGGTAAGTAGGACATTTTTTCATTATTGTTCCCTAAACAATGACTTTACATTTCTCAATATTCAATACAAGATCTTCACAAATAATTAACAGCTTCCAAAAGCAGCATTTCTTTATTTCTCATAGCTGGACCATCACTAACGCCTGTCAGTGGCCACCACCTCTGGGTTGAGTAAACTACAATTGCAGCCAAAATCCACATCTCAAATCTATCTCCTGTGGAACTGTACTTGGACTAATTTTGGGAAGAAAAAGCATAGCAGGCGGTGATTTGATATTCCCAGCTGGTTGAGATTGTGGGTGAAGGAAAAACACTTTTGAGTTTTTGGTCCTTTTCCTTTAGCATTTGACGATTATATAATGCATTTAGCTACTCCCTGTTGCATGAAGCAAATTTTGAACTCAGGTCCTAGTGCAAGTGCAACCCCTCAAAACTTCAATAGTCACGGTAGCAGGCACCTTTAGGATATGAATAAGTATTACTTTTGTTTTTGTGATGGCTAGGAAAGACTGATGTCAGATGCTGTAGCTAAAGTAGCAAAAATTGACTATAGATGATTCCTTATAGTGCAGCTTAATTCTATTCCTAATTTGATTGTTATACCATTTCCCCTGGACTTCCACCAGAGCAGTAATTCCAGAATCGGCCTCTAGCAAAATAAATGGATCAAAGACTCATGCAAATACAGCTATTGAACTGCTTCACAGAGTGTCAGAAGTCTTACTTTCTAAGTTTCTTTGGTGAACGACAAGATCGGGGATAGCTATTAGCCTACTACGTTGTCTACGTGTTCTGCAGACAACAATTTTCCACCTTATACTCTAACGCTCAATTCACATACATCAACACATGATCTTAAGTTGGTTAACAAGACTGCAAAGTTAAAATTCTTCTCAACTCATTCGTCAGCACACAATCAATATATATCTCATCCAACTTTCCTCAGACATCAAGGAAAACTATACTCATGATTGAGTAAGGATGATCTAAGAGAGGAACACTTACAAATTAAAAAACTTATATCGCAACCATTCACTATATAAAAATACATAAGACATTTTCATCCCCGGATTTATTTTGAGTATGATAAGCAGTTTTAGGTCTCAAGTTTCTTCATATCTTTCTAGTGATCATTAGACTCCATTCTGGCTTCTCCTACAGTGAAATTTGTTGCAACATTCCTTGGTTTTCGAGTATACTTACAAAGTCTAACTAATTGCCATATTTTACTTCATATTCCTTACTATCATATGATGAAATATTATTGCCGGTTTAGTATATAATTTGGACTAAATATCTTTTACTTCCTCCGTTTTTTTTAGCTGAAACAATTGGGAATATTTGTGAGAGGTAAATATTCAATTGTTGCAGCTAAAAAAAACGGAGGAAGTACATATATTTCATCTTGTTGGGGTTTTCTAACACAGTTAGGACTGTAACATTTGTAATCACATATATATTGATCAATGGCAAACCACTCCAATTAAAGATTGAACCAAACAAAGGAAAAGTAATCTAAATTTCAGTTTTCCAATTGAAAATGTTTTCCTTCCGACCAAACATAGCCTAAAGCCTCTAGTATTACTTTCATAAAATCAAACTCTTGATAGTTTCATTGTCTTATTAATTTCAAAAACAAATGATATTAAATTTAAACATACATACCGTAGGAACAGCGGTAACAGCACCTGCGATTGCTGCAGCTTTAGCTCCCGCAATAGCTCCCTCTATCAAAATTTCACCAAATAATTAGTAAAACACAAACATGCATTGATCCCATATATACAATCAATTAAAGCTTTAAAAAAACACCCAATTCTAGAAAAAAGATAGAAAATGAGATGAAATAAAACCTCGAGTGCAGTCATCTCGTGATTTCTTGGGTTCAAGAGGTGCAGGAATCATGAAAGATGGCATCTTTGTGTTGCAATTGTTGTTATTCGGATTAATCATTGTACTTAGAATTCCCAATTAACTCGTTTTTCCTTTGTTCTAAAGCGCATGAAAAGGGTTGATATTATTGGGCATGTGGAGACTGGAGAAAGGAGATTTGTATTTGTTCATCTCCCCGACAGCCAATTTCGGTGGGCGTCTATGACCAACCAAAACCATTTCAAAGTACTTCCTCCGTTTTTTTAATGGTACGCTTCTCATTCACGGACTCCTAGGCAATACTTTAATGAGTGATTAAAAATGTGTAAGAAAAAGTGGTAGGAGAGAAGTAGAGACAAAAAATTACTAATAAGAAAAAAATGAGGAGTGTAGCCATTAATTTAAAATATCCTATAAAGAAAAGTATAGTCATTAAAAAAACGGAGGTAGTATTTTTTTTCTAATATTTGGTTTCAGGTACAATTTTATTATACATTCGGTGTACCATGAGCATCATACCACTAAGACTTTTTTTTGTTAATTATTCATTTGAAGGTTTAGTTTTTTTTTAAATTGAGCAATGACTAAAAATATAGGCTTGGGTGTGTCTTGAATGTATGACGCATATTCTCGTTTTAGCCAAGGGTGTGAAATTTCGGATATCAAACCTAATCCAAATTTTCGAACGGGGAAAAATATAATCCAAATCTGACTCCAAAAATGGGTATCAGGTAAACGTTTTTTTTGGGTTTTGTTTACATTCTCCAACAATAGTTTGTTATCCGAAATTTTCGAATCGGGAAAGAGCGATTCGAACCCATTCGCAAATTTTCGTTTTTATACGTTCCCCCTATAATCAATTTGTACATTTCTGAAAATCCAAATTCTCAAAATTGCCAACCTCACCCATTACGAATACAAAAAAACGCACTTTTGCGGCTGAAATATTTTGCATTTATCTAGTTTCTGCAAGAAGACCATCATTCAAATAATATTTTGAAGATACTCTGTTTTGTAGCAAAAGGCTATTAGCATCATACTAATGAGAGCTTACAAATTGCATTGATATGTCCCCTCAAAAAAAAAATATTATTGCATTGATATGTGGCAACATTTTTGGCAAGAAAATAACAAGTTTCCACTTGAGTATACACCGTAATACAGATTGGAACATATGACGTTTTTAGCACACATTGCGTACATTACACAGGAACTCAGGAAGGTAATTGGGTAGCTAAGCTTGTTTGGATGGAAACCGTTGACGACTGCACAAGGTGATCACAAGATGACTGCTTGAATAAGGCATAACTAGAGTAGACACACAAAAAATGAGTTCGTGTGTTGTCGATGAACTGTAACATTTTGTATGATTTGTGCATTAAGGATGGTTTTCTATGGACAAATAGACTTGATTTCTGTTATTGCTATTGTTTGGAGGGGAAAATTGGCAATTAGACACGACGAGTAAGTATGAACACAATCGTAGGCTCGTAGCCAACTCTAATTTCTACTTACACCCCGGTGACAATTTTATCAACGTTTTCTTTCCACTATTGATTCCATTCTCTTCTTCATTCCATTACTTGAACCAAACAAGCTAAGCCGATAAATATGATCATCCTCATTAATTAGTTGAGTTTACAAATACAAAAACTACCAATTACCAACAGCTTGATAACCACCAAAATACATGACAATCTGCGGAATAATAACCACCAATATAAATATCAATCTGCAGAAATATTATTCTGTGTTCGAAAAAACAAGCCGGTGTACGGATATCTAACTCCAAGATCAAAACAAACAATTCATACAGAAGACATCAAAAGCTTCTTGTCTGATGCCTGAATTTTTTTACATAAGAGCCCTTTTTGATGGAAAAGCCACAAAGGATAAATATATATATTTCTAGTTCACAATATAAAGCCAATCCCCAGTTTATAGAGCAGCAAATCCACACACCGTGCTCCTTTGTGTACATCAAATATGAAAATATAAACCTACACATGAACTTTTTACCTCAATTAGAAAGAAACATATGAAATATGCAATATTCATTATCACATTACTCATCCGTCTCATAAAAGATGATAATCGATAAGAGTAGTTTAAGGGCTTGCTCATTATCGTTTTCTGTTATCAATTTTCTTTTGAAATCCAAAATATGAAAAACCATAGAAAAGTGGTTTCCAGTTTTTTGTTGTTATTAAAAAAAAACAAAACATGATTTCTACATGCAGACAAAATTCTAAGTTTTTTTAAACTTATATGATTCTAAAACCGTAAAAAACAAAAACATGAACTTGAAAATTATACTGAACAAGCTCTTGGAAGTAATTGAAAGTAGTAACTAAGATGTAATTTTGGCAAAGATTACAAGTATTTTGGTGATTCCATGGAAGAATTGGAGGTGTATTTGAGAAATTTCAGTTTTTTTCTAGAGATACAACAAAAACCAATGCAATACATGTATATATTAGTAGCTTTTCATCGGTGAAGACGGAAGGAGTAACATAAGATGTTAAGTTGGAGAGGAAAAAAATTAATGTGATGAAGAGAGGAAAGAAAAAAATTTACAAGTTAAGATGTTGTCTTTTACTTGAAAGATGAAGCTAAGGAGCAGTATTTTCTTTGTTTGGATCTACATTATTTTTGTAGATAGGTAATTTATTATTAATTCTGATATCAAGGATCCAACCAAGAAAAGGCCTAGTTGAAAGAAATATAACATGGAAATAGAACTTTACAACGAAGAGACACGAATTTTTCAAGAACATACCAAAATATTTAGAGACCCTGCTCAATGAGATAATCACCCAACCTTTCCACAATCATGTTGCACTGACCAGGAGTCACTGGTTCATCATATAAACCGATAACCAAAGCCAGTCCGGTCTTCTTCACACAAATACCACCAGGCCCCTGTAAAGAAGCAATAAGTAGGAGCTCAGCAATGAGAGTATGTAACACCCTTTACATCCTCACAAATGCTCATGCCAGTTCTCATCAGAAAACAAAAGAGTATGTTGGGGCTTAAGGAAGGCCAACAAGCAAAAAGTCATAGATACACAAACGAATTTGACCACATTCTCAATTTTAGTATGTTACTGACTGCCCCGGGTTTTAGACATATAAATTAGGCCATCAGGGGCCAAAACAGCATCACGCCCACGGATATACAAGAAACAAGACAAGATGTGGCCTTCACGACTTCAAATTGACTGTTAACGACGTGTTCCCTTTTCCATGCTAAATGGACTGGAACCCAACCCATAGGATCACAAGAAGTTTTGGTTGTCCAAAATGCCTTGATCAACATGGGTCCAAAATTCCTAATTCTTAAACGGACTAGAACTGTCTCGGAAAGGAAAGAGAAAGAAGAAAGTAGAGTTTGATCACAGATTTAGTCCACCCAAGAGTTAAATCCTAGATATTTGTGTATTAGCGGCTTAGCGCTCAAAATTTTCATGCTCCAAAAACACACGACATATGCTATTGCCTGTATCTCTATATATAGAACAAAGTAGATACACACAGAGGGAGAAGGTTCATCAAAAGCTTCAGAAAGTAACTACATTTGCAAGACTTAAACAGCATCCAAGTCCAATACGACAACAAGCAGGAAGGGGAAACAAGGGATAACAACCACCAAAAATAAGACTCGTGTAGGACTACCTGCTGACTGAGATATAACAAACACTTCTTCACTTAAACTTCCTTTTGGAACATGAAGCCTGGACAGAGATATAAAACGGAAAGCAACCAACAAAACAGCACAAGAAGTCACATTTAGTTCCAAACCAATCGATCTTTACCTTCTTTCCGCGAATAACAGCCCCAGGTTCACCTTGAATCACCATGTACTTGGTGCCACCAAGGTGCAGCCCGGTGGGTGCAAGGGTTCCAGGCTCATCAAAGTCCTTCACAATAGCAGCTATTTCATCTGGCTTGAACTGTAGCATCAGGAAACACAAAACATATAAGTGCATCGTTAAATTAGCAAGGAAACAGAGGAGAAAAGATCATGAAGAATACACTATCATCACTTTCATATCAAAATTTATAGTCCAGATATATCAGCAAAATTGCTACTTAAAGATATACTTCTATTGTCATACAGAAATGCCGAGTTCATCCACTAAATAAAAATGAGAAGTACATGCCTTTTTGTAAATGAAAACAGTATGCAGTCGAAATGATCAAATATACAATCTATAAAGTCATAATTCTCCCTTCGTATACTGTGAAAACTTGGATCTTCAAAAAAACACATAGATGTAGAGATGCAGGTGCTGAATATGCAGTGGGAGATGTTATATACAAAATCAGCACATTTGGGTTATGTTGGGCAATCCTCAATTGTCATCTAAAGCTTAATATCCTAAACGCAATAGTGCTACATTCTTCCCTATGAATTCTATGATCACTGGGAGACCTACATGGAGACAAGGAGAGTCAATCGGTATCAAAATAAGAAACGAAAACTTTATTCACCTTTTATAGTGTCGTTAAGAATGAAGCATTATGCCGATTGTCGAATTCACAACCCCTAAGTTCTTACTTCTTAGCTTCTAAATTTATAATCGACGCCCCAAAATTAAATTCCAAGGTCCACCAATGCCTATCTCTATTATATAAGGGGAAAGTAGGTGGACACCAAAAAAATACTCACTCCTTTTCTTAAAGATTGTTACACTTGTACTTTTCACGCATGCCAATGCAAAACTTTGAGCATTTATAACTCTAATTTCGTATTTGTAAAAATTATAAAAATTAGATACTTCCTCCGTAACAAAATAAACGCACCTTTTGCACTTTTGACACTATTCACAGTTTTAAATTTAATCGCAATTTGTGACTTACACATAAGGGAAAATATAGTCATGTGGGGTCTTGTTGGATTCGTCTCAACTTGTAGTTTTTTATGATCTAATGTTTACAATTTTTACAAATACATAATTAGAGATATTAATCTATAAAGTTTTATCTTGTCATGCGTGCCCAAACTAAATGGTGCATTCTTTTCGTTACGGAGGAAGTATTAATATTCTACATATCAAGAGCAATCTAACAAGATCTCACATGCCTATGTTTTTTCTTATGTATAAATCACAAACGATGGTCAAAGTGAAATATGTGAATAGTGTAAAATGTCACGGTGTAACAATTTTTAGGAAACGGAGGTAGTATATCCTACTCCCTCCGTCCCCAAAAGGATTTCCCATTTGCTTTTTGCACGGTCTCCAATACACATCTTTGACCGCTTATATCTCCTATTATTTATTAATAAAAATGATAAAATGTTGATATTTTGAATGTACCTATTACTACAAATCTAACAAGATCACCTATGACAATTATTTATATTATATATTAGTTATAATTTATGGTCAAAGTTTACTTTAACTTCAAAAAAAGCAAATGGGAAATCCTTCGGGGGACGGAGGGAGTAAATACTTTACTAATTCTAAATTAACCGTTTCACAAATTAAATCTTTACCCGCTATTGCATGCATTTGACACTAGTAATCTACTAAAACTACTAAGTAGGAATACGTACAAGATCTCATCATTCCACTTCGACACTTACTCCTAACCATCACTCGATGATTTTGATAATTCAGCTCAAACCGACAACAAAACTCAATAACTCAACGAAAATGACAACCCTACTAATCAAATAAGTCGATTAAGTAAAAAATCGAAGCTGACCCATTAAATGAATCGACAAATCAAGAATAACCCATATCATTAAAACACGAGATCAAGCAAAAGCAATCATACCCATATAAAATTAAGCACCTTATACACATATCAAGTAGATAAACCCAACAAAAATCATCCAAAAAAATCAACAGAAAAAATGAATAGATGAAGAAAAGACCTGAGGAAAAGAGGAACTTTGAGCCCAGACGCTGCCATCAACACCAAGAATAGCGGCGGCGGAGAGGTGGTTGGAGGTGCCTTCGATCTCGCACATCAAGTGATCATCGACGTATGCTTGCCACGACATTTTTGTTCAACTAATAAGAAAGATTTAAGCTTTTTTGGCTAAGAGAGAGAGAGATGCAGTGAAGGAGAGAGAGCAAGAGAGAGCAATTGAGAAGGGAAATGCAGTGGAGAAGAAGAGAAAACCAGTGTGAGATGGGGAGAGGGGTGATTCTGTCTATTAAATTGGTGGCTATGATTGGTTGGCTTTATTTAATTTGATTTTTAGACATTGACAACTCAAGTTAAAATAATTATTAAACCCATACTTATGAGTAATAAACTTTTTTTTTAAGAAATGAGTAATAAACTTCTGAGTTGGTGGCAATCCGAGCGGTTCGGGTCGAGTCTGGATCAGGTCAACTACGAGTAGTCTGATTTGTATCTGGTCTATTTGGATTTGGGTTCGTGTCGACTGATCGGGTTAATACAATTGGATGAAGGTATGTAGAAATTTAAAAAATATTATAATTCACTATGTTCTCTCTCCTAAATTAATTCGGTTCAATTGTGTGTGTTTTCTTTGATGGAACTTTTTTTTTTTTTGGTAAGAAGAAGCGGCCCGGACCCCGCTCAGGTCCTAATGGGCCAGACACTTTGAAGAGGGGGAATGATAAGGGAAATCCTCTCAAAGTGCCTCTAGTGGGATTGAACCCCCAACCTCAAGGTTGGAAGATTCACTCCTTTCCACTAGACCAAGCCTTGCTTGGTAATGGAACTATATATATGCGCTTTATTTTTTAGACTGTTTTTTTCGTATATCATGTGATTTGGGTCTTGTCACCTGAAAACAAAAGTTATAATCTATATCTTTTTCCCGAGATAAAGATGATAAGAAACAATTTTGAGTGTTCTAGTACACAAGGTAAATTAGATTTATGGTTTACTATAATAAATAACAATAATATTGAAGATTAGAAGAGTATAACTATAAAATTAGAATTTAAAATACAAATTAAGGATAAATATTATTCAGGTCAGTATAGAATCGGGTAACTTTCGGGTCGGGTATGTTCCAGGTAGGGTTATTTGGGTTTCGGTTTGATCTCTGGTTGTTGATTTCGTGTCGGATCATTCAGGTCGGGTTGGGCAGCTTTGCAAAGTCTAGGTGACACTTTCTACTTTTGATCTAGAATTAGGTGAATGTTCAAACTTGATATTAAGAAAATGATGGACCACCTTTCTAAATATAATGTCTAGTTTAATCCATTTAAGTCCGGTTATCTTAAACTTATTTTGAGTTCAGCTCAAGTCAATTATATTCAGTTAAGTTTAGTTCAACTCAATGATTTCCAATTCAGTTAAGCTAAATTATTTTCAGTTTAGTTACTTTTAGAGCTGACAAGAACATGTCCTTAGTGACCAATTTAATCCATTTTCGTAACTAATTTAATCTACATTTTAAAAAATTATTTCGTGACTAATTTAATTTATTTAGTGATTAGTTTTGATCCGTTTTGTGAGTCTACTAAATTAATTTTCAAAATTGTCTATGTAATTCGAGATTCAAATAGAAACAAAGCAAGAAGAAGTGAAGGGAACACTAAATCGGTAATGTCTAGGGATAGTATTAGATTAGAGTGAGACAGAAAAAATTTGTTAGAGTAATATTGGATTTGAATTAGTCTAATTTTGTGTTTAGACGCCGTCTACTCGAGTTAATAAGCCAGAAGTAATGCTAACTAATTCATCATATGACCAGATAATTTCTCCGAACGTTAGACCACATGGCAATTGCAATACATCATTCCACACACGAGCAGCTTTGATCAACAATACCTCGACCATACTCTTAGCAAATAAATTCACAAAAATTGCCAGTTCATGACACCAAATTATCACTCTGCACAACAGTATGTACCTTAAAACTTATAGTAGTAAGACATTGTGTGCAGAATCATAAGCATTGAAACATCATGATCACAGCTAACAATTCATACAAGAAATACCAAAACCTTTCCTGTCATAAATCTTATGCCAGAAGAAACTAATGTAAACCCCTTCAAGGTAAAAGGGGGAAAAAAGAAGAAAAAAAAAGTTCACATAGAACGCCAATCTCCAAAGTCCTATAGAGCAGCAAATCCACACCGAGCTCCTTTTGTACGTTAAATATGTAGATATTAACCTTCAAAAGAATTTAAACTCGGGTTAAAACATTCTCCACTGAAACAGTATTATAATTCAAAGAAAGAAGCAGTATACGACGGCCCATAGCAGGGGACTGCCACTTATGCCGAGTCTGGTGAGGCATAACTTTCTGCCTCACCACAGTCACCAGAGCCTTACTAAATTGAGGGATGGAGGAGAAAACATACCAAAATATTTAGAGGCCCTGATCAATGAGATAATCGCCCAACCTTTCAACAATCATGTTGCACTGACCAGGAGTAACAGGCTCATCATAGATTCCGATAACCAAAGCCTGACTGGTCTTCTTAATACAGATGCCACCAGGACCCTGAAGGATACATACATGAATGAACTACAATTAGTGACATGTATAAAAAGGCACTAACATACTCCGGAGCATGGTTCGAAAATACGGGAACGGTTTCGGATACGGGAACGGTTCGGATTTCGGTGTAACGGAACGGATACGTTCGTCGCGGACCGCAATACGGTTGTCGCGGCACGAATTAAGTTTTAAAGCCTTTTTTAGTGTTTTTAATGATAATTCCATAAAAACAAAATAATAACTTTCTTCTTACAAAAAGAATAAAAAAAAGAAGTAAAATTTAATTTTGTTTTAATTTTAAATATTATGGTAAAAAAAACTTGAATGCAATTTTGAAAAAGAAAGTGGGTTTAGTGAGGTTGATGAGTCACCGTCACCTCTTCCTCTTCTCTTTCTCTCTCTCTTTTTTGTTCCTCTTCTTCTGTGCGACCGACTGTGCCAAACTGCCAACTAGTTTTCTCCTCTCATCTTCTTTTCTTCCACAATTTATCAACAATGGCGACAAAAACCCTAGCTCAGGGCCGGAACCACCAGCAAAGTGGTCGTCGGCCACCTCTGTGTTGTCTAGTAAGTCGGCGGCCATGGTATCAAGGCTAATCACGATTCCCAAAATTAGGGTTTTCCCAACAAATTAGAGTTTTGATTTATAGGTTCAAAGGACTCAATTTTACACAATTGATTGAGGGCTTTGGCTCGAAATTCATCTACAAAGCCTGGGTAAGAGTTATTTTCAATTAAAAATTGTTCTTTTTTCAGATTTATTCTCAGATCTATCTTTTTCTCTCGCATGTGCCCTAAAAGCTTCCGTTTTGATGCGGAAAATGCGGCCGAACCGTATTGTCACGGTCAATACGGCCGTTCCGGCCAAAAAAAACGGGGTTTTCAAAGCCACCATGCTGAACCGGACAAAAACGGTTCGGTGAACCTGAAAACCGTTCCGAAACGGCCGTTTTTTTGAACCATGCTCCGGAGTTGCTGATGTATGAAGTGTTGATACTCAAAAAACTATATGAAGCAGAACTTAAACACTAGTATGAAATAAGATCCTACAACGGAACACAATGGCGTGCAATGCAACTGGCAGAAAAGTAGAAATTTATTGCATCATTCATAATTAACAAGCTACGGTTTTCAACGTGTAGGCACATTGTGTTCCCTGACGCCTCTTGTACACCAAGAATGATCAAGTTTATCAGAGCATAGTATTTTGAAGCCTCCCACAATTCAAATACTATTAGGTCATGGTGGTCCAATACACACCATTCAAAGATCAAATGTCACTTACGAATGTTGGGAACTAATCATGATCATGACACCTCTTGTTTAAAAAAAGGCCTCTAAACACGAAGTTTATCTCCCTCATAAACTAAAGGGGAGTGTGTTCAAGAATGCTCCTCTCCAAATAATAAGTCCGCAACATGCATAATTTGTGGAGGCTGAACTGTAAAAGCATTAAGCAGATCGTGTACTCAAAGTCTGATCAATCGATTTGGAAACAATCATTACCTTCTTTCCACGAATAACAGCCCCAGGTTCACCTTGAATGACCATGTACTTTGTGCCAGCAAGGTGCAAACCGGTCGGTGCAAGAGTGCCGGGCTCATCAAAATCCTTCACAACAGCAGCTATTTCATCTGGCTTGAACTGTAGCATTAGGAAACAAACAATGCAAATCAAAGTATATCCATGTGCCACATAGTGAAAATACAGGAGAAATAACAATCAAGAGTCAGGCAACATAGTCGTTTTCATTTTAAAATAGAATTCCAATATGCGGTAGATGAGTTACTGAGCGTCTTTTGTTTTTTTACTTCTCCAAGAGACTACGTGAGAACCCAAAGAAACGATATAGGCACACAAAAATCAACTATTGGATGAGCATGAGCTCTGTTAGCATCAGAACGGGCGAAGTTAAAAAAATAAGAATCTGCCTTGTAAAGAGAACCTAAATCCATTGTGCCCTGAAGATATCCAACCAAGTGCATAGCAGCTTGGAGATGAGGTTACCTCAGCCAGGTCAAGAACTGATACCTCGGCCAGGTCAAGAACTGACTAAGATGTTGAACGGGGTACGAAAGTGTCAGGTCTAGTAGTGATGTTGAGATACAATAAGCTACCTACAAATCTTCCAACATAAATCTCAGGTTCAGCTAAAGGTTCACATAATTCAGTGCTTGATCTCGAAACGAGGGCTGCCCAGTTCCTATCAGATAGATAGGAGTCGGGCAGATATCAAACTCTTTTTAAAAAAATGAAGTGCACTTATATTATATGTATGTAGTATATTTTTCGCGTAATGTAGTATATTTATATACAGTTTACTGGTTTAGAGTAGTATAGTTTCTGAAAATTGTAGTAAGGTAAAAAAACGTAGTATATTTTTTTAGATATGTAGTACATTCCTATCTGATAGATGTTACTGTTCACATCTATCAGATAGGAATTGGGACTTTCCCATCTCGAAAACTTTAGGAAGAGGAAACGAGACAGGTTTAGAACTGTCGAAACCAGCATCGAAATGATGTGTTTGATGTAATTACACCAAATGGCCGAAAAATCTAACAACAGTAACCATAAAACACAAATAGACAAACCAAATCAACAATTCAGCATATTAACTGTACAATCTTATGGGACACAACAATGAAAACAAAAGCCTAATATAAAATAAAAAAATGACATTCCAATAAAACAAACACACGTCCAGGGGCGGAACCAAGGGGGGCCGGCATAAGCAGTAGCCTCCCCGGATCATTTTAGATATCCATTAAAAGTTAAAAGTTAAAAGGTAAAAGGCCCTAGTTATCGTATCCAAGTGAGTGAAATACAAAGTAGACACGGCCTCCCTTATCGTATCCAAGTGAGTGAAATATAAAGTAGACTCGGCCTCCCTTATAGAAAATTCTTGGTTCCGTCACTTCCTAGTTGTTAAAATTGCGATCCTACTATATAATCATACGATTCACATACGGACATATGATTCGATTTACTATTCTAAAACTTCAAAATTTTGAACCAACCTTTATCGCGCCGACAAAGCTATTGATAGTTGATACACATGTATATTGTTATTTATAACCTGTTTAACAGGTACACAACTATTTTTAAAAAAATCAGTAACCCAATAAACTTAAAATATAAGTATAATATATTGATTATGCATGTTCGTAAAATTTTACGTATATGCTATCCCTTTTGATTCAAAGTAGAATCCCAATTCCGACAAACCTAACAAAGAATCACTCAAAACAAAAACACCCAGATGACAAAAACACCAGATCAACCAAAATCAATCACAACCCACAAAATTAAACACAAAATAGATCTAAAAAAACATCAAAAACCCAACATTTAACGTATAAAAAACAACCTGAGGAAACTCGGAACTCTGAGCCCAAACACTTCCATCAATCCCAAGAATTGCAGCAGATGAGAGGTGATTATTAGTACCCTCAATTTCACACATCAAATGATCATCAACATATGTTTGCCACGACATATTGTTTGTTGTTTGATTAAGAAAAAAGTTTCTTACTTTATCGTTAATGGAGATTTGAGAGAGAAAGATGGTGAGAAATGAAGTTATGGGGGGAAGGAGAGAAATAAGAGAAGGTGAGATTCGAATTAAAAAGTTGGCGTAGGAATGAAGCGGGGTGTCAGGGTGAGATGATGTAAGAATTTATGAAATTGGGTCAAATAAAACTCCCCAAATCTTTGCCGTGAATATTGTATTTTTTCATGGCCCTTGTGTGGTGGTCACTTGAGATCTCCTATTTTTAAGTTGTTTCCTTTTGGGTGGATGTGGTTTTATTCTCGTCCCGTTTTTATAGCACTTTGTGCACTAAAAAAATAATGAGAATATATTTGTTTTCTTTTTTGAAAAAAGAATTGGAAATTTTGTGTTACTATCCTTTTTTGGTTGATTATTTTTGTGGCCTTTTTGATCTTTGTTGATTATGGATGGAACTGAAACCAATCATTTTAGTTTAGTTTAGGTTACATGAGAGATTTATATGTGCGTTTGTGTTTGAAGTTTGTTGTTTCGGTGAAAGTGTTGGGATTAGTTGATTATATGGTTTACGTATAAATGTATATGTAAATAAGGGATTATTATATATATAACGAATATCGCTAAAGAATCCATTTGTGGATTACATAAATATTGATGCATACGAAAACAATTCATGGGAAGTAAATTATTTGTAGAATTTGTTTATGTTAATGGGTCGTTTTATTAATCTTTTAAAAAAATCGTTGATATGTAACAGTATGTGGATGAGTTGGTATATTGTACACCTTGGTGTACATGCTTCCATGTATACCCAGATTATCTAAGCATAAACAAGGACTAATTAGTTACTGGAATTTATGCACCAGCTCAAGAGCAAGAAAAGGACGTTTTCTGGTCTCCCCTAGGTAGTTATTGGAGATTTCAATGAAATGCTCTCCACTCGGGATAAAATAGGAGGAAGAACCCTTCGCCTCTCCCAACTACAACGCTTGCCGAGACTACTCACGACTCTCAACGCAATAGATATTCCCACCACGCAAAACGCATATAGTTGGAAGAAAACTCTGCCCACCTCAATCGTCTATGAAAAGCTAGACAGGGCGGTCTGTAGCTCATTATTCACAACTCTCTTTCCTAATTGTTTTTCAGCTTAAGGGGTGTTTACCGTGTCAGATCATGCACCTATAGTCCTTCATACAGAACAAGTAAACCAAGCTAATATTCACCATTACCGATCCCAAAATGCTTGGGCATTAGAAGAAGAATCCCACCATATTGTTTCTAAAGCATGGAGTGCCCCGGTACAAGGCACTAGGTTTTTCTGCACCGAAAAAAGACTACAGAGTAGCAAGCAACTCCTGAAGGCATGGGCTAAGAAAAATACAACTACTCCGTCAATTAACTAGCCCGGAATCAAGACAGGATTCAAGAATTAGAAACTAAATTATTGACTCAACCTTACAACACCATCTACATAGACCATATCCGAAGACTCATTCGCCAACGAGAGAAGCTACTACTGTTCAAACAACAACAATGGGGTTTCTATAGTAGAAAAAAATGGCTTACTCAGGGCGACAGGAACTCCAGTTTCTTCCATAACAGGATGAAGAGAAGGACCATTCACTCAAAGATTTACAAAATCCGGACCCCTGGAGACATTTGGCTTCATGACGAAAAAGAGATCAATCTTGAATTTGCACAAGCATTCAAAAGTCGTTTCTCCTCTCCACACCCTCACCCAAGAGATATCTCACTAGACCATATCGAGCCAATCCTTAGCCCACAACAGTGTACAGACTCCTAGCCCTGGTTTCCGACAAAGAAATTAAAGATGTCTTCTTCGACATGAACCCTAACAAGGCCCCGGGGGTTTGATGGCTTTGGTGCCGGTTTCTACCAGACATATTGGCCCATTATAGGAACGGATATCTGCCAAGCTATAAAAGGCTTCTTTCATCACCGTAGACTTTCCCCAACCCTTAACCACACCATCATTGCTCTCATACCCAAGAAAGACAACCCGGAGACTACAAACGACTTCCGGCCCATCAGTCTCATTAATTCAATTTATAAAGCTATCTCGAAAATACTAGTTAATAGGCTTTCAGGGTCCTGAACAACATCATCAGTCCTTTCCAAAATGCGATCACAAAGGGACGGTCCATCCACGACAATACTTTAATAGTCCAAGAGGTCTTAAATGCTTTCCAAAAATCAAAGAACAAGACGGGCTAGTGCGCGCTAAAGCTCGACATGGAGAAAGCGTACGACAGACTAGAATAGGACTTCATCTGGCAATGCCTTCGAACATATGGCTTCCCGGCTCAATGAATCGAACTCGTAAAACAGTGCATCACCACAGTATCATACTCTATCAAAGTTAATGGTTTAAGCACTGAATGGTTTAAGCCATCTTGAGGTATCCGCCAGGGGGACCCCCTCTCACCTTACCTATTCATAATCTGCATGGAAGTCTTTATCAGACAATTTTCCATTCAGAGCTCTCGTGTAAATACGGGAATAGGCTTCAAACTCTGTCTGAACTCCGTCCGTGTTCCCTGCCTAATGTTTGCCGACGACAGTTCACTCCTTTACAAAGCAACTACTACTGCTTGTCTTAATCTCAAAAAATTGATTGACGATTTCTGTAAGCAATCAGGGCAATTGGTCAACTACCACAAATCTGCTCTAATCTTCTCCAAACACGTCCCCAACTCCAAGTAACACTCGCTAGCTAGCCATTTTAATATCACGCCCATAGGGAATCTAGGTAGATACCTCGGCATTCACTTCAGCACTTTCCGCCCAACAAAAAATGACTTGGCTCATCTAATAGCCAAAACAGAAAATCGGATCAACCTTTGGGAAAAGACCTTTCTCTCAAAACTTGGTAGACACACGCTAATTCAATCCAACCTCGAAGCTCTTACGACCTACATTGTTCCTCCCTCCTCCTTCCCACCAGCACTACAAAGGCCATAGACACCTTACATCCGAAGTTCTTCTGGCAACAACAACTGAATAAAAATGCCATCCCCCCTTATTTCTTGGGATAAAATTTGCACCCCGAAACTCTGAGGGGGCCTAGGGCTGAGGCGTACGCAACCGCTAAACAAAGAATTTATAGCGAAGCTAGGCTGGCAAATCCTCTCGAACCCGAGCAACCTTTGGGTGCAACTAATTCGGGCCAAGTACTTGAAAAATTCTTCCTTTTTCGATTGTAAACCAAAACCCTCCGATTCTACAATTTGGAGGCAAATCCTGGCCCAAAGAGACATTCTAAGAAAAGGTATCCGTTGGAAAATTGGTACTGGTAAGGACATCCTAATTTGGCTAGATAACTGGTTTGATGGTAGTAACCTTATTGAAATCCTAAACTTAAACCCCAAAACAGTTAACATTCACCAAAAGCTTTCTGACTTCATAACTGCTAATAAGTGTCGGGATCTACCCAAGCTCCGCCTAGTCCTACCTCCTGCCATTTGCCTTCAAATAAAAGGTATCCCCTTCCCTCGGAGTGATTTAGAGGACATCCCTATTTGGGGCCCTTCACCCCAGGGACTTTTTACAGTCAAATCCGCTACCTGGCTAGCACACGACATCCCCAAGAACAAACCCAAATGGGAGTTCCATTGGATCTGGAAACTCGATATTCCACCTAAACTCCTTATTTTCATTTGGCAACTGTTACACAATAGCCTACCAGTCAAAGACACGCTCCACCGAAGACATATAGCTCATTCGAATATTTGTGCCCTCTGCGGGACTTTTCCAAAACAATCGACCACCTTTTCCATAGCTGCCCAACAACCAAGAAAGTGTGGCTCTTGCCACACATCCTCACCCCTCCCCGCCCCAACACGAATGAAAATTTCTTAGCCCTTAAACAAAAAGATAACAATCTGGTTAACTACATTTTCCTACTCTGGCATATTTGGAAAGAAAAAAATGCGACCATATTTCAAGGCACCAACTTCAACGAACACAAAGTTAGCCATCTTGCGACTTTCCACCAACACGAGTGGAAGTGCCGAACTATTTTGGACAACATCTTGTCCCGGAATTCCCCGCAAGGGGATATCCCTCCTCCCCCATCCTTTCACATCAACTCTTCCCATAACATCACCCTCGTCAGCTGGGCTCCACCACCTCCGGGGTCCCTCAAACTCAATTTTGACGGCTCCGTCAAATCTCAATCTGCGGCAGCTGGTTACGTCATCCGAGACCACCAAGCCAACCTTCAGTCAGCTCAGGATTTCAACCTCGGAAGCGCTAACATCATGGTTGCAGAAGCCACAACACTCCACAAAGGTCTACAACATCTCCTCATAATAGGGGCCACCTCTGTCATCATCGAAGGCGACAACCTCTTAGTCGTCAACACACTCAAAAAATTTGGCCTGCCCCGTGGCAGATTTCGCACTTCATCAAGGATTCTCAACAAATCATTAGCAACTTTCAGCACTGCGAGATTCGGCATGTCTTCAGAGAAGGGAACAGAGCGGCTGATTGGGTGGCGAATGTGGGCCACCTTATACCAGATTCCTTTATCATTTCCGACGATCTTGTATCTAGTTTACACTCTATCCTCTTGTTTGATGTGTCAGGAGAGACCCTCGTGCGGAGGGGCTCCTGACGTTCCCCTACTTCACACTTTACCTTTTCAAAAAAAAAAAAGCATAAACAAGTATAAGTTTTCCAAATGAGTGTCAATTAGCCAAGTGAATATGAGTTACCTAAATGAGTTTGAGTTATCGAAATGATCATGAGCTACAGAAATGGGTACAAATTAACGAAATGAGTATGAGTTATCGAACTGAATATATATGAGTCAGTTAAATGAGTATGAGTTACCAAAATGAGTCAATCAAATGAGTATGAGTTACAGAAATGAGTATAAATCATCTAGACGAGTATGAGTTATCGAAATAAATATTAGTTTGTCCGTATTGTTTATTATAATTACAAAAAGTCATTGGGAGAATGTAGTATTCCAAGGTGTACCTATTATATTACCAGAAAAATTGACTAGAATAATCCCAACTATGAGTTATTCCTGTATAATTCCAACTATTGGGAAGGTCCGACACAAACAAACACGGGTGACTTAAAACCTGTTAAAGAGATAATTTTTTAATTTTCTTTCTTTTGACTTAAATAAATAAATAATATTTAAAAAACCCACCCTTCTCCTCCCTTGCCACCCTTCCCCTCCAATGTTAAATTTTGTGATTTGAATTTTTTTTCAAAATTAAACACAACATTGTTTCTACAATTGAAAAGTAAGCATAACATTACAGATTATTTTTCTTAATTTCTTCCGATTTTTTGTGAATGTTTTCAAGTTTTCCATGAAGAAGCTTCACACACAAGAAAATGCGTTAATGGAGTCATCGATTAAGTCGAGTTTATGTCGTTACATTTCGGGGTGAATGTGTGTTATTGGCAATTTCTACTTCTGTTTGTTGCCGCAAACCTTTGATATCGCCTAAACGACGACAATCGCAGCCATTTCATCCGCCTTTGATGTTTCAACCGAGGTTGTGCACGCGGTTAGGCAGGGGTTGTTGGTGGAGGGGAAAGGTGTTGCTAGATTGGGGTGGTGGAGGGAAACAGATGGGTGTTGGGGTTGGGTTGGGTTGGGTTTCAGGCAAGGGGAGGATGGTGATGGGGTAGGTGGCAGTGACGGTGAGGAAGGAAGTGTGATGGGGTGAAAATGGGGTGGGGGAGGAAGCAGGTAAGGGTGGGGAATAAAAAAATGCAAAAATAAAATAGTAATTGAAATAGTCTATGAAAGTGTGACACATGACATGTTTACCAGTTAGATAGGTTTCCTTTAGGTCACGCTGCATTTCTGGTGGAACTCCCCAATAGTTGGGATTATACAGGAATAACCCATAATTGGGATTATTCTTGGCGGAACAACTATAATTTGGATTATTCTAGTCAATTTTTACTAAATTGCCTATGTGAATATATAGGTTATCAAATTAATATCCTAACCTAGCATGGAGCAGGGTAAGCGAGAGTGGATCCCATAGAGAATAAGGAGTCAATTTGTGATTGTTTCCAAGCTATAAATTGATTCTAAGTAAGCAAACCTATGGATCAATGTAATGTGTAATCTGAGTAATAAAAGTAAGAAAATTTTGTTAAAAGGGACCTTTTAAAACTTTTTGGTTGTAAAGAGGTACCCATTAAAAATTTAATTGTCAACAAGCATCCAATAATTAAATATATTTGTTACTTAGGACCTAAACTTTATTTTCCGGCAAAGAAGACAACTTTCGGGCATTGACCTCATTAAAGAATAACTTTTCTCTCCTATAAGTGGGGTTTGCGGCTCATTTTCTTCATTCACTCATCATCTCTCAAACCTCCCCCTCCCTTCTCTGTTTTCTTCGAAAAACAACCATGGCAGAGAAAGCTCTTAAGGCTTAAACTCTTATTCTCTTCCGCTGTTGTTGCTCCTCCTACATTATCTCTATCTTCTACACCACCATCAATAATTTTCTGATCATCTGTTTGATTCGCCATTGTTGCTGTTTCTACTTGCTTAACCACTTCCGCCATTATTATCTATCACTCGAGTCACTCCTTCAAATTCAACCATTATTCTTTGATTCAAACAAAGAAATACTTAAAGGTAGCCCAAAAAAATAGTTACAAAAACTGATAATAACCCACGATTCTTTCTGATAATTATAATTTAAATCTCCAAATTGAAATGAAAAGAAGAAAATTTTGTACAATTAAATAAAATTGTTGGAACCCAACTAAGCACTCAACAAAGAAGGAAGAGAGACTTGAATAATTGAGACATGATGAAGTGGACAACTGATTGTTTTTATGAAAATGGAAAAAAGGAGAACCGAAGAGAAGGAAGAGAGATAAGTAAAGAAAGAGTTTTAGTTATTGGCAAGTGAAAGTTGAAGCAGGAGCATTCATGGAGGATAGGGGGAAGTTTGCATGGGTTTGGTAGTTTGGAAAAAAACAGAGAAAGGAAGGGCAATGTGTGTGAGAGGATGAGTGAAATGAAAAGAGTAAGTTGCAACACTTTAGAGGGAAAGTATTATTTAAACGAGGTCAATGCCGGAATATTGTTTTCTTTGCCGGAAAATTGACTTCTTTGCCGGAAAATGAAGTTTGGGTCCAAAGTAACAAATGTATTTAATATTGGGTGCTTGTTGACAATTAATAATTTTATGGGTACTTTCTTACAACTAAAAAGTTTTAAAAGGTCCCTTTTGACAAAATTTTCTAAAGGTAATATGAATAAAGATGAATGTAAGTCAATATACTAAGACATGAGGCTTTACATCCTTATTAACATGACATGGTGATAAAACTAATTATTTTCCCTAAACCAAGTCATTGGACAATTTAAGTAACCAAACCTATAGATGAATGTAATGTCTAATTTGAGTAATAACGTATACTTTGTAGTAGTAGACGTCTCTTTCAAGTCCTAATGGCTTCCCTAACACACTCTCACGCTTATTTTTATAGATTCGAGCAATATTATTAAAGACATTGAACACTATAATCAATTCCAATTATCAATCCTACCATATCAAATCTCTACATGAATTGCTAACTACCTAATCTAAATTACATTGATAAAGAGATAACTTTATCGACAACCCAAACACGAATGGAAGAGTAAACCAACAAGCAACTAATGTAAATATGAGCATGGAACATGATTAATTGGGGTTTTGGAAGAATTACATCATCATAATCATGGCTAGGTTTAAGTGAGATCCTAGATTGAAGAACTGCTCACTCATAATGGAATGGCTAAAACTTGAATAAAAAAACAAAAGACATTGAAATTGCAATGATCAGGAGAAAAGGTAAAGAAATTAATTCTTGAATTAATGAAGAATATGACATTCAAAATGTTGAAGTGTAGCAAAAACTAAGTATCTAAGAAAATTAAGCATAAAGAATATGACATTCACTTGCTCCACTCGAAAAACTAACAAGAGCGAAAAGTCGGTACAATTAGGTGATGGTTGAGTGGCTGGTGAAGGGGTGATGGTTGGAATTAGAGTGAAAAAATTTCACTCATCACCATCACATTTTCTTAAATTTCTATCTTTGTTTGACATAAGTACATTTTTTTCCCCATCTCATCATTATTTGATATGGTTTTATGAACTTTTGACATAAAAGTATGACACTGATGTGTAAAATTTATTATTTTTGCAAGTTTGATTTATTTTTGCTTGGCCTATTATCTTAAAAGGATTAACATCAGGCATACCCCATGGATGAATGAAATAAGGGTGATAGCCTTATCAGGTAACTAATGGATACGTGGGTGTGAACAAGTGATAGAGGATCCTTATCCCACCAATTGTCATCCTTAGGCTGGGGGTGGTTTCGAGGGTGGCAAGGGTTTGGTGTGGTTTCAGGAGTAGGGGAGGGGTGGCTGGGGCTAAGGACGGTTTTTAATTTTATACATAATTTTTAGTTCATTTAAAAATAGTTTTATTTGAAAAATAAAATTCTATTTTTTTTATACCGATCAAACAAGTTATAGGTTCAAAGGCTCATTTTGAGCAGATATATGTAAAGGTGGATTATAAAAAATAAAATTCTATTTTTTTTTATACCGATCAAACAAGTTATAGGTTCAAAGGCTCATTTTGAGCAGATATATGTAAAGGTGGATTATTGTTCGATTATCAACAGTTTGGACCATTTTAAGCAGACTGCCAAAAGGTGGGACTATGCTCATCAATATTCTTAAAGGTAATGCTTTAATACAAGTATACGGTACAACAGACATACAACATACTAGTATTTCTCACTCATCATTGTTATTTAAAAACAATTCCCAATCTACCATCTCGTTCAATTTATTTCACGACTTTGTGAAAGTAGCCATCAGATAGTGCTTTTGGTTCATTAGCTTCGTTAACAACACTGTTAGAAGACATTAAGGGGGCGTTTGGTTTGGGGTAATCAGAAAAGGGCAAGGGAATCAAATTGCTTGATTCCCTTATATGTTGTTTGTTAGATGTATTTAATCATTCCATTTACCCCTCCTAACCCCAAACTCCTCTACTACCATTCCCCACCTACCCCCAAGGTATCACTTACCCTTTCCTCCTTCTTCACCATGGTCAATTTGACTCAATATTGACCACTAACTCACCACCAAATGGCACCACTCCCATCACCGCTGTCAGTACTATCATCACCATTGTCACCACCATTGGCGATCCCAGATCAGCCGACACAACCGCCGGCGAACCCAGATCAGCCTACACCACCGCCGGCGAGGCCAGATCAGCCGACACCACCGTCGTCGCCCAAAACAACCCAAATCAGCTCACGAACCACAACCGTCGCCCAAAACAACCCAATACAAAACCCATGTTTAGCGCCCTTCGTCGACCCCCATACACCACCGTCGTTCATTTTCGGTCAATGCATGACCTTTTCGGCGCCAAAGAGAACCAGTGAGGGACTTGAACCCAACACAAACCCATTTTTAAAAATAGTTTCATTAATTCGTGAATTTATAATAAAATCACAAATTCCAATCAGTGTCATTAATACTTGAATCTCACTTAAAATTCTTTTTTTTATCATTTTCTTTTTATTACACGGAGGGAAGAGGGTATCATCGGAATTAGTTGTAAAACGATAGTACTAGACTATTTTGTCGTTAATATCAACAGAAAAAGATTCTACATAATTCCAAAACGTCCAGACAAAACAAAAAAAGACCGGGCTGACAATCGGGTTCCCTCCTTCTCAGCTCTCAAAACTTTTTATCAATGGAGGTCGCATGAACAACCTTTACCCCCATCAAAAACCCTTAGAAAACCACGCTAAACCCTTTAACCTAACTACAATGCGAACTTCCCACCTCCATTTCTTCTCTACCAGATTCAAAAACCCACAAAAACCCACTAACTCAATTCTCAAATTTCCCTCAAATTTCCACTAAATCCGCAATTTTTGCGATTAATCATCTTCATTTTGCTGTAATCAAATCTTCTTCACCATTTTTTCTAACTCCAAACATCAAATTTCTCATAATCTTACTCACATTTCGTTTTGATTCATACTCATTTCCCCCTTCCTCTGTTTTTCATCATTCTCAACTATACACTCATTATCCTCTAAAACCCTAACAATGGAAGTTCAAAATCATGGAAATAACAAGCGTAAGCCTTCATGTGTGCGGGATTTTCCACCCAACTGTGGGAATTTAAGCTCATCGTCTAAAACTTTTTCGGGTATGAACTCATTTCATCGTTATACAAGAGATTTTCCTCCTGGGTATGGTTCAAATTTCCTAAAATCCACGCAAATTGGCTCTGATAAGATGTTAGAAACTCGGAATGATTCGGGTGTTGGTGGCAGTGATGATATAAAGAGTAAGCCGCCACCACCAATGGGAATTGGCTGCAGTGATGGTGTTGCGTGGCGGCGTAACGTAGCTGCTGTGAAGAGTAAGCCAGCACCAATGGGGGAAAGAGTAGTAATGGGAAACACACAGAATTTGAAAGTTAAGGAAAATGAATCAGTTTTGAGGAATTCTATGGAGAAAAGATCATTTGAGAGGGAAAAGTGTTGGAAATGGTGAGTTTGTTTAGGAAGAGGTGTAAAGAAATCTCACAAAGTGGTAGAGGTATTAGGAGGATTGATACAACAGCATATACTGAATTGAAAACAGAAAGGAAGATGATGATCCGGTCGGCTGTGATGATTGGTTCTGTGCCTGGTGTTGAAGTAGGGGATAAGTTTCATTATCGGATCGAGTTGTCAATTGTCGGGTTGCATAAGCATATGGAGCGGGGGATTGATAGTATGGAGTGGGGTGGAAGTAGAATAGCTACTTGCATTGTTGCTAGTGAAAGGCATTTGGATAAGATGAATGATCCTAATGCTTTGATTTACATTGGGGAAGGAGGGGTACTTAGGCGGGGCTCGTTTGGAGTTCCTCCTGATCAGGAGCTTAAGGGTGGAAATGTGGCTTTGTTACATAGTATGGAGGAGAAAAGGCCGGTTAGAGTGGTTCGGGGGCTCACATCTGAGAGTTATGGTCATAAGGTGTTGTATGTATATGATGGATTGTATGAGGTGAAGGGGTGTGAGAAGAAGAAAGGGGTACAAGGAAATAGGATTTTCGAGTTTCAGATGGCACGGTGCAGTGGACAGCCTGCAGTTGCGTGGCGAGAGTGTAGGCAGTATAAGTTTTGATGTTAGTTCAATGCTTGAAATTTCATTTTACTTGCTTTATTTCATATAGGAAGATGTTAATTCGTCTGACTCTAGCTTGGAATTGCTTACTGTGGCCTTGAATGTGCGTGATTCGGGAGATAGCATAATACTGATAGGTTTTCACATTGACTGGATTGAAGATAGTTTGTTATGAGCATATGTAGGTTCATATGGTTGCTACTTGCTAGGTAGTAGCTTAGTAGGATATGTAGAACTGAAAATGTTACTTGTTATGATACTTGTAATACAATGAATGAATACAAATGAATGAATACATGGTGCTCGTTCTATTGTTGATTCTACTTTTAACTTTCGAGGTCTGTATGAATGATTTGGTTGCACTTCTCTGTTTTCCACCGGTTTCGTTGCATTTTTGTTTGGGCTGGCAGGGCAGGGGAAAGGTGTTCGGGAGGCGGGGTTGGGTTCTGTAAGATATCTGTTGTTTGAATAGGTTCGGAGGTAATGATTTTGCTTGGAAAGATCAAAATCAGCTGCACATTAGCAAGGCTCATATAGCTCATCATCCTTTCTGGTAATGGAAGGTAGTACTAGCATTTACTTTGTCTTTGATGAAGCATAACAATAATGTGCCAATGTAGAACAATATAACAATTTATATACATGCAAGTTTCACTCAGCTATAATTATTTAGGATAAGAAGATTTACTATGTAGTATAAGCTCCAGTGGCCAGATTATACGTCAAAAACAGTGGTTCGCTTTCTGGCAAACTACACGCCCTAGAATTGCTTCTATCAATGTCCTGCTTTTGTCCACAATAATGCGTGCCTAATTGCTTTCATTCGGTTTTCAGGTTATGGCTCTTCACCTTCTGAGACATTGAGGTCAGAATTCATCAATCTCAGCAATTTTATGTTGCATCTTCCTTCTCTTGAGAATTCTCCTATTAGTTGGAACTTTGTGGGGGTATATCCTCTCAGTTAGGTTGTATGCGTGCTTATCACAAAAGTGCTTAGATGAACTTTTCTATGTCTTTATTTAGTAAGATTGCATTTAGGCACTCTATAAACTCGGGATCTTGAATTCTACACAAGATTAACCAGTTGTGCATTCCATTGTCATTACTTTATTGAATAACCCAAATTCTTATGGATGGACAATGCTATTTAACTTTGTCAAGTCCCAACTGGTGCATACCTAATTTAACTCCTTTCTCCATTCAGCTTAATATATTGTTATTAAACTCCATGTTGAGCTGAAACCAAATATCATACAAGGTGGTTACTACTCTCCGCTGACAAAGTTCATCATTTCTTTTAGGAAATAGATTTTAGGATCCATTAGATTCCTCTACACTCTTGGTGCATTGGTGATTAAATCTTTGTTTGGAGTAAGAATCTATTTATCGGATCTAATTTTGTGCGACTATAAAGCAGTTTTCAATTTTCAATAAGTGTAGCTTCGCGAAGCTATTAATTTCTGATCATTTGGCGCTCATGTCAGATTGGATAAGAGCCAGTTTCCTGTGTGGATGGTTTGTGTAACCACTAGCCAGTGACCTCTATTTGTGTAACACGTATACGATGGATCATTGGTAGTTCAACTGATTAAGAAAGAAGCAAATTTGAGATTTCCATATATGTTCACAAATATCTTACACTTTCTTTTTCTTGTGATATCTTTCTTAAAAAGTCTTGAGCGTTTCAATCCCTTTTTGTGTATTAATACTGAGAGCAGGAAATTCTATCTGCTACAATCATCAATCTTCTTCAATCCCTTACCTTTGCCTTATTTTCCAGATTCTCCCTCCTTATTCAGATTAAGTTACTTAACGAGAAATCCTTACGACTTTTCAGCAAAAGTCATGGAAGGAGGCCAGACTTCTAGATTCAGAGGTGTTATTCCAAGGAAAACAGGGAAATGGGGTGCTCAAGTCAGCGTAGACAGCAAGCAATTGTGGCTCGGAACCTTTGAAAAGGAGGAAGACGCTGCCATTGCATATGACAGAGTCAGTCTAAAGCTTCTTAGAATTTCCTCACTTAACTTCCCGTTGGCCATGAAAACTCCTCAAGAGATTCGGTTTCAAAGCATGTATCCTCTTGAAACAATCATATCAATGGTAAAGTTTGGAACTTATGCACGCTATTATGCTCATTTCTTGTCGTATGAGGCTATTCTGGCCAGAGGCTTTCTTGGCGATGTTAGAAGCGAGCAGCAGGAATCAGTGGATGCTGAAATTGGTGGCGGCCCTGAGGTTCATAAACCAGTTATGTTGTTCAGTGCCCGTATTGATTAAGGATGCTAAGCTAATCCTGATTCTGTAGAGAACCTCCAAATCTTTCTTTTTCTGTTCTTTGTCATGCAGTCTTAGTGATCTTTTACGCTGTACGTAAGATCGTCAAATAAGTTTCCTATGTATGAGTGTTTGCATTTCTAAGAATTATCCAACTGAATATTTCATGCTTTATCATTTGTCTCCTCTGTCTAAGAATTATCCAACTGAATATTTCATGCTTCATCATTTGTCTCCTCTGTTAGTCTCATCGATATTGGTCAGTGAACTTCTCCTTGCATCAACGAAATTACCTCCATTAATTGAGATTTAGGAGTAGTTCAATGAATTAATGTATAAACTGCAGGTTGACAGTTTTTTTAATTATCAAGTAAAAAAAAAGGTTTCTTAGTCCAGAGACTCCAGACTCTAAACAACTGCAGATACTTCTGATGGATACCCATCAATGATCTTTGAATCGATCTTTCGGTCAACACAGTGAGAGTAGTTCTGAGATACTCAATACTTTTTCCACCAAGGACGCTATAGATTGTAGCTCTATTGTAGGAATGAAAACCGGTAACAACAAGAATAAACGTATTATTTGATAACCGTGGCACGAATTAAACACTGCTCTAAAGTTAACTTTGCCCCTCTACAAACACACGGACTCACTACAATCAACCTCCAGAGATACACGGCCTTCTGTGTTTCCGGTGTCGACAGAAAAACAGATTGAAAACGTGCAGCGGTAATTGGCTGACTACCCTTAAACGTGGGTCAGTTTCACTGGAAATCAGGAACTTACAACTATATTAATAACCGCAACGGCAACAAACTTGCAAGAATCTAGCACCTGCCGAGAAGAAAGTTGGACCAGGTTGCAAAAATAACACACCGGCACCGGCACCACACGCTCTCAACCCGGCCCTTGCGCGTGTATGTGGTGATTACTAGAGTAAAGTCTCTAGTCTCCAAACATAAATTGTCAGCATACCTATGTGGGACTCTACCTTTATATTCTTTTGAAGCAAAAAAACAAGGAATTATATGAGCTGCAAAATATTTGTTTTTCTCATGAGCAAGCCTGTCAGAAGTATTATGAGTAGTCAAGCAGCGCTGACTGTCAATTTAGCTGCGAACAATGTCTCGCCATTTCCTTTAATGTTGATCGTCTCGCCTTCGCTTTCTTCTTCAGTGCTTCCACTTATTGTAAGAAGTATGACTGGTAGATTACTAAACTTATCTGTGAAATTGCTGTGCCGTGATATGATCACTGCCCTAAAGTTGAAATTGCCCCGCTACGAACACACGGACTCGTGGCAAACCAACCTCCAGGGTTAACACAACACAGTCTCGCCGGTGAAGTACAGAGAGACAGTTTGAGAACGCTCTTAATATTGCCCAGTGTTTGAGAGAGATTAACAGAGAGAAGTATGAGAGGATAATTTTTTGTGTGCCAAAAACTGTGCCAGGAAGGGGGTATATATAGTGATCGAAGAAGGGAAAACTGACCCCTAAAACCGTGTTAAAAACGGTAATTAATGGGCAAAGGAAACTGCCCACTAACGGCTAGTGGAAGCAGTCAATAAGGAGTGGATTCAGGAATTGACTGATTCCATAACAGTCATATAAGGATGACAAATTTTTCCAGTAAAAATTTAGTTAAGTTAAGTTATTTCCCAAAGCCCATGGCCCACGGCCCACGGCACGGTCCGGGCGGGCGGCGGAGCGCGCGCGCGTGTGGACTAGCCCAATCAAGAGCCCAACCACAAAAGCCTACCAAGTCACCAACTCAATAGATACTAGGAACATAACTATTAATAAACTCACCACTCACCTCTTATTCTTCCTATATGGGATCCCCAACTCTTCATATTCTTTTGAAGCAACTCAAGAGTTTTTGTATTACTCTTCTCACAAACTCCAACAATCCCCCACATGATTCAAAAGAAGAGACAGAAAGAAACGGGGCTGAAAAAGAAGATTTGGGCAATAGATACTCAGTTTTGTAAACATCAATGTCTTAGAGACTTGAATTGATACCCAGTGCATACAAGTATGTCATATTGTCGTATTAGGTAGATTTCTCTTTGAACCTTCTACGGAGTTCATAATCAATACTTGCGCACTAAACCTTTTTCAAAATAAGAAACGTTCTCGCGATATATATATAAGTGCCCCACAATACCTGGATTTTCATGAATGCTCTAGAGATCCTAAGCCTTAGGGATCTCATAGGGGATTGGGCGTAACCCCCACATTCACATAGGTAAGTTCATCAAGTTTGTACTGTTTCAAACCACCTTCTCAAGGCTCTGAACTTATTAAGAGTATTTTACTCATCCTTACACATTTTACAGTAAAAAACAAATACTACATCACTTTTATTAATATATAGGAATGGTAGTAGTATCTACTACTTGAGTTCTTTTATGACTTAGTTTGACCCTTGAACTTAGAAACTTTCTAAGAAGGGTATCCATCATAATTCACTCCACAATAGGCTTTAAACCCATTCCTTGTGCCGACTCTAGCACCATTTTTCTACAAAGGCCTTTGGTGAGAGGATCTGCAATATTCCTCTCTGACTTTACAAACTCGAGTGAAATTACATTATTTCTAATTAGATTTCTAACTATAGCATGCCTCAAGCGAATATGCCTCCTCTTTCCATTATAGGCTTGATTATTCGCGACCCTAATTGCAGCTTGTGAGTCACACCGCATTGAAACTGATGGAGCTGGCTTCCCCCACAATGGAATATCAGCTAGCAAACTCCTTAACCATTCAGCTTCCTGTCCTGCCAATTCTAAAGCAATAAATTCAGATTCCATAGTAGATTTGGCAATACAAGTTTGCTTTGATGATTTCCATGATATAGCTCCACCTGCAAGAGTAAAAACAAAGCCACTAGTAGATTGAATCTCATCATTATCAGACACCCAATTAGCATCACAATATCCTTCTAGAACACAAGGTGTTCTTTGATAATGCAAATTGATAGTGCCTTTTAAATACTTCAACAATCTAATCAAAGCACCCCAATGCTCCTGATTAGGATTGTGAGTATACCTACTCAATCTACTAACAGCATAAGCTATATTCGGTCTAGTATAGTTCATCAAGAACATTACACTACCAATAATTTTAGCATATTGTTCTTGTGATATACTATCTCCTTTATTCTTTTTCAAATGAATACTAGAATCATATGGAGTTTTCATAGGAACACAATCATATTGATCAAACTTCTTTAAAATTTTCTCAATATAATGAGATTGATTTAAAGATATGCCATATGACGTTCTAGTAATCTTTATCCCAAGAATAACATCAGCCTCTCCTAAATCCTTCATTTCAAAACACGAATTTAGGAAACTTTTAGTTGCATTCACTATGTCTATATTGGTCCCAAAAATCAACATATCATCCACATATAGACATATGAAAACACAACCAATACCATCTGTTTTGGAATAAACACAAGCATCAGAATCATTTACTAAAAAACCATTTGAAGTAATGGTTTGATGAAATTTATCATACCATTGTTTTGGTGCTTGTTTTAAACCATACAAAGATCTAATGAGCTTGCATACCTTGTCCTCTTGACCAGGTTCAACACATCCTTCAGGTTGCTTCATATAGATCTCTTCATTTAGCTCACCATTCAAAAAAGCAGTTTTCACATCCATTTGATGCACAACAAGATCATGAATGGATGCAAGTGCAATTAATGCTCTAATAGTGGCTACCTTGGTCACTGGTGAATAAGTGTCAAAAAAGTCTAGACCTTTCTTTTGGTGATGTCCTCCAACTACAAGTCTAGCTTTATACTTGTCTAATGTCCCATCAGGCTTGCACTTCTTAGTAAAAATCCACTTACTACTCAAAGCCTTACAACCCCTAGGAAGGTCAGTCAAAATCCATGTGTTGTTACTCATAATAGACTCTATTTCACTGTTAATAGCCTCCATCCAAAAACTAGAGTCAACAGATCTCATGGCCTCCCCAAAAGTTCTAGGGTTCTCTTCCAATATAAAAGCACTTACTCTTTGCTCATCTAGAAATCCTTTTTCAGCTAGGAAAGAAGTAATGAAGTCAGGTCCATAACTAGTCTCATTTCTAGTTCTTTTACTCCTTCTAGGTTCTAAAGTCTCACTAGATGATGCAATGTTATGATGCAAAGTAGAAGAAGATGCAACAGGCAAGCATGATTGTACACTAACTTTCATAGGAAAAATATGCTCAAAGAATTCTACATCCCTTGACTCTCTAATAGGACCAAAGCCAGAAGCATCCTTAAGAATAAGTCTATATGCAGCACTGTTAGAAGCATACCCAATAAAGATTCCATCAACAGTCTTAGGTCCAATCTTACTCCTTTGAAAGTCAGGAAGTCCTATTTTTCCCAAGCACCCCCACACTTTAAGGTAACCCAAATTAGGTTTAAAACCTTTCCACAATTCATAGGGAGTCTTATCTAACTTCTTATGGGGAACTCGGTTAAGCACATAGCAAGCAGAAAGAATTGCCTCCCCCCACATGTTAGTAGACATCCCTGAACTTATAAGCATAACATTCATCATATCCTTAAGAGTCCTGTTTTTTCTCTCAGCTATTCCATTTTGTTCAGGTGTATAGGGAGCTGTAACCTCATGTATAATCCCATTAGATTCACAAAATTTCTTAAGTGGAAGTCCATCATATTCTCCACCCCTATCTGATCTCACTCTCTTTATCTTAAGGTCTAACTGGTTTTCTACTTCGGCTTTATAAATAAGAAATTTCTCTTCAGCCTCATCTTTCGTACTTAACAAGTAGACCTTAGTATAACGTGAGAAGTCATCAACAAAAGTAATATAATATCTCTTCCCTCCCCTACTCATAGAGTTCTTAAAGTCACCTAAGTCACTATGGACTAGTTCTAATAGGGTCGAGGAACGAGAAACACTCTTGTTGAATGCTTTCTTAGGGTGTTTGGCCTCTACACATACTTCACATTTGTCAAAAGAGGTATTGCTAAAGTCAGAAATAAGACTAAGTCGTTTTAGCCTTTTAATGGATGCAACATTCACATGACCTAGTCTAGAATGCCATAAAGAAACAGACTCAGCAATATAAACGGAAGCAGTAGAAATTTTATTATCAGAAATTACATCCAAAACAAAGAGTCCAGCATTACAAAATCCTTTACCCACAAAATCACCATTTCTGGTTAATACAAGTCTGTCAGATTCAAAAGTTAATTTAATTCCAGCCTTGTTTAAAAGTGCACCAGATATGAGGTTTCTGCGGATATCAGGAACATGCAAGACATTTTGCAAAGCAATGGTTTTTCCAGAGGTTAACTTTAGAAAAACCTTTCCTTTGCCTAACACACTCACAGTGCTTGAGTTGCCCATGAAGACACATTCTCCTTCTGAAACTTTATCATAAGTCTGGAACATTTCCTTGCTTGAGCAGATGTGGCGGGTAGCTCCAGTGTCCACGACCCATTCAGAAATGTTGTTAATCAGGTTCACCTCGGACACCACAGCAGCAATAGTGTCATCTTCAGCAAGGTTGACTTGTGCTTTATTGTCTTTTGGTTTGGTGACAGCAGCATTTGAAGAAGCCTGTTTGTTTCTACAATCCCTAGCAGCATGTCCAAATTTACCACAAACATAGCAGTTACCCTGAAATTGCTTCTTACCCTTAAACCCATTACCATTCTGCCTAGTTCCGAGAACATGGTTCTGACTTTTAACCTTTTTTCCTTTTCCGGAAATTTTAGACTCAATAAGGTTGGCTAAAGTGGAAGAATGGTCAGTCTTTCCTTTAGTCTGAATTCGGTTTTGTTCCTCAACCTTAATGTGGGAAACTAATTCCTGAAGGGTAAAGTCTTTTTGCTTATGTTTCATAGAGTGAACATAGGTCTCCCAAGAGGGTGGCAGTTTCTCTAAAAGGCAATTAGCTTGAAATAAATCAGGAATAACCATACTTTCAGCAGCAAGTTCAGCACACAAATGTTCATAGTCATGGACTTGGTCTAAAACAGGTTTGTCATCAGTCATAGTAAATTTTAACCAATGACTACAGGCATATTTCTTAGTCCCAAAATCATCTAGTCCATACTTAACCTTAAGTGCATCCCAAATATCCTTTGCCTTTTTCGACTTACTATAAATCATATATAAAGGAGCAGTCATATAATGCAATAACATTCTCCTACATGTTTTATTATCTTTCTCAAAATCCCTAACTGCGTCAACAGGAGCAGCATCAATAGTTAAGCAGTAATCTACCCCAATTTGGCCTAAAAAGAATTCCATTTTATCAGACCACATAATATAATTTTTTCCATCCAAAGGGTCTAATTTCGACATATCAGGAACAAAGGGGTTGACAGAATTAAGAGGAACAGCAACAGGAATACCAGCCATAATAACAGTATAAAAAACGGAAAAAATTTCAACTTTAGATTGTAAAAAGTATGACTGGTAGATTACTAAACTTATCTGTGAAATTGCTGTGCCGTGATATGATCACTGCCCTAAAGTTGAAATTGCCCCGCTACGAACACACGGACTCATGGCAAACCAACCTCCAGGGTTAACACAACACAGTCTCACCGGTGAAGTACAGAGAGACAGTTTGAGAACGCTCTTAATATTGTCCAGTGTTTGAGAGAGATTAATAGAGAGAAGTATGAGAGGATAATTTTTTGTGTGTCAAAAACTGTGCCAGGAAGGGGGTATATATAGTGATCGAAGAAGGGAAAACTGACCCCTAAAACTGTGTTAAAAAGGTAATTAATGGGCAAAGGAAACTGCCCACTAACGGCTAGTGGAAGCAGTCAATAAGGAGTGGATTCAGGAATTGACTGATTCCATAACAGTCATATAAGGATGACAGATTTTTCCAGTAAAAATTTAGTTAAGTTAAGTTATTTCCCAAAGCCCAAAGCCCATGGCCCATGGCCCGGTCCGGGCGGGCGGCGGCGGCTCGCGCGCGCGTGTGGACTAGACCAATCAAGAGCCCAACCACAAAAGCCTACCAAGTCACCAACTCAATAGATACTAGGAACATAACTATTAATAAACTCACCACTCACCTCTTATTCTTCCTATATGGGATCCCCAACTCTTCATATTCTTTTGAAGCAACTCAAGAGTTTTTGTATTACTCTTCTCACAAACTCCAACACTTATGCCTCTGCAAGTTTCTTGTGCACCTTCTGCACTGTTAGAATATATGAAAATAATCATATTTTCATTATTCAGTTATTGTATTTCTTATGTATATCGTTTGATTAGTTGTGTATCTTTTAGTCAATAATTAGTTTCCTAGTATATAGGAATAATATCTTGTATCCTCTAGTATATATCTTTAGGGTGTAAACATTTTACGATTAAGGAAAATATTCTTTCATGGTATCAGATTGCTAGGTTATTTTTTTCTCTCTCAGCTTCCGCCGCCTAGCTCCACAGCCCACGTGTTTCTTTTTCTTTTCCGGCCGGCACCATGACTGGCGGGAAGTCAAACTCGGCTTCCTCTCTTTCTCCTTCTCTTGCTTCGATTCAATCATCGAACATTAAACATAGCATACCTATTATTCTTGACATGGAAAATGTCCAATATTCTACGTGGGCGGAATTGTTTAAGATTCATGCGCGTTCAAATCGCGTAGTTCATCACATCATCCCGTCGGCCAAGACCAAATCTCCTACGACTGATGAAGAAAAGGAGGATTGGTCCACTATTGACGCTACAGTGTTGAAGTGGATTTATGGCACCATCTCTGATGATTTGTTGAACATAATTCTTGAGCCGGACTCTACCGCTCAAGAAGCATGGGAACGGCTTAGGGACATCTTTCAAGATAATAAGACGTCTCGTGCCTTCACCCTTGAGCAAGAATTCTCCAATACATGTATGGAGGATTTTCCAAGTGCCTCTGCTTATTGTCAACGACTTAAAATGCTCTCCGACCAATTGAAAAATGTAGGGGCTCCGGTTTCTAATAACCGCCTCGTTTTGCAAATGGTTGCGGGGCTCACGGGCCTATAATGGCGTTGGCACTCTTCTCCGTCAAAGCGATCCTCTACCGCCGTTTTACCAAGCCCGTTCAATGTTAGTACTCGAAGAAGCGGGGTTAGCCAAGAAAACCGCTACCGGGGCCTCCTCTATTGCCTTGGTGGCCGGATATGGCGAGGGATCGTCTTCGGAGCCCACCTCTAATAACCGGAATTCTGGCCATAATCATAATAAAAATCAGAAAAATAAAAATAAAGGGCGAAATTCCGGTCACCGGGGTGGGTCCGGCAACGGGACCGGCAGAGGTGGCAAACCTGCCGGCGGTGGTGGTCGGAGCACCAACCACCAGCAGTCCACCACTGGGCAGCAGACGCAGCAGGTGCAGCATCCTCCACCGTGGGCTCTTTGGCCTTTGGCATATCCTCCTTGCCCTTATCCTACTTCAAGTTGGGCCAAGCCCACCTATGGCAGCAGCAGGCCACCTTTCTTTGCCCAGCAGACGCAGCAGCAGAATGGTCAAGGTGTACTTGGGCCACGTCCACAAGCCTACGCAGTCGAGGCTCAACCCACTCCAACCGACATCGAGGCCGCGATGCACACGTTGGGCCTTACTCCACCGGATCCAAATTGGTATATGGACACGGGGGCCAACTCTCATATGACATCTTCCCAAGGTACTATGTCATCTTATTTTAATTTGAGCAAACAAAATGGTATTATGGTCGGAAATGGTAATTGTATTCCAATTCATGGTTACGGAGATGTTAAATTTCCTTCCCCTTCCCAATCTTTGACTCTTAAGAATGTCCTTCATGCAACTAAATTAATTAAAAACTTGATATATGTCCGTAAATTCACTAGTGATAATTCTGTGACTGTCGAGTTTGATCCTTTTGGGTTTTCTGTGAAGGATTTTCGGACGGGGAGACCAATCATAAGATGTGAGAGTCAAGGTGCCCTCTACCCTATCACTTCTGCCATCCACAATCAAGCTCAAGTTTCAAGTCCTTCTAGCTTTGCTGCCCTTGCACCATCCTTATGGCATGATCGTTTAGGTCATCCTGGTGCTCCTATCTTAGAGTCTCTTAGGCGTAATAATTTCATTCCATGTAATAAACTTAGTCCCTCTAATGTTTGTTACTCTTGTGCTCTTGGAAAACATATAAAATTGCCGTTTGTGGCCTCTACTTCTAGTACTGTGATGCCCTTTGATATTATTCATTGTGATATTTGGACATCTCCTGTTTTGAGTTCTATGGGTCATCGTTATTATTTAGTTTTGTTGGATGATTACTCTAATTTTGTGTGGACTTTTGCTCTTTCTAAGAAATCCCAAGCTTATCCCACATTTCTCCAATTTCGATCTTATATACGAACTCAATTTGAACGGGACATTAAAAATCTTCAATGTGATAATGGAAGGGAATTTGATAATGCACCTTTTTGGGAATTATGTAAAGCAAGTGGTCTCTCTTTTCGGTTCTCTTGTCCTTATACATCTTCTCAAAATGGTAAAGCGGAGAGGAAAATACGTACCATTAATAATATGGTACGTACGTTACTAGCTCATGCATCTCTTCCCTCCTCTTTTTGGCATCATGCTCTCCAAATGGCTACCTATCTCTTAAACATCCTTCCAAACAAGCACAACGCCTCTCAAACTCCTCTTCACATTCTTTATCACAAAGTACCTTCTTACTCACACTTACGGGTTTTTGGGTGCCTTTGTTTTCCTCTAATTCCCTCCTCTACCATCACAAAACTTCAAGCTCGGTCTACCCCTTGTGTTTTCTTGGGTTTTCCCATGAATCATCGTGGCTACAAGTGTTATGATCCATCATCTCGGAAAATAATAGTGTGTAGACACGTCATTTTTGATGGGCAAAAATTTCCGTTTGCTTCTCTTCACAAGCCAAACTCATTCACATATGATTTCCTAAACGTGTTGGACCTTCCTTCACTGCCCAACACCACAGCAGGCCCAAATCCCCTTCCTGAGCCTCCTTCCTCTCCTTCGTCTGGGCTGGCCCATCCAACACAGTACCTCCCAGCACTGAGCTTCCCTCTACGTCTGGGCTGCCTCACGCGCCCCGTAGTCCTACAAGCCCACAGGCGCCGAGGTTGGGCTCCTCCTCTAGCCCCCATCCAAGTCCAAGCCCATATGCATCATCTCCCATCATACCTATTCGGTCTCCTGGTCCACCTCCCAAGCCCACTATTCCTTCTGCAGCTAGGGCGGTCACTAGGGCCCAGAATGGCATTTTCAAACACAAGAAAATTTCTTCCTTTCATACTCACGTAGTCCGCTCGCCTCTTCCTAAAAATCCAGTGTTAGCACTTCGTGACCCGAATTGGAAAATTGCCATGGATGATGAATTTAATGCTCTAATTAAAAATAAGACTTGGGAATTGGTGCCCCGCCCCTCTAATGCTAATATAATTCGCTCTATGTGGATTTTTGCTCATAAAGAAAATTCTGATGGTTCTTTTGAGCGGCATAAGGCTTGACTTGTAGGTGATGGTAAGACTCAGCAGGTGGGCATTGATTGTGGAGAGACTTTTAGTCCAGTGGTCAAACCAGCTACTATACGCATTGTGCTTAGTCTGCTTTGTCTAAAGGGTGGTCTCTTCATCAGCTTGATGTGAAGAATGCATTTCTTCATGGGGAATTGAAAGAAACAGTGTATATGCATCAACCCTTAGGGTATCGGGATCGGAGGTATCCTGATCATGTGTGCTTACTCAAGAAGTCTCTCTATGGTCTCAAACAGGCTCCTAGGGCTTGGTATCGCAGGTTCGCTGATTATGTGAATCAGATTGCGTTTCATAACAGTACCTCTGACCACTCCTTGTTCATTTATCGTCGTGGTAACGACATGGCTTACTTACTTCTCTATGTTGATGATATTATTTTGACTGCTTCTTCTACTGCTCTCCGCAAGTCTATCATGGGCCTCCTTAGCTCTGAGTTTGCCATGAAAGACTTGGGGCCTTTGAGCTATTTTTTGGGCATTGCTGTGACTCATCATGCAGGTGGTCTATTTTTATCTCAACGCAAGTATGCCGAAGAAATCATTGAACGTGCAGGCATGTCTGCATGTAAACCCTCTGCTACTCCAGTTGACACTAAGTCCAAACTTAGTGCCAAATCTGATACTCCATGCTCCGACCCTTCTCATTATCGGAGTCTTGAAGGTGCTCTCCAGTACCTCACATTTACGCGACCAGACATTTCCTATGCTGTTCAGCAAATCTGCTTATTCATGCATCAGCCTATGGAGGAACACATGCATGCTCTTAAACGTATTATTCGGTACGTTAAGGGCACACTACATCATGGTCTACACTTGTATCCTTCTGCTACTTCCACCCTTCTCTCCTACACTGATGCTGATTGGGGTGGTTGTCCTGATACAAGGCGTTCTACGTCTGGTTATTGTGTGTTCCTTGGGGACAACCTTATCTCATGGTCCTCGAAACGGCAGGCTACTTTATCTCGCTCCAGTGCTGAGTCTGAGTATCGAGGCGTGGCTAATGTGGTCTCTGAGTCATGTTGGTTACGAAACTTATTGGTTGAGCTCCATTGTCCTATTCAGAAAGCCACATTAGTGTACTGTGATAATGTGAGTGCTATTTATTTGTCGGGAAATCCGGTTCAGCATCAACGAACCAAGCATATTGAGATGGATATTCATTTTGTTCGTGAAAAAGTGGCACGTGGTGAGGTTCGTGTGTTACATGTGCCATCCCGACATCAGATTGCTGATATCTTTACCAAAGGTCTTCCGTTGATTCTCTTTGAAGACTTTCGGGACAGTCTCAGCGTCCGACCTCCTCCCGCTTCGACTGAGGGGGTGTGTTAGAATATATGAAAATAATCATATTTTCATTATTCAGTTATTGTATCTCTTATGTATATCGTTTGATTAGTTGTGTATCTTTTAGTCAATAATTAGTTTCCTAGTATATAGGAATAATATCTTGTATCCTCTAGTATATATCTTTAGGGTGTAAACATTTTACGATTAAGGAAAATATTCTTTCATGCACTGCTTCTGCCCGTTTCTGCTGAAGCCTCCTCTGTTATCACCACAACCATCATACATTAACAATTGAGATAATCACTGAAACTGAACATCTAAAGTTCCTATGCCTCTGATCATTAACTAGAGAGTATACATATTCTTCAACAGAGCACATCCATTTGAGGTCATTTACTGAAATTTTAGTTTACAATAATTGTTGGTTAAGAGTACTTATAATGGAAATACGCGAAACTGTGAAGTTGTATACATTTTCGGGGCGAGTATAATATATCAAATTTATATATGATCAGCTTATATAGATGATTATGTGATGTGTGACTCCTTCTGTTCAAAATCTTGTACCAAATTATACATACCTCAAGTTTATCCAGCTGAAACTCTGCCTTTCTTCGACGATACAGATCCCACTCGCCAATGGCTTCTTACTTGTTTGTCAGCCTAACCAAATCAACATATCATACACAGGAAGGACAGTAAACAGAAGAAAGAAAGAGAGGAAGGGAGAAACACTTTCTAAGCATATGAGTATATGTACTCTTCCTCAATGCATAAAGTTCAGCTCTGTGCTTGTGATTCTCAACTTCGTCAAAAAACTCGTGGTATGTCTTAGGCCGGTGGCTCAACCTACGCCCACTTCTCTCCTCAGCAACCACCGGTATTGCCTCTCCGAATTCACAGTTGGGACTAGCAGGTTGAGAAGGATTCATATTCATATTTCGCAGTCACTTTTTCCATTCCCTTGCTCTGAAGTCCCCCAAAGAATCAGATATTATTTGCTGATTCATATGAACTAGAGAATAGAGATGTTCATGCATTTGGGATACTGCTTCTTCAGGTTTGAAATACTGGTTGAAGTTTTGAAGTCCTAAACATACAAAATCACAATAAACACCCATCACTTTTCACAAGTTCTCCCTCCAAATTCCTCAAACTCTTATTCCCTATCACTCTTCACACAAAATATACAGGTCAGTATCTTTCTCTTGTAGCTATCATCTTTGTTTAGTTATTTAATCTTGACATGTATCGATGTTTCTCGATTAATCTTTGTTTTCGGGTTCAGTTTATCTTTCTAGCATCTATCTAAGTGCAATTCTTAATATTTTTATTTAGCAGATATGGCAACTGGACAAGCTCCCACAAGAGGAAGAGGAGGGGCACGACAAAGGAGGGCAGCGCGTGATAATAGCGCTACTAGAGGAGTTTCAGAAAATATGCTTCAATTTTACACAGATGATACTCCGGGATGGAAGATCTCCCCTATTACTGTTATTATGATGGCCATTGGTTATATTGCTTTCGTTGTTGCGCTTCATGTTGTGGGTAAGCTCTGGTTGCACTAGGATGAAGCACTCAAGACCTACCGAACCAGAAGCCACTGCCTTTAGTTAAGAAGTTTTCTTGTAATTGGATAAATAGTTTTGTTAATCAACTGTTAATCCCTAGTTTATTTTTCTTATCTTTATCATGTATTTTGCTTTATAAACAATAGTACATATAAGTTTTAAATATAATATAGTTTTAAATTCAGTTTTGTTTCTACGTAAATGTAATTGGGTCAAGACCAAAATTGTTGTGTTTGTATTCATAATTTTTGATTGATATTAAAAAAAGAATTACGTGGAAATCGTTTGCCGAAGGATTGGCTTAGGTAGTTAGGGTTGGAGACATTTCGAGACCATCATCCTAGACCCACTACATAAACCACCTATGTGGGACTATAATAACTCCAACATATATAAGGTGACACTTGTGTAATCTACTGCTCTTTTTATATGGGGTTCTTTTCTGCTTCATCTGCCATACAACTGAGGAAAAGGAACGCAAATGAAATCCATCCATATATATTTTATAACTATGGTCATAATTATGTGAATGAAACCAATGCAACTTCGGGGATTGACTAATAAGTAATAATCAATCCCTGCAATGTTGGCGATGTGACGATGGCTTGATACGCTGTTCTTACCTTCGAACCATTCTATCTTGACTTTGACCTAGTTTATTATGCCTGCATTATTAAGCTTTAACTTGATTCATACACCTGCAACATAAATATGCTTCTTCTCCTATCATTATGCAATGAAATTTAGACCATTTTAATTATACCTCGTTTTTACTTTAATTTGTTCCTTTGTCATATGCCTAGGTTAGTGAAAACGAGAATATCCCTCCTACAAAATAAACATTGTCATGATCATCTTTGCGTCTTAAAATTGTATATTTCACTATCAATTCTAGACAAAAAGAAACTAAAAGTAACAAATTATTACAATTTTTATTATGCACGCGGGTGTACCATGGGCATGGTACATCCAAAGCTACTTTTTGGCTCAAATAGCCTTGGGTCATGGTACACCGGATGTATGATGCATAATCTCACGAATTATTCCCCCTTAAAAACCGATTACTTAATTTATAAAATATGACTTTTTCCAAGCCTCCTAGAATTGTACATGAGTTTATTAATTCTAGACAAAGAGAAAATTTAGGAGACTTCATCATAACGATATATCATTACCATAAAAAAGAACAGAATTATTGGATTGTCCATCAAATAATGCAGGAGATACACTATAGACTATAGTGTGTAACCTGCCTTTATTATAGTATATATATGAATATATCAGCAAAGATCTATAATCATTTAGTTAAACAATTCTCATAGCTACATTAAATGAATAAGGGGAACAAACGATATTCACTAGGAAAATCTACAGCCCTAGAGAGACAGCTACTAAAACTTGGGGACATGATTGAATTACAGATAGCTATCCTGGGAAAAATGCACAAGATGACAGTTTTACAATTGATTACTTAAATTTTGTTCAGATATAGCCCGTATTGGTATCCAAGAGCATATCAGAATTTGTAAAGACCAGAAGGGTCTGCATTTTGTATAATCCATGGATGTTCCAGAAGCTTGTGCAATGGAAGACGCTCTGACGAGTCTTTAACAAGCATCTGATGTTAAACATGGGCGGTAGGTATGTTAGGTCATGATCTAATATAGCATTATAGAAAAAACATGCTACTGAGTTAGTAATTGAAAGTTTTTTTTTACCTTACTGATAAGGTCCTTTGCCGCTGAAGATACAATTGGTTTCGGGGGAAACTTCAAATCGACTTGCACAATCCTGCAGAAATATGTGTCCGTCTGATGTCAATCGAAGCTCGTACAAAACTTATTTCAAACGACCAACAACTGAGTTTTAACTTATTGTATTGAACTTGCCAAATTACTCACCTCCTGTATGTGTCTGAATGTTCCTTTGCCTCAAAAGGAGGAAAACCATACAGAAATTCGTAACAAAGAACACCGAGGCTCCATATGTCAACACTTGCATCATGTTCAACACTCTCAACTGTCAACCAATGATAGCACATAAAAGATCATGTGAATACTCAAACGGAACACACTAATAATTAGCCAAGACTTCTCTTCACAGAAAATGCATACCCATCTCTGGAGGAAGATAGTCCAGTGTCCCACACATGGTCTTCCTGCGATTGAATGTATGAACTGCCCAACCGAAGTCTGCAATCTTGAGTTCACCCTGACAAAATAAATCCATAGAAATTTATAATTAGTGATCGAGTAGATACGGAAGCTAGCGAAAAATAAAATCGTCAGTCTCATCATGCTTATCACCTGTGCACCTATTAGGAGGTTCTCCGGCTTTATATCTCTGTGTATCACATGTTTCCCGTGACAGTAAATAAGAGCCCGAGCTAATGATGCAATATACTGCACCAAATGAATACGGGAACAACAAAAAAAAACTAGTTAGCATTTGACATGTGAACCAAGTGGTTGTTAACACCAGCAAAAACATAAGCCTATCTGTGTTATTTCCATACAATTGCTATCACGTTTAAGGCACAAATTTTGCAAAAGACATGAAACTTTTGTATCCTCAAGCCAACTTAAGGTCAATTAACTCGAAAGTTATCAAAATTAAATTTCACATAAAATTCTGAGCTCGAAATTCTGTATGTAAGGTGGTAAAATGCTCTAGAACTGGCTGTGTCCTGGAATTGATCCTCCACAACTACTCCAAGAGTTTTATTTCTGGAACTGGAACTTACAGTAGCTGCGCGCTTTTCACTGAAGTATTTGCACTTCTGAAGCTCCTTGTACAGCTCTCCTTTAGGTGCATATTCAAGTATTAAGTACACGCGTTTCTGCACAGATAAGACAAGTTAGCATTTCACTCACCCTTATGCAAAACTATGTCAATGTGCATCAGCAAACCTATCACACAATGCAGTACCTGATCATAGAAGTATCCGTATAGACGTAGTATGTTAGGGTGACGAAGATGACTTTGTATTTCCACTTCTCGCCGAATCTGATGCTCCACTTGAGACTGTTTCAGCTGGCTCTTGAATAGTACTTTGAGTGCCACAATGTGATTGCTCTGCTTAAGAATATCAACAATTTAGTAACTTCTCAAAAACCCCATTTAGATGTATGCTAGTTAGATTCAGGTACAGCCTCTAGCCGTCCGACTTGGCTAGTCTTTGGAATTCATCTGTGATTTTGTCCCAAAACAAAGTGACAAAAAGTGCACACACACGCCACAGTGTCCATAATCCAACACGGGTACTTGTTCAATGAACATAGATCAAGTAAAATTTTCTTCTTCTATCCTTTCTTTATATACTCTTTGTTCACATCATTGTTTCATAATTATTTTATTTCTACGAATCGAATGCGAATCATCATATGCATCTATGGGTTAATGTGTGTTCAATAACTTCAATCAACACCAATCACACACATACAGTATACACTACAATGTCCCTTTTAAAGAACCAAAGAAAGAGCAAAAACAGATAACATACTCTCTTCTCTCTTGCCAAGTAGACATGACCAAACTTTCCTCTACCCAGAGGCTTTCCGATGTCGAAGTCATTGAGAGTCCACCGTTTCTTTTCTGCTGCCGGAACCTCTGCAGGCGCCTGAAAACACACACATACAACAACAAAAAATGCCCAAAATCTCAAAATCCACACATTCAAAGCTATAACAAACAATTTATCACATCTAAGGCAATCTAAGCTGAAATTAGCCAAATCAAAATGAATACGTAACGAATCGGAGCATTTTTAAACAAATCAAACTGAAAGACAAGAACTTCCATCTAGAAGAGTTTAATTTGTAAGCATAAATCTTCCTTTTATCTCTATTACAATTTCACACACATAAAATACAAAAAACTGAATTTCAACAACTTTTTCTAAGAAAAAAAAAATTAAAATCTCAAAATCCAATTGTTTCCAATCTTTCTACTGCACTTTCAACAATTATCTAAATCGAATTATTTATTTTAGAGGACCAAACAAGTTAATACAAAGAGTTTCAACTTTTTACAATTACACTGCAAATACATTTCTAATCGCATCGCGTGCACATAGGACTAGAAAGCAATTTAACGCCCAAATCTTGCAATTTCGGACCAAATATATGAAATAGTCGAAACAACGAAAGAAAATTAATGCCAACAAAGAAAACTAATTCAACATTATACTCGCATTGACATTTCCAAAACCCTAGCATCCTGAAATGTAATATTCAGAATCCAAACAGATTTTCGCATAAACCCTAATTAATTCCAAAACGAGTTACAATCAAATTGAAATTCGTAAATTGTGTTATTACCTTTTGCTCGACCTGGTTCTCCGCAGCAATCGCCATTGATGTGTTTTAGAGAGAGAAAGAGAGATGGAGGATGAAGATGATGTTGAACTGTGGTGACAGAGAGAGAGAGGGGGATAGGGGAAGGGAATTGAAGGTTTCTTTACAACGGTCGAATTTACTGGTGGACACGTGGAGAAATAGGATTCGTAACGGAATTCAAATTTTTTTTCGTTTTTGTAATGTTTTGGTATGTGGGAGGAGCGTTTGCTAAGCATTTTAATTTTAGCGTATCGTGGCCGTTGATGTAATTGCCCTTATAGTTGAATCTGAAGGTGAATATGGGGCTGTCGAATATTGAGCCGGAATTAGATGTGGATACACATGAATAAATTTCCCTAATTTTAAGCCTGAATTTTAGCCGTTTTTAGTCATTTATTAGTTTATTACTACATGTTATATGTACGTTGGAACCAAAGATTGGTTCTTTTTGGTGGAAGATTTCAAGTTTAGCGTCTTTGTGACATTTTTGTCATGGGTTCATGGCTTTTGCATATTTTGAGTTACAAAATAATTATACATAAGGATACATTTTGTGTTAGAGGCTTTGTCGGATGGTATGTATTCCTCTAGTTTATTATATTTGGTTGGATCGCATTCCTTTGGTTCATTATATTTGGTTGGATCGTTAGAGGTATCTTAGAGTGTGAGAGTTGATGTACGATGTCAGAACAATGACATATGACGCTGATATGGGCATTCGGAGGACCTCTTATAGCTAAATCTTTATTGTGTAGAGCATGTAAAGGGAGCGCCGTGAAGAAAAGACTCCATTGTCGCATATATTGTGACGTAAAGCTCATCTTTCGTTCATTTTGGAGGAGGTACTTTAGACTATAGAGACCATTATGCAATCTTTTTTGCTTTCTATTGTCATGCATTTAAAAGTTTTGTAAATAGTGACTTCATTTCGCTCTTGCAAGATCCTCTCACCGGCATTCTTGCTCCAAGCCTCTGGTGGTTTGCCTTTAAGATCGAAAAAAATCAAGCTTCTCCACCTTTTTCCCCTCTCATTTGTGTTGGGTGGTCGTGGAGGAATGCAACTATTCTTAAGGAGCTTCATCCCATGCTCAACAAGTGGAAGTGGCTTCTCTCGTCTAGTGGCTGATTTTCACTTGTATACAAAACAAGAGTTTGGGAACGTGGGTTTTAGGGGACGTCCATATGGCGTAGTTTTGAATAAAAAATTTGACATTGTCTAACTCTTAACTTAGAATTACTTATAAACTCGTGCGGATACATCGAGGTACAAGTAGCCCTTCTTATCTCACGAGAAAAAGTCCCTACTTTAGGGGTAGATGTCGAAACCATGTTGCTCTTGCGAAAGGTGAGGCCAAGCCCACCAAGATGCGAGGCTAAAAGCTTATTCGTGTGAGAAGAGATTGAACTCTTTTAAACAAGAGTGGCCTTCTCTTGAGATACCGATTTCGACTATCAAATGAAGTTTTTATTGTGCAATTGAGTAGTGAATAACATGCATGTTAGACTCTTCTTCCTCCCTCGTCATAAGTGGGTGCAAAAAAATGGATATAGGGCCAAAAAAATATATAGAGAACACATCTTTTTACTGGAATAATTTAGGAAATTGAGTCTATTTCAAGTCGATTCTTTTTGGTAAAATTGATTTGTTCAATTTAGTTAGTTTTCTTCTATTAAGTTAGTAAAAACTTGAAAAAAAATCAAGTCAATGAAACTAATTAAATCAATTCAATTCAGTTCAATAGAAATCGATATTTAACATAATCAAATAATAGAAAATCAAAAATCATTTCGTAAAAATAAATTCACTTTACTATAGATAAGTTTAATTTGGTAGAAGTCATTTCATTTAAGTAAAATAGGTTGAAGTAAATAGATCTTTGGTCCAAAACAACATGGCCTAAACATAAAAGAAAAGTAGTGAACACAAAAACAGAAAAACAAACGAAACTTTCTTCTTTTTTCTTAAGCCTTAGGGAACCAAGTCTTCCATGTGTCAAATAACCATACAACAACATGCATGCAAATAAACACTTGCCATCCCATTTTAAAACTCACACCTTTCCATATTTAACCCTCCTCCACGTATTACATCATCCCTCAAATCCTTACAATATATCCTCTCTTTAGTCTTTACCAACAACAAAAACACACCAAAACAAAATAAACACATACATAAGAAAAAGAGAAACACATTGCCAATATGTCTTATGAACAACATGATCAGCAACACCAACAACAACAACAACACCAACCAACAATAACCCAAAAGCTCTACAAATCCACCCCAACCACACGTCAAACCGTCAAGTTTTTAACCGCATCCACCATTGGCACCGTCCTTTTAATCCTCTCAGGCCTCACCTTAACCGGCACCGTCTTGGCCCTCGTCCTAGCGACACCGGTCCTAGTCCTTTTTAGTCCTATACTAGTCCCCGCTGCCATAAGTGCCTTCCTTATCGCCACTGGTTTCGTGTTCTCGGGCGGGTGCGGGGTGGCGGCTCTCTCGGCTTTATCGTGGATTTATCAGTATATCACCGGTAAACACCCACCGGGAGCTGATCGGTTGGACCGTGCTCGTATGAGGATTACTAATGCAGCTAGGGAGGTGAAGGAGAAGGCTAAGGATAATTTGGATTATGCTCAACATAAGGCCCATGAGACTCCTGATCAGCATGGGCATGGCCAAGCTCAAACGCAAAGTTTTTAGTATTTTCTAGGATTTGTTTTTTGGGTGGGTGGTGGGTTTTTTTGGTTTTGATTTTTGTTCTTTCGTTTTGTATCCTTTTGTTTAGTTTGCTATTACTAGGTCGTCTATGTGAGGAAATATCAAATACTAACTGTTTCTAATAGATTGACCATTTGCTTTTGATGATATGTCTTAAATGCATATATATTTGAATTTGATATACTTATGAGGACACATAGCTAGCTACATTCAAAAGGAACTTCTTAATACAACATATCTATATATATACTAAAAGCATCGGCAAGTATTGCAATCTTACACGTGTTATCATTTCTTTGTATGACACTCTATCTACCTCATTCTCATATATTAAAAATATTTGTCAACATAAAGATTTGAAGTCGTGACTTTGAGTATGAATTAAGGAGTTTTAACCATCATACCAACGTATTATTAATGTTTTTTTTATTTGAGATCTATAGATAGACACCTACTTTGCTATGTTTTTATATACTTTTGATTTTTTTTTTGAAATACATTAGTAATTGATTGTTCATGAGTGAATGTACATTTGATCAAATTGATACTGATAAAGTGTTTTAGCATGAGTGAGAAATGTGATAAAGTATTTTCGAGTACTTTTATTTCTCATTTGGACGATGAGCAAAAAATACCTTACCGGATACTATATAACAAAAGTTATAGTTGATGATGGGGAGTAAAGGATATTTTCAAAGAAAAATGAGCCAAAATAAATTTAGCTTGAAAATAATATATGTTGTGTACCTTTATATTTTATCATGTTAAAGTAGTCAAAACACACATCGTATGTAAATAAGATTAGGTTTTTTTTGTTGAAAACCATCTAAATTTTTCGCGTTTTTAGAAATTCCCACCTTAAAGAATTTTTCTTTTAAATTTCCACCTATCATTCCCAATTTTATTAGAAACTCCCACTACTTAATGATTTTTGTTAAATTCCGTTAACAAAACCGTGAAGTGGGCCCCACATATGCATTGTATTATTAGTTCACGCTGAAATTCAAGTAAATTTCATCAATTTAAGGGCAAATCTTCAACAAATTTAGAGCAAATTTGGAACGAATTACAACTATTTGGAAAGAATTGCAACTATTTTAAGTTCCATTTTGTTAACAAAATATATATACGGGACCCACTTAACAATAATTTGTTAATTAAATTTGACAAAAACCGTTAAGTGGTGGGAGTTTTTATTAAAATTGTAAAGGGTAGATGAATTTTTAAAAAAATCATTAAGGTGGGAGTTTCTAAAAACATGAAAAGTTTAAATGCTAAGATGCGACTATCCGTAAAATTATCTACCATAAAATTTTCATAATAAAATTATTATCGCCCGCATCGCGTGCATAAAAATCTAATTTTTAACTATAATACAAGACTTTGATACATCGCTCGAACTTTAGTACCACTTTCTTATCAGAAAATAAAGGGATGGGTAGGACTTAAAGAGAGTAGCTAAATACCTCGGTGTCTGGGATAATCCATTTAGGGGCAAATGATAGTACGTATTTATCTTTAACTTCAAAACTGTAATGTACAAAAAATCAGAGCGTAACTTGGACTTAATGCTAGTTTAATCCAATAACTTATATTACCAAAACATGAAAATAAATAAACCCTATATATTTTTAAAAATTTAATAAAACTAAATTAACAATATTTAATTGAGGGTTTATTTTCATTCGTTGAACCTGTAAAGGTTAAGTACCACATTTGTAACGTAAGATATTTGATCTTACCTTTGAGCAGTTTCAGTGGTGGATTCAAAAAAAAATATTCAGTGGAGCAAAAAAATAATTGTTAAATATTATCGGGGTCAAATAATCAATTTTTAGGGATAATTTTCAAAAAATCGAAAATTGTAAAGTAAAATTTTACAATTCTACCACTTCAAGTGAAATCGAGTGACCCTACTTTATCATATGTGCATCCGCCACTGAGCAGATTGAAGGGTTTAATCGCCACTTTTGCCTAGGTCTTGATATAATACAAGTTAAGGTATTTCCTTAGTAGATTATACACCATGGTGCTCCTTGTCCAAAACGCAGCCAAAATTAAACAAAACGCGTGCTTTTAAGTTGGGCGCGCTGCTCGGTGTACATTGAGTGTTCACCAGTGTACACGAAAAATTCAAAAAAATGATTTGACAGGTTACTGTTGAACATTAAAAGTATGCTCAGTGGTTTCTCTTCCTCACTCTCCATCATTTATGTTTCTCTCTCCAATTTCTCTCCCCAAAAGCTCCAAACCTCCATTACCAAAACTCCAAAAGCTCAATAAACCCCATTTTAGGTTACCCCCCTTCACGAAAATTCCCCAATTTTTTTTGAAATTGCTCATTGAACATCATATATTCGAATTGTAGCATCAATTTTTTACAATTACGGACATTAGAGAAGAATTAAACAAACAAGCAAATAGAAAACAAAGCAACCAAAGAAGTTACGTTGCCAAAGCCCCTCCAAATCCGTCATCCAGTACCGACGAATCTTCCAGACACGACAGAGTAAGTTTCTCCTCATTTTAATGTACAAAAAATGCTCCTTGGATGCGATTGTTTTCTAAATTTTTCTTTCTTTTTCGTTCTTAGATCTGAAGATGAAATACCACTGAGCAACCCTTTTGAAATCAAAAATCCAAGAACCAAAAGGAGGCCAAACATCCAAACAGAGGTAATTCCAAAAATGTAAAAAGTGTTGTTCTTCGGTTTTATTGTACAATATATATATGTGAGTGTACATTATATAAATTTGTTTTTGATTTAGCATGTACAAGGTTTATAATTTTCAGAAAGTTGATGGATATGCTTTAGAAAGTTGTACATTAATAGAATTAGAATGTACATTGGTGGTTGTTGGGTGCTATGGATATGCTTTAGAAAGTTGTAAATTAATAGAATTAGAGTATGTACATTTGATGGTTGTTGGTTGTTTCTATGAATTCATACATTGTTTATTTGTACATTGCTATTAGCATGGTTGTTCATTAATGAAATAAGAATGTACATTTGATGGTTGTTGGTTGTTTCTATAAATTCATACATTAGATGGATGTGCTTAAGAAAGTTGTACATTGTTGATTACTTGGTTGTTCATTAATAAAAACCATATGTACAATGACAATCCCATAGCTGAGAGTGAAAACAATTCTTGAAACTGATGCCAAGTGAGTACTTTTATTATGATTTGTTTAATTTATTTATACATTGTTGATTTCATAGTTGTTCATTAATAAAAACAATATGTACAATGACAATCCCACAGCTCAAAGTGAACCAATTTCTAAAACTATGCCAAGTCTTCTTGTTTCTTTGTACATTAGTATATTCTTATTGTACAATACATATGTTTATATGTTCATTATCTATATCACCATTTGCGTTTTCCATTTGTACAACGTTTATGTTATTGATTATGTACACTGCAAATCCTTACATAATCATTATATCTAATAGTATGTACATACTCTCATAAAGGATTTCATACCTTGTATCTAGGCCCAAGCACGGGAAAAAGAAAGCATCAATCTCTAAAGAGTAAGTGATATGTACACTATATACTTGTTCTATGTACAAGACAAATGCATATATGTTCATTATGTCTAAAAAATGAACAACACTATCTTTACTTTAATGTTCACTTTTTTGAGCATACGTACCATGACTGTTCCCCAAATGTTCACTCTTTAAGTCTAAAAGTAAAATATCTTTACCTACATGTCCCATTAGGCCATTACTAACACAATAAATATTTTGCGCTCAGTTTGATAGGATCAAACACGTCCAGACACAATATTGCATTGACATTCTCAAGAGCAAAGTCAACAAGCGGGGACATGCGTTGCGAAAAATGCCAAGAATCATAAATGAAATCAAGTTCTTTTTAGTAGCATTTCACATTGTTCCTTTTTTTTGTAGAAATTTAGAATACTTTTTTAGTCATTGACTAATTGATCATTTTTCTTTTGGGTTAACAAGACAATATCCTTGTATTTTATATCTTGCAAATGCCCATTATATATATATATATCCAAGTCTCATTATTTGACATATGTACACTCAGTTATGATTTTTTGTACAATTGCATGTAAACTATTGTACAGTTACCATTGTTCATTCACTTTACACATATATACAAGGCCGGAATTCATATGTTCACTAATTGTATACAGATGTACATTGTCTAAACCTATATGTTCACCCATTAAGTTTTTGGTGACACTAAGTTTTCTCAAATATCCTTGTATTGGAACAATTTTTTTTAAAATTGAGTATTATTATACAATGAACATTTGAAATTAATAAATGAGCATGTTTAATAATCATAGTGAACAATAAAGTTATATAAAAAACATATGCAAAAGTTAATTGGAACATTTGGAGGGAAAAGTTTTAGGGAAATGAATTCAAAATGTCCAATTATGGAGGAGAGAGAAAAATAAATAAATCTGATGTACATTTGGGGGTTAATGTACAATGGGATTTTTTTTGTACACTGGCAAAAGTTATATGTACACTGCGAGCATGCTGACGTACATGATGACGTGGGCATGGAGCACCATGCTCATGGTGCTCCTCCCTGCACCATCTAATTTGCGTTTCCTTAGAGTCTGTAAAATGATAAGGGTTATAAGAAATAATTAAGAGTTAAATATATATATATTAAAAGTATAATCAAGGGTTGGTAAATAACATGTGTCACTATCCCGTTTTTATAGCATTTTATCTAATATTATTCTCATATAAATTTGTCTACATAAAGATTGGAACCCCCAACCTCAAGTACAGAACGAAGAGCTCTAACCACCAAGGCTTAAGTTCTCTAACGAGAAAAGTAATGATGACTTATTATTTTTCTTTTTTGTTGATATTTTGCTAGATTATGTTCGTTATCCCTAACTAAAAATCTCGTGCATTGAAATAATACTAGTTCATCGTATGAAGAAGTGTGCTTTTTCCCATCTTTTATTGGTGGAGATCAATCTTTTTAAACTAAATTTGGATAATACAAATAGAATATGTTTTCTTTCTTTTGTTGGTGAAATCAAATTGACTTGAAGTAAATAGTGTTTTTAAGTGGGTTTTCCTTTAAATATTGAGAAGCCAAATGGCATGAGTAGGTAAAAGGGAGTATAAGTTGGTTTCAAGTTGCAGACACTGGCAGGATTGCTGTAGACATATGCATTAATTTATTAAGGAACGTTTTTCAATTATATCAGCGTCTCCGTTGTAGTCTAGTTGGTCAGGATACTCGGCTCTCACCCGAGAGACCCGGGTTCAAGTCCCGGCAACGGAATTTTTTTGCATAAAGATAGTTTTTCCTTTTTTTACTTATCTATGGCTCTATGCTACCTAAGGGCCAAGGGGACAGTATGGGCCAATCTCATGGTTTTGAGTCTATTATTGTGTAAACTAAGAATGTGATATGGGCTACAACCATTCTAGAACTATACTTCGACCTAAAATCTGCAATCTATCAAAATTAGAAATCCAACGCTTTAAGATTTCGCCATTACCTAACAAGATAGAAGATTAAAGTTAATTTTTGACATGTATGTTAATTGTGATGGAAGATAGATCTTCACACACTCCAAATAATCTGTTCGAGTTTCAAAGTTGGGATAGAGGAAGTAATAAATATAACAAAAAGTGTGAACGAGGAGATGAAATAAAAGGAGCGGGACTCACTCAGAAAGTTGAGAATGGATAATTTCTCAAATTGACAAAATAACTAGAATTCAACAAAAAAAAAGTATTATCATAATTTAAAATTTTGGTAATACTATCTTTGAATCCTTTTCTACATAGTATAACAACATATAACTCAAAAAATATTATAATATACGGTCTATAGTAACATAAATTAAACAAAGTGAAGCTTACACGATTCTAATAAGTCCATTCCACCTTACTCTAACTCACCAATATTCCTAACCCCTACTCCAATCTAATCAAATCTCGTAACTACAATTAAAAAACCAAAGCGAGTTACGGAATTGATAAAAATAGTCACTAAATGGATTAAAATATTCTCTATGCTTAGAGTCTTAGTTTGTTATCTATAAGAATTAATAAAATACCTTTATATTACCTTGACTATAAGTTAGTTAGAGGATGCAAAGTTAGTTAGAATATAGCTTGTATATATATAGCTCTTCTCTTAACAAACTCAAGCAATTTTCATAATTGATTTTATAGATTTCAGTTTTCTCTCTATGAGCTCTCTTCTTCTTTCTTACAAAACTCTATGAGTTTCTATATGGTATCAGAGCCTCATCTCAATTCTGATATTAGGTTTTAAATTCGATTTAATTTGTTAGCTGATAATGATTCTCTAACTTCATTTCAGCATTTCGATTTCACTTCAGTTGCGAAATTTCTTGTAATTACGTTTTTTCTTCATAGCAATTACGAAATCTCCTTGCAATCTGATTGTTACATTTCTAGATTGAAACTCTGACAGGATAAAGTCGTATCACCTATTCAAAGATAATTCCTACAATCCTCTAACAATGGTAGTAAAGGGAAGTAGGGTCGAATCCACAGAGAGACGGAGTTCTAAGTTAATATTCAGCTAAAAAGCTACTTCAGACAAGATCAGATAGAAACAGCTGAACTAATAATTAACTACTAGAAAACAATATAAAATGGAATTTTACTCTATGAAATAAAGGTCTAGGGAATTAGTTCGGTCCACCATGGTTATACCAATCAAAGGATCAACAACTATCAGAACCTAGGTCGAGAATCGATAGATTAGAACAGTGTCAAGCTATGGTTAAGTCTCAACGTCCATAATTCAACATATGCAGCATGTTCACAAACATAATCAGAATTACTGGTGTACTAGGCCTCTAAAAGTAAGACGGATCTGTGCAAACGATTATTAACCTCAAGTAATCAAAGAAACTGCCCAATAACGTTAATTACTCAATAAGAACAAATCACACCACAACCTATCTCATCAAACCCTAGGAACTAATAGCAATTCAAATAATCATGGTATAAACATGACTTCCCTCTCTAAATCCCTAGAAATTGAACTACTCACTCATAATTAAATCAACAATAAACAATCTAATATGAAACCCTAATAATTGCATCATGAACGAATAAATATTTAAACTAAGCAATCAAGAATAATAAAAGAGACTAAGTGTAGAGAAGAATACCAATTGACAGAAAGCAAGAACTTTTATTGAAATCGAATCCGAGGTTCAATCACCTTTAATCTAATCTAAAGTGTTTAAACTAAATTAAAGCTAAGTTAAGAACTATGGAAAATAAAACTAGAGAAAAAGATGTCTCTAAAAATATGAGGAATAGCTATTTATAATAGCCCCAAAATCTAATTAAAAAATGAATAGAAAAAGATAGAATTTCGGGAAAAAGAGCTGTCCGTGCTCCAGGCCCGATCGGGTCAATTCCCGCCCGATCGGGTGGCTAAACTGCAATTCTGCATCAACTTGCGAAGGCCGTATCTCTCAAACCAAAAGTCCGATTGGGGCGTGTGACCTATCATTAGAAAGCTATTGAAGTCTAAAATCCAACCCAATTGGAATTTCTGGATTATCAATTTTATACAAAAAGTTATAATGAAAATAGTGAAGGTGTGTCAGTTTTGGCACTTCTTTCACTAACTCTTTGCTTCATTCCAACTCAAAATTGTCCCAAACGGATGCATTGTGATCCTTGTGCAAGCTACCTTAATCTTCAATGATTAATAGGCTACATCCTTGGTACTCATGATAACTTTGTATCAAAATAACCTGAAAATCATCGAAACACACAAACGGGGAGTAGTAGAGCACAACTTATGTAATTCATGTCATTATGCACCTAAATGCTCAAAAAGGAGTTCTAAATGCAATCTAAATGTATCTAAAAACTATATATAAATGTGATACATCAAACTTAAATTTTCGATTCATACTGTAACAGTTTTGCTTCTTCTTTAATGGCGGATGAAAACCAAACTACCCCTATCTCTTCTAATCAAGAAATTTCTTCCAATGGAGGTAATTCTGATAATCTAAATCCTTATTTCATAGCTCATTCTGATAATCCTACTTCTTCCTTACTTTCTGCTCTATTTTCTGGACAAAATTTTATTCGATGGAGTCGAAATGTAAAGGGAGCTCTAGTAGCTAATAACATAGAAGGTTTATTATTGGATTGATTCCCAAACCTGCTGTAAGACACAAAGATTTCGAGAAATGGAAAAGAGCTGATTTCATGGTGATGAGTTGGATTATAAGTTCCATGAGTAATGAATTAGCTGATGATTTCTCTTATTTGAATTCATCTTTGGAATTGTGGACTGAATTGCAAGAAAGGTTTAGACAATCTAATGGTCCCCTGATATCAATTGAAGAAAGAAATTGAGAATCTGAAATAAGAAACTTCCTCTATTATCTCCTATTACAGCAAAATTAAGAAGTTATGGGATGAATTACAATGTTTAAGAGCCTTACCTATATGTACTTGTGGTGCTCTTAGCTCTTGTTCTTGCAATTTTCTCAAGAAACTAGCTGATTTAGATGCTGAAGATTAGTTGATGCAATTCTTACTTGGCCTCAATGGGGGTTTTGATACTACTATTAGCAATATTCTTGCTATGGATCCTTTGCCTTCTATGAATAGAGCTTTCTCAATTGCTCAACAGATTGAGAAACAAAGGAAATAAGTCATATTTGCTTTAGCTGCTCAAAGATTTGCTAAGAACAATTTCTCTCAGCATGCCTCTACTGGAGTTAAGAAAGACTGGAAGAAAGAAAAGCTTGAGAAGAAATGTGATCACTGTAAAGGATGGGGACATACTATGGATCAATGCTTCAAATATCGGATATCCTGAGTGGTACAACACTATCAAAGCTTCAAAGGGATCTAGAAGTCAATATAACTCTTCTCTGAGATTGGCTGCTAATGTACACAATACCACACATGATGCTGTTTCTGATTCTCCTTGTGATTCTATTCCTGAACTTGAGCTTGATCATAACATGCTTAACAACTTTTATCAAGACTTTATGAAAGCAATGAAGAGAAAACAATCTGCTGATGGAACTCACAAACATGATCATTTCACTGGAACAATTTTTCTCACTAAGAAATGATTCTTTATGATGTCTTATTGGTGAAGGATTTTAAACACAATTTATTGTCTGTTGGGAAGCTGTTATCAGACTGGAATTGGAGTTAAATTTAGAAATTCCTGTTTATTTCAGGACCTTTCAAGTAAGGTTGTGCTTGCAACTGGTAAAAGAGAAGGTGGATTATACTCTCTTATCTCTACTCCTACTACATGTTCTTCTGGTATTCCTCTTACAGATAGAATCTGTAATAATGTTGATGTACCACAAACACTTCATATACTTCCAAATAAAACAGCTACTAGTGTTCTTTCTAAACAAGACACTAAAACTCCTCTAGCTCTTGTACATGCTAGATTAGGACACCTCTCTTTGTCCAAAATGAAGCATGTAGATGTTTATAAATATAAAATTTTAACTGAATACAATTGTGAAGTGTGTTTTTCAGCTAAACAACACAAATTACCTTTCCTATAAGTCAATCTAGGGCTTCTTGTTGTTTTGAGCCTATTCATCTGTATTTGTGGTGTCCATACTGAATAGCATCATTAACTGGAGCTACTTATTTTCTCACCATTGTGGATGATCATAGCAGGGTTACTTGGACTTATTTGATTCATAATACGACTCAAGTACTACAAGCTATCATGAATTTCTTCAGTATGATAACAACACAATTTTCTGTTCCTATTAAAACAGTTAGAACTGATAATGGAACTGAGGTTATTAGACATGAATGTGCACAATTCTCTGCTTCAAAAGGGGTTTTACATTAGTTTAGTGTAGCATATGTTCCTCAACAGAATGCCAGAGTAGAGAGGAAACATAGACACTTACTTGCAGTATCTAGAGCACTTAGATTTCATTCTCATCTACCTAAGTGTTTCTGGGGTGATTGTGTATTGATAGCTACTCACCTGATTAATCTCATGCCTATGAAGATACTTGGTTGGAAAACTCCCTATGAGATTTTAATGAAAAAGAAACATAACTATCATAATCTTAGAGTGTTTGGATCTTTGTGCTATGCTTACAACATGAACATTAAGAAAGATAAATTTGATTCTAGGAGTAGAAAATGTATTTTCCTACGATATCCCTATGGAAAAAAAAGCTTTTAAGCTATATGATCTTGATACCAAACAATGTTTTATTTCTAGAGATGTTATCATCTTTGAAACAATATTTCCATATAATTCCTCTTCTATTCTATATTTTTCTTCAATCTCAAAACATATCTCTTGTTGATTTTAGTTCTGAAAATCATCCTATTTCTTCTTCAGAATCTATTTCATCATTACCTTTCACTCAACTACCTAACAATCACATTTCTCATTCTCCTCTATCAAACCCTATTGATAACCACGTATCAACTGATTCTCCTTCTTCTTTGTCAGATAACTCTCATAATCATATTCCTACTATATCACCTATCATATCTAACCCTATACCTACTGAACAAAACACAACAAGAATTTCTAACAACAGTTAAACCATCTACTAGACTTACTGATTTTGTTAATATCTATATCCACACAAAAATATTCCCATTACTTCTGATTCTAATTCTTTTTCATTTGATGCTAACTCATCTCAAGTTATTGAACCTAGATCTTATCACCAAGCTAAAAATGACTCTAATTGGGTCATACTGTGCACAAAGAAATCAAAGCACTAGAAGATAATGATACTTGGGATTTAACATATCTTCCTCCTGATAAAAGAGTTGTTGGTTCTAAATGGGTTTACAAAACAAAGTTGCATGCTGATGGGAGTATTGAGAGATACAAAGCTAGGTTGGTTGCAATTGGATATCAACAAATTGAAGGAGAAGATTTCACAGAAACTTTTTCTCCAGTGGCAAAATTGGCTACTATAAGGGTACTTATTGCTCTTGCTGCTATCAATAATTGGCCTCTTTGCCAATTGGATGTTAACAATGCATTTCTTCATGGATTTCTAGATGAAGAGGTGTATATGGTTCCTCCTGCAGGTTATATGAAAGCTAAGCCTGGTCAAGTGTGTTAATTGAAAAAATCACTTTATGGCCTTAAACAGGCTTCTAGGCAGTGGAATAAAGAGCTGAGTAAATTTCTCAAATCCTTGGGTTTTGTTCAATCCAAACAGGATTACTCCTTGTTCACTAGACAACAAAATGGGGAATTCTTGAGTTTATTAGTCTATGTTGATGATATTCTGATTACAGGAACTTCATTAACTCAAATAAATGAGATCAAATCTTCTCTTGATACAGCTTTCCCTATTAAAGATCTTGGTAATCTACAATATTTTCTTGGTGTTGAGGTTACTAGAAATCAACAAGGGATTTTCATCTCTCAGAAGAATCAAAGATATTTTAACTGATGTTGGTATGGAAGATTGCACTACTGCTAGTGCTCCTCTCTACATGTTTAAAACTCTCTAATACATATGGTGATCTTTTAACTGAGCCAAATATCTACATAAGGCTGGTTGGTAGATTGTTGTATCTTGGTCTTACTAGACCATATTTGTCTTATTCAGTACAACATTTAAGTCAATATATGCATGCTCCTAGAATACCTCATCGTAGAGCAATTTGGCATATACTGAGACATCTCAAAGGGACCTTAGATCATGGTCTTTTTTACTCGGCTACTACCAATCTTACTCTGATTGCTTATAGTGATTCAGATTAGAGTGCATGTCAAGATACTAGTAGCTCTCTTACTGCTTATGCTATGTTTTTGGGCTCTAACTTGGTCTCATGGAAAACAAAGAAACAAATTGTCAATAAGAGTTTAGCTGAAGCAGAATATAGAAGCATGTCTGCAGCTGCTAGTGAGATAGTATGACTTCATGGTTTATTAGAAGATTTGCAGGTTCAGATTTCACAACCTATCACTCTCTTTTGTGATAATACTTCTGCTCAACATCTTGCTCAGCATCCTATGTATCATGAAAAGACTAAACATCTTAGAAGAGATATGCACTATATCAGAGAACATGTTGAAGCTAATTTCATTCATACTGCATATATTTCCAGTCAAGATCAACTTGCAGATATTCTCACAAAGGCTTTTTAGCTTCTTCTCAGCATCATTCTCTCCGTGGCAAGCTTGGACTTATATCTCAAGTCAAGCTTGAAGGGGAGATATAAGAAATAATAAAATACCTTTATATTACCTTGACTAAAAGTTAGTTAGAGGATGCAAAGTTAGTTAGAATATAACTTGTATATATATAGCTCTTCTCTTAATAAACTCAAGCTAAGCTCATTTGTGTTTTCATAACTGATTTTATAGATTTCAGTTTTCTCATCATGAGCTCTCTTCTTCTCTCTTACAAACTCTTTGAGTTTCTATATTATCTTTTTAGAATTGGGCTTGTGTCATTGCCTAATTTTAACCTAAAAATAGGGGTTTTTATAATACCAACTCCTCATAATAGTGATAAAAAAATGAGGGATTTCTTACTATACCTCTAGGCTCCGTTTGTTTGAATGGAAAACAATTCTCATGGAAAATCACTTTTCAAGGAAAACAATATTCAATGGAAAACATGATTTTTTTTTAAAAAAAATTCCTCTATTTCCTTTGTTTGTTTGATTAGAGGAAAATTTAGGGAGAAAAAGTAAATAGAGTAAAAGAGAAGGGAAGATGGGAGGAGAGAATAAAGAGAAGTAAGGAGTGAAGAGGAAAATGTGGCATGCCTTCCTTACAAAACTAAATTGGTTTTCCTCTTCTAAAAGCATTTTCCCACCTTTAAGAAACTTATTTTTCATCCCTTACCAAAACAAACAAAGGAAAATGAAAGGAGGGGGAAATACAATTTCCAACAAAATGGTTTTCCATCAAAATATGCGGAGCCTTAATTATGAACAAGTAAAAAGATCTAAAAATTTCATAATTTTTTTTAGGAAGGTCAGAGCTTTAACATTAAATACTAATAAGGTTTAATACAAGCCGGGAGGTAGGATCCTCCAAAGTGGTAGTGTTTGAAAAATTACAACAAGTTCTGTCAACATTATTAATAGAAATACAAACCGAGACAAATCTAATAAGATCAAACATGATTATTTTTGCCTTGTATATAGATCAAAAATGATTGTTAAAGTGAAGTATATGATTATATTTCCAAAATACTATAGATAACAAATGATTGTTAAAGTGAAGTATGTGATTATTTTTCCAAAATACTCCCAACATATGTAAGCATAAGATATTTTGAGAACTACACACAAAATTTTAGATAATCCAATATACTATGTGAGTAAGTATTGTGATAGATAGTCAATCCACGTTGGAACAAAAAAGGTTAACTAAAAACAATAAGATTTGAACTTAGAAGCATAAATTGTTTACATTTTAAATTGTTGAACTTTAAAAGTTAGAACCTTACGTTTATGAGTTTGAACTTAAAAGTACACATGATTAATCCACATACTTATAAATATATCATCGAACATAAGTCTTTGTTCATACAAAAACTTGTGTTACATAGTCTATGAATGAGTATTGGGAAAGAATGCACAAAACTTTAATTTAAACTGTAAGGTTTTAAAAATATCAATACTTTACACTTTTAAATTAAAACTTATACGATAAAAGTTTAAATTAAAATCCTAATATTTCCACTTAGTCCATCCCTAAACCTATAATATGAATAAATTGTCTATCCCAAATTTCCAACACTTAAAAGCCTTCCTCTTTAGGAGTGGATCAATGAAAAAACAATTCAGTTTAGTTCAGCACTTCAGCTCCATTAATTTCAATTCAATTCAACATCTCTCCTTTTGCCTGACAACTACAATTCATGAGAGTTCAATTTAGTTCAATTCATAAAGAATAGCGCAAATTAGATCCTACACTCGAATGGTACTCTCGAATGTACATTAGAAGCATTTAATATACATCAGTTTAAATTCAAAAAACAATTGCCTCCACCAATATTTGAGATGTCCATTTATTTGATATTATTGTTCATTCATAAATTTAATATGTTCATTTACGGATATTAAATGTACATTTAAAAATCAATTTAATTTTTCTCAAAAATCACATGTACTCACCATTTTCATTCAAAAAATTTCAAATTCAAAATTTTGACAAAAGGCGGGAATGTACATTGGAAGCATTTAAAACTACATCAGTTTAAAAATCACTTTTCGAATTTGAAGTGATTTTTGAATTTGAACTGATGTACATTTAAATGCTTTCAATGTACATTTTCGCTCAAAAATCACTTGTACTCACCATTTTCATGTAAAAATTTTCAAATTCAAAATTTTGACAAAAGGCGGGAATGTACATTGGAAGCATTTAAATATACATCAGTTCAAAATCACTTTTTGAACTTGAAGTGCTTTTTGAATTTGAACTGATGTACATTCCCGCCTTCTGTCAAAAATTTGAATTTGAAATTTTTTGAAGGAATATGGTGAGTATAAGTGATTTTTAGGAAAAATTATGTTAGTTTTGTGATGTACATTATCCGTAAATGAACATAATAAGTTTGTGAATAAACAATAACATCAAATAAATGAACATCTTAAATATTGGTAGAGGCAGTTATTTTTTAAATTTGAACCGATGTATACTTAAATATTTCTAATGTACATTCAAGAGTACTATGTGCATGGTACTCTGGAGTTCACTATCTAACCTTTGAAAGAATAGAGCCTTACTTCCTAATTTAAATAAAAAACAAATCTTAAATACACCCAATTAATCGGGTGGTTAATTATCTAATTACTAAAATAAATTATTTGTGCGAAGACCTCAGTTGCCAAAATATCAACTTCCAACTTCCGAACTCTGTGTACACTCAACTCCCCGCCTAAAATCATCTCCACTGCAAAACCATCACCGAGCAATTCAGCAACCTCCGCAACAATGGCTGCTCAATTCCTTTAAACCCTAATTTCCACTACCACAAGTAAAATAGAATGGTAAGATTTCATTTCCCTTTTTAATGTTCCTATCTATTTCAAACATTTATATATATATATTTCCTGCTTATTAATCAATTACCGCACGAATCAAGAATTCGGGCAATAATCCAAATTCACAACTGCTGAAATTCGAGTTTTTTTCCCTCTTTTTTTCTCCAGTTTGCAATTTCAGCCCTTAATGATACAGATTCGAAATGCGAGTGGGAGCCTTTAGCTCCTACCAAAGAAGCTCAGGTACATTGAAAAGTCTCTCTTTTGTCATTTGTTATTTTAATTTCTGTAATTTTCTCACACTTTACTGGGATTATTCAATTTTTATTTTATTCATTTTTTTTTGCTTTTTATATTGATCATGGTATGTACTTATGTAGGGACATTACTCATATTTTGTGTTTGGTATTTGCATATTATTCAGAACGTTGTGAATGACTGATTGGTGCCCTAATAGCTAGTCTATATGGTTGGATGGTCGATTATCGTATGTTAAGGCTGTATATGTCTTCTAAGTCCGGGTTTAGACCTTTTTTGGATTGGATGTGACGGTTTAAGGTAATTCCGGTAAGTTGCATTGATTGATTTCGCGGATGAACCCCTAATTTGGATTATACATATGTTTGCTGACAATGTGACTTAGTGTTAGAAATTCAACTTTCCTTTACTTGTATTTTCCTTCTTTAATGCTTTCTAGTACTTTATTTCATGTTATAGTACTCTTGTTTAGGTTTAAAGTTTCATTATTGAATTACTACAAAACAATTGTTCGTTGGAAATATGTATCGTCTCACATTCAAGCCTCTTTAGGGGATATGATGAATGAAATGTTTGTTCACTTTCTTAAGGCCTCCTACTTGTTGTATGCATGCTTTAAACATCGTCGTTGTTTAGGCCAAGTCATTGATCGAGCTGCCTCATGTTTTAAAGCGTCCCAATCTCGTGAAATTAGAACTCTCGCCGTGGGCTTCGCTCGTGCCCGCCAAGCGCACACGAACGCCCCGATCGACCCTCGTCCCTTCGCTCTTGTCGCCAATAGGCAAGAGTGCCCTTCAGTTACACTGTTGCTCGTGCACCCACTAGCCCCATTGTCCTTTTCCGCAAAAGGCTTACGCCCTTGCCCCCAGATAGGCAAGAGCGTGCTGCACGTCCCGAGCAGCAAAACTCTCGGACCTTGACACTTAGGACAACCTGATATCATTGTGAATTTTGCTGCTACGGAAGTTGCGGATTGCTAATTGCTTTAATCTTGGTAATCTTTTTCTATTAAAAGAAGGGAGGATTTCAAATGTTTATGTATTCAAATTCCTAGTTGCAGGAAGACATAATGCCTTGTGATCCTTGTCCGTTAGCATGAAAACTTAGGGATTTGTTATTTTCCGCATATGTTTTATATATGTTGGGTTGTTATTTGTTAATAATTTTTCGTTCTACTCTTCCCTCCCTTAAGGTGCTTGTATTCTTGTTTTCTGAGGGGATGAACCATTGCCTTTTACTCTGAAATTCACTCATTTTGTCCTCTTAATATTTAGGAGTTCAACCTGACACAAACTTATCATGATGGACTGTTGAAGTTGCAAGCTAAAGAATATAAAAAGGCACGTGAGCTTCTGGAAGCTGTTGTTAAAGACCCTCTCGTATCCACTACTCAGGTGATTGCTTGCTCCTAGGATGTCTCGTTTTAATTAAGGCTACTTATAAGTTTGGGCGACCAGTCAGGATCTCATTGTTATTTTTAGGTGGAGAGTACTGCTAGTGATGGCCGTCTCTTACAACTCAAGTAAGTTGTTGCAACCCCTTAACTTTAAACATAGTTACATTTGTGGTCTTTCTGCATGAATTTTGTGCAATTTAATCTCTCTTTGTTATGCCTCAGAAAGTGTGTGCTTTCATATATAACTGAAATGGAGTTTTACTATCCTCATAACGTGAATTTATGGTCTTACTTATAATTATAATTTTGTTACTATCCTCAGAAAGTGTGTGCTTTCAAATATAACAAAAATGGAGTTTTAAACTTTTAATTAATGCATTGTCTTACGTGCGGAGGAAGAGTTATGTTCAAGGTTTGAGATGGTGAGGTTGGGCAATCCAGACTGGATTTTGGCAATAATATAACAAAATTTCAGAACTTTGGCCATTAGATATTGTTTGTATGCTGGCTTGGGTTTATTGCTCACTAGAATTTTTTTCCACCTATTCTCACCACCTCTCCCCCATTTTTACGATTTTCTTTCTTGAGAGATGGATACTCATGTTTGTGACCATGTAGCTTCATCTTCATTAATGGAGACCAGTCTCTTATGGTGGTGCATCAGAAGCTATGCTAGGGTTGGGTGAGGTGGTCGGTGGAAGAGTTGTGCTTCAAGGTTGGAGATGGTGAGGAGAGGTAATCCAGACAGGATTTTGGTAAAATACAACATAATTTTAGAACTTTGGCCATTAGATCGCTGTTGTTATGTTGGCTTCGGTTTCTTTCTCACAAAAGCCACAAGTGAAAACTTTGACCTGTTGTCAGCTGCACCTCCTTTATGCATGACCAATAGTAGATTTGTGGCAGGAGTAATACTGGGTCTGAACTTTAAAATGCATGGTGGAAAGGAAAGGCCCTTTTCTTCTTATTTAATCATTTCTTTTGACTTGCCTTGAAACTTGAAAGGCATCCAAATCACAATTTGGGGATGGCAATCAATGTTTGTCATCTTTGGTGTGATCTGACAATCCATAAAGGGGTAGAGGGGATGCAAATGAAAGAGAATTAAAAGATAACCAAAGGGAACCATCTCTTTCTACTCCCCGTTTTGGTTTAGAAATCTTCCAATCAAAAGAGTTTCAGTATCTTGAGGCATGTCTTACAGATTTACTGGTAAAGACGTAAATTACTAAGAAAACACTATTTGTTTCATTGCTTAACGTATCTTTTACTTGAATGATTGGCTAGCTATTTGGTGACTGTTATTAAACCTCGCACTGGAGGGTCAAGAGAGAGGTCCAGATGTATCTGACCTTATTCATAAGCAGTATAGCATGCATTAATGGTTGAGATTCATAGAAAAACAAGCCTGTATGTCAAAATCACAATGGATTGATAGGGCTTGGACTTTCTAGTTTAAGACATCAGTAAGATGCTGACTCCCGTGTATTGACCAACTCATGATGGATTAAATTGATAATACTTGATACTATGTAATTTATTCCAATCTTATCAAATACCTGGAAAATATGGCTTTTGAGTATAGCTTTCTGCAGCAATATATGTTTTGTCGATTTTGCTGCCAATCATAAAAATTGTCTTACAGATGTTTTACAATTTCACCAGTTTTTGTGCATGTTGCTTCTCTCTCTTCTGACAGGTTTTTGGCACTGAAGAATCTTGCCACTGTTTTCTTACAACAAGGTCCTGCACACTATGAAAGTGCATTACATTGTTATCTGCAAGCAGTGGAGATTGATACTAAGGATTCTGTTGTCTGGAATCAGCTGGGTACACTGGCTTGTTCCATGAATTTACTGAGTATATCTCGATGGGCATTTGAGCAAGGGCTTGTTTGCAGTCCTAACAATTGTAAGCATTAATCAGTTTTTCGCACTGCTGATATTCTGCTTTGAAAGACTTTGCTCGTATCTTTAATTGAGATGCAAGTATTATACAAAGTGGTCTGAGGTCTCTTTTATAGTACTATTACTTTTTCTATTGAAATGAAATATTACCTTTTTTCTGTTTGATGATATGCAGGGAATTGCATGGAGAAACTTTTAGAGGTACTTATTGCTATTGGAGATGAAGTATCAAGCCTTTCCGTGGCAGAACTAATTTTGCGGCACTGGCCATCTCATGCTCGTGCTTTGCACGTCAAGAGAACAATAGAAGAGTCGGAACCTGTACCATTTGCCCCAAGAGGTATTGATAAACTGGAACCAGAGCACGCCAGACTCAAATTTGTTGACAAGAGAAAATTATCGAGCAGTGATCTGGATATGGACAGTGCGCCAAAAAGGTTGAATCAGACCATCGAATTGCAGTTAAAAGAACTCTCATGGACCTCTCTTGCAGATATCGTCTTGGAAATCCTTCTGTCACGTGATGGGTCTAATATTGAGACAGCAGTTGAGAAATCTAATCCGTCGCGAAATATGAGAGTAGCAATATGCTTGCCTTCAAAATCGGAAGATACTGAAAACTCCACTGTCAGTTGTGCTCAAAACATCTCAAACAGCGAATGTTATACAGGAGAGGAAAATAATATTAATAGAAAAGAAGTGCATTATACTGAAGAACAAATACATGAACGACGAAGCACTCGTTTGGTATGCCTTAGGACTCAGAAAACAGGAAAGGGAGATGCAGAATTTTCTGGGAATAAAGACATGGAGAAAGTTGTGATTCATTCTCTACAACCTTTTATCATAAGTGGACAACAGATTAAGGATTTTGAATATTCTTCAGGTCATACGCTGGACACTGAATGGCAAGATGTACAAAATTTTGTTATGCAAACATCGAAAAATTATGGTGCTTATCACTTGGGACATCTGCTTTTGGAAGAGGTTGCAAAAAGAGGTCTTGTATATCATGATACATTTGTGAAGTTTTTAGAGTTGGAAAAATCGACAAGGCTTTGGGGATGTAATAGAACGCCTGAATGCAGTCTCTTTCTTGCTGAGATATATCATGATCTGGGATCATGTTCTCCGAATGCCTCGACATTGGCTGAGTTTATGGATGAAGCATCTTTCCATCTCGCAAAAATCATAGAATCAGTTGCCTCGGAATCGCCTATGGATTTGGGTGTCGAATGGAGTAAAGGTTGCTCTAAGGTTGGTGAGACTACTGAAGCTGACACTAAAAGTTCTGCTAACCGTACTGAACGGCTGAAATCATCATTGGATGCATTTATCTTGACAGAGAAGAGTTCTTTTTGGGTCCGATTTTATTGGTTAAGCGGCCTTGTTTCGAACTGGGAAGGTAACAAAGCGAGGGCTCATGAAGAGTTTTCAGTTTCATTATCCCTTTTGGAAAATAACAGAAATTTGAATGATAAACCTGGCTCTATCCAATTGCCTCATTGCAAGGTTATTAAAGAATTGACCACTAATAAAATTCTCCATGAGATAAATCTGCTAGAAGTTCAATTTCTGCTGAAGAATGATGTTGCTGAAATGCTCGAGAAAGGAATGTATATGGAATGCATAGAATTGCTGGCTCCACTTTTACTGTCCCCAAAAGGAGTGAATGTGGAAACATCACCTGTAGCTGATGAAGCTGAGGGTGTTACAACTGGTGAACTATCAGCATTAGATATTTTGATTAAATCTTGTGAAAAGGTAGACCCATTGAATGTGGAGCTGTACCTGAATTGCCAGAAGCGCAAACTCCAAATACTCATGGTTGCTGCTGGGATGGAAGATTATGTTGCCTCATGTGACTTATCCTGTGAAAAGTCAGCTCCAAAATTAATGTCTGCTTTTGGAACAGATTCAAAAGAACTTTCAGGAAAGAACTTTTTTGATTCAATTGCAGAACAAGTCAAGGCAATTTCTGAGTGTGCATCTCGGGTGAAAAGTTTCACTGATCTGCACAAAGATTTGGTAATGACTGTATCCTTACTTATAATAAGTTAATCTTTCTACACCATGCATCTTTCTTCCTCTTCAGTTGTTCAAAAGAAGTAAATAAAGTTAGAAGGATCTTAATGAATTTTTTGAGAGAGAAAAACTAGAGCATTTTTATGTGATTTCCATGCTTATTCTGCAATTATTTGGAGAGGAAGCGTATATGAAAAACTTGGTTCAAGAGTCACAGGAGAACCCTAATCTACATAGTGCTAGCCTGTTAGAACAGTAGGATGTCCCAGATTCAAAATAGTACTATGGGGCCATGGGCTGACATGAAAGTAGTTGAATGTTGCCAAGTGAATTCTGTTGGAAACTTTATGTGTCGCTTTCGCTTGAGGCGACTTTACATGGTACCAAAATCATTCTGGAAAGTTTTTGTTTTTAGAAAATACCTGTGCACAAAATCCAGAATACTTTTAGGAGGTATTTCTCGGTGGCAAATGTGAGAAGCCATCTGTTATAATATACAGTAATGTTTTTCTGCTGCACAGTAATACTTTACTAGTACTTGGAGCATTGTTGTGAGTCGAACTCAGTTTTATAGTTTAGAGAGTTTAATGGTTTCTGAAGTCAGATTTTGTGCTGCAGTTTCCCAATTAATGTATACTCCTCGGTGTCCTCCGAACCCCCCCCCCCTTATGACAGTAAAGGAATAATGAAAGGGGTGAACTTAGATACATCATCATCTTCATAAATGCCATTGACTTGTTATTTAGTGGGTGGGAAGCGATTTTGGGTTGAATTAAGTTATGAAATAGGTGAAGAGGGTAGTATGGGAAACCTACAATTCTATTGCTTGGTAAATTTTGTAGTTGTGGTGTGCTTTTAGAAATTTTTCTGTAACCACAAGGGCTATACTCTGTCATAGAACAAATTGATGCTGAATATATTGATTAACCAACTACTTAAAATTTTTGAATATTCCGATAAGAAAAATTGCTGAATATTTCGGTTTTTAAGTAATTAATAACGGTAAGTATTCTGATTGATTATCTACTAGAGTTTGATTTTGAAAAAGTACCTTTTGAAAGATACTTGTTTTCTTTTGTGTTGTGAAAGATGGAGAATGTCCTTTCTTGACTTCAGTGTTGTCTAATTTGTTGTTGGGAGGGTATGTGGTTCATTTTGCCTCAAATTCTGTTATGCATTACTTAAAAGAGAATATGTTTCTCCTTTTCTTTTTCCTCTTTTGGCAGATAAAATATAAATCTTATTACCAAAGTTTTTAGATAATTTTACAGGAGCAATAGCAATAGCTACATTAAACAACAGTCCTTGAAGACTAACCAAAACAACAATTTGGGCCCAGTTTGTTTGGGAGGAAAACATTTTCCTTAGAAAACTAGTTTCCCTATTTTCCTTTGTTTGGTTTGTAAAGGATGGAATTTTTTTCCCTAATGATTGTAAATATTTTGCAATGGATTGGAATTTTTTCCTCCCTAAATGGAGGGAAAACTCATTGCCTCTGATTTCCCTACCTTTCTCTTTCCTTTATCTCATTAATCCTCCTATTTCTTTTTTATTCTTCCTTTTTCCTCTAAATTTTCATGTAAGCAACCAAATAAAGGAGAACTAGTCCATAATTGTGTTTTTCCTTGGAAAATGAACTTTGGAAACAGATTCAGACACACAAGGATCAAAAATAAACATGCCAGATTCTCAATTACTACAGGTCTTTTAGATTGTATCCTAATTTTTAGTTTTGAGATTTAAAATACTTAAAAACTTTCTGTTTTTTTAAACCTAAAACGAAAACCAACACAACACTAACACAAAAACGAGCATGACTATCAGTATCTTCACAAGCAAGATAACATTGTCCAATTGCAAAATAAGGTATTCATATCTCCTCCACTAAACCACCCAAAAAATTAGACATGCTACCCATTATTTATTGTGGAAAATTCTGCAAACATAGTCATTTTTCATGAGCTGAGGCATAAAGTGAAAAGAGAGGTGGTGAGTGAGCTTTAAATTCTCAAGAATGTGTTCACCCTTCTCCGTGTTGTTAAGGTTTACGGTGGTGCTCCCAATGAGCTCTTCGAGACAACAAGAGTGGGCAAGAAAAAGAGGGAGCCGAGAAAAGTGAGATGAGCACGATCTCGAAAGACAAGTCGAAATCAATAGAGGACGGGATGCTCGTTGAAGCGTTAATCTTATTCTCTCTTCCTAATTCCAACCCGTGAGCTTTACAGAAAGAAAAATGAAGAAGGGAGTGAGAAGCTGACAAAGCGAGAGGGAGAAGTAGAAGTGGTAGCAGCTTCAGCAGCCCATGGTGGTGATTTGGGATGTCTTACCAGAAATTGCACAAACCTCTCACCAATTGTATCGCCAATTTCTTCCCTGGTTGCTGGAAGTGTACCTGGATGACAGAGATTTCAGTCCTCTATTGAATCATTGCACCACCCAGCCTCATGATAGATTTGTTTCTGCCAACTAATTACCATCATTTAGCAGGCTGACACTCTTTGCCGAGAAAGAAAACATGGAGGCAGAAAAAGGGACTGAAAGAGGAGAGAAGTTGACAGAGATGAAGTAATTGTGGGAACTGAGGAGCGTGTTTCCCAAAACTAAACGCATAAAACCACTAAACGTGGTTTCTTCGTGTGTTTCACTTTGGTGAATACTTGAACAATTGTTTTTTTCAACACTAACAAGTACCACCTAACGTGTTTTGTATGATTTTAAAAAAATCAATGGAAAACTGGAAAACCACACTCATTTAGAATGCCCCCTAAAGTCTTATTTCTGTTTTCCTCTGGCCTGTCGGTTTGTTGCTGTATGTTAATTACTGAAGCAGTACTTTATTATGAATTTAAACACAATGTTTTTTCCAAGATTGCTTATGGGCTTGTGGCTGTCACTGGGTTACCAGGCACCAGTTTACTAATATACGTATACCTAAGTGTTACTTAAAATATAAAGACAAAGTTGATACTTGATAGTGTTATGTGGAAATATATTCAAATTTTAAGGCATTTCAATGATTTTTTCCTCTTTGTATTACGTCATGGTAGAAATTCGATGCTGATAATCTGGTGTACCGTCATTTGGTTACTATGTATGCATTCTTAGCTTTGACAAGCTTTACCTTGCCTTTTGGAATTTTGTATGTTTCAAACCGTTTGAAGATATGACCACTTTTGGATCCTATAGTCACCTGCTCTCCTTGTTTATGCAAATGTTGGAATATACACATGATGATGGAAATGGTAGCTTAATTATTTGTTGCAGCATTTGTGCATGCTTCTACTAGCCTGGAAGGTTACTTTTACTGCTACTTACTATGATAATATTGTTGCAAAAGGATATCAATATCCCAAGAAGCATAATTGCTGATATCCAGATTTCGTTGCTGGGACTTATGTGCAACATTGCAAGAATGTGCTTTCACAAGAAACCTTCCGGCGTCTCAAGTCAAGATAATAGAGAACAAAAGCAAAAATATTTTTTTGTCAATGCCGCAATTGCATTCTGCAAGCTTCAGCACCTGGATCTGACAATTTCCATAAAAACTCAAGTGAGTTACCTGTGTAGGTTTTTCCCAGACCATGAGGTTCCTGCAAATTATTGATGTTCTTTGCACAACATCTTATTTCAGGTCGATTTAATTATGGCAATTCATGACGTGCTTGCCGAGTATGGGTTGTGCTGTGTTGGTGAAGATGGCGAAGGGGTGGATGGAACATTTCTTAAACTTGCTATAAAACATTTGTTGGCTATGAAAATTAAATCTAGTCAACATTCTTTGAACAAGAAATCCGATGGATTTAATGATGATGTAAAGATTTCTGCTGATGGGTCGAGTATGGGATCTGAATCTGGTGATCTGGTAGCTTCAGAGAATATTTCCTCTAACAAAAGCAAGCAGGGAGAAGGCATAGACGATAGGCCTACCAACAAGTTGAGCAATCTGGAAGAACCAAGCAAGCAGGTTTCTCCTGCTGGATCTGACCTCGCTGAAGATGAAAGAGAAGAACTTGAATCAGCAATTGATAATGCCTTAAATCAGTGTTTTTTCTGTCTTTATGGGCTAAATCTTCGTTCTGATTCAGCCTTTGAGGATGATTTGTCGGTGCATAGAAACACTAGTCAGGCAGATTATCAGTCCAAAGAGCAGTGTGCTGATGTGTTCAAATATATACTGCCATATGCGAAGGCTTCAACTGTCAGTTTCTTTCTTATTTTCTCATATGATAAAGCTATGGTTCATTTACATAAAAGCTTCACTGCTCGCCTAACTCTCTCTCTCTCTTGTTTGTTGCTTGCAACATCTTTCTTAGAAAACAGGTCTCATTAAGCTCCGAAGAGTGTTAAGAGCCATACGTAAACATTTTCCGCAGCCACCAGATGATGTTCTTGCTGACAATCCAATTGATAGATATTTAGATGATTCAAAAATCTGTGAAGATAAACTCTCAGAAGAGGCTGGATCTGATTGCTTTCTCGAATCAATAGTTAAAGTCATATTTCTTGATACAGGAATCCTCAACCAGAAAAAGATATCAGTAGGGAGGTAAAATTATTGTGTTGTTCCTTGAGTTTGTTCTCTTGTTTTCTGCTTCAGGGAATCTTTATTGGTGGTTTTATGACTACAGCTGTGAGCCCTATATGGATGTTTATAGTGAGCTGTACTATCTCTTGGCGCAGTCTGAGGAAACAAGTGCTACTGATAAGTGGCCCGGCTTTGTACTTACGAAGGAAGGGGAGGACTATGTTGAGCAGAGTGCAAATCTTTCAAAATATGATTTATTATTCAATCCTTTGCGGTTTGAAAGTTGGCAGCGTCTCGCCAATATTTTTGATGAGGTAAGTTGGATATCTTTTACTGCCAAGACCATCAAAGCTCTTTAACAATATCACCCCTGTTGATTTTGTGATCAAATGTTGGCTCAGGAAGAGAAGAAAATTCTGTTAAATTTAGCAGGTACTGACATATGTATTTTTTTCCTTTTTTGATTTTCATTTTAAAAACTTGAAAACAGGAAGTAGACTTGTTGTTAAATGATGGGAGCAAGAATGTAAATGTGACTGGATGGAGAAAGAATGCCTCGTTACCTCAAAGAGTAGAGATCAGTAGGAGAAGAAGCCGACGTTGCCTGCTGATGAGCTTGGCTTTGGCTAAGACTTCAGAACAGCAGGTACTTCTTCTTTTTCATGGGTTAGAGCTTGCAGGAAAGCTTCTCGAATTGACAACCTTCCTTATCTCTTATATGCGCAAGATTTTGTATGTTCAACAAGTTTTACTGGATGAATTAATGGCTTTATGCATTGGCCTCTCTAATATTGGTTATCTCACTTTCGTATTGTCATTTCTCCTGTTTTTTGGTGGTTGTCTGCAAAAAATCATACTTTCAACTTGTAATTTTCTGGAGAAGTGTGTGCTTTTGCCCCTTGCTGCTCTTTCTTATTTGACCTCTACTTTCACTTTTTATCTTTTATTTGTTCGATTCACATCGCCTTCACTTTTTGAGAGTACATTGTATTCGTCTGTCTTTCTCTTTCGAGGATGATAAAAGTCATCGAAGAGAATGAAATAGTGTGTCCATAAAACTTACTGTCGAAAGAGTTGGATTTCTGCTACATCGGAAGGGATTTGCTCAATCCAATCCTTTTAGCCTTGTATATGAATGAGAGTGAAGGGATTTTTCCTTTCCTTTCTATCTTCTCTTGAATTCTTGTAGAGGCAGTGGTACTCCTGGGCGGGCTTTCTTAGTTTTGGTCATTTTCATTATCAATTGCAGAGTGAGATACATGAGATGTTAGCACTGGTATACTATGATGGCCTTCAGAATGTAGTACCATTCTATGACCAAAGATCTGTTGCACCAAGCAAAGATGCAACTTGGATGATGTTCTGCAAAAATTCGAAGAAACATTTTGAGAAGGCATTTGCTCACAGGTATCTTCTGGATTCTTCTCCTTTTAATCTGTCATCATCCATTGCTGTCATTTAAGCTAAATCTGATTGGTTTTGGAGGTTAAATTGTTTCGGCTGTGCTTTTAGGAAGGATTGGTCACATGCGTTTTATTTGGGGAAACTTTGTCAAAAGCTGGGATGTCCAGCAGAGCTGTCATTGTCATATTATGACAAGGCTATTGTTATAAATCCATCAGCAGTTGATGCAATGTACAGGATGCATGCTTCTCGTTTGAAGTTATTATATACATGTCGGAGGCAGAATGTAGAAGATCTAAAGGTTTATCTCATGCTTTCTTATATGTCACTGTGATTCCTTTTTTCTCTGAAAAATTTCATTTTGGGACGCAAGGATAGGTTTTTATCAATTTATGCAAGTTTTCTTATTCTAATTTGTAAGCTTATGTATACATATACCCGCGCAATTGCTCTTTCTATCCTTCAATTGTTTCATTCTCCCTATTTTGTTTCAGCCCGATAACTTTCATAAAGTGATTTAATAGGGTTTGATTTGACTTTATCATGCCTTGATTTTTTTTAATGGCATTTTAAAGGTGATTTTGATTGAGCTGGTTTTCTGAAATTACCTTTTGGTTTTTCTGCATCTGGACTTTGTTCCGTTTTCCCTAGGTTTTTGCTGCTTATTCTTTCAACCAGACCACCAAAGAGACAGTTATGAATATCCTTGATAAAGTAGAAAGGCCACAGTCGTCAGAAGTCGACAGGAAGACACATATACTATCTGATCCTGATGGCTCTAACTATGGTAAAGTCCATCAATTGGACAGAGTCTGGCGCATGCTGTACGATGACTGCCTTTCTGCTCTTCGGATTTGTGTGGAGGGGGATCTAAAACATTATCACAAAGCTAGATACATGCTTGCACAAGGTCTTTATAGAAGAGGTGAAATTGGTGATCTTCAGAAGGCAAAGGATGAAATTTCTTTCTGCTTCAGGTCATCGCGCTCTTCCTTTACTATTAACATGTGGGAGATTGATAGTTCAGCCAAAAAAGGAAGGTATAAACTCAAATTACTTCCGTAGCAATTTACTTTTCTTTCTTTAATGATGCCTTTTCATGTTTTTGTCGGATTAGAGTCCTAGCATGGATTGTATATCTGGCCCAATATACTATTTTGGGACCTGTAGTCTGTATTTTATAAAAGTCATTGGATGTGCTTTACCCACTTTTCTTTTATCTTTGTTGTCAGACGCAAGGCGCCTGCAGTTGCTGGGAGCAAGAAGACTCTTGAGGTTAACTTGCCAGAAAGTTCTAGAAAATTTATAACTTGTATAAGGAAATACTTGGTATTCTATTTAAAGCTGCTGGAGGAGACTGGAGATGTGTGCACCCTCGATCGTGCTTATGTTTCTATCCGAGCTGATAAACGGGTAATGTAATTCTATTACTCTCTCCTTAACGTATTAGTAGCAACATTTTCCATTTAGGGTTGTAACATAATACTAGCAACAATTCTCCTTATTTCCACTTTTGGTAAAAAAATTCAGAAAATTTACAATAATGCCATTACTTATCAAATATAATATTGATTTTACCAATTTATAATATGGACTCAAACTCAACTAATTACCCCTAATTAAGTTGAACATCATCAACCACCACCTTACTTAACCACCATACCACTGCCAACCCCCACCTTAATCGACCACCACACCACTGCTAACCGCCTTTAACCACCACCGCCGAGTACCGCCAAACACCTCCAATCACTGCACCTTAGCCACCATTGAAATTCCCCACCTCCTTCAGTTCGGCCCACCACCACCACCACTTCAACCAACCATGACCAAAACAAAATAGCAACCAAAACAACCACCATCGACAGATGCGCCACGAAATCACATTCTTCGACCACCATGATCAATCATAATTTATTTCCCATGTGACGATGTCGGAGAATTGTTTGGTTTCGATTTGGTTTCGTAAAACATGGGGGATGTTGGAGATGTCGGAGATAGGTAGTTGTTTGGTTTCGATTTGGTTTTGTGACGATGTCGGAGATGTCGATTTGGGTTGTTGAAGGACAGAAGACAGCGGCGAACGTGGGGGTGAACGTGTGTGACAGAAGAAGCCGGCGAACGTGGTGGTGATGGGGGTGGGTTTCTGCGGCGTCGTTTTGGGGGTGGGTTGCTCGATCTGGGTTGCTGGGCCGTCGTTTTGGGGGCTGATATTGGGCGTCATTCTGGGAGTGGGTTGCAGGGGGTGTGGTGCTTGTGGTGGTGGCAGAGCCACTGTCAGTGGCAGTGGTGGAATCAATGGTGGAGGCGGTAAGAATTGTTGGTGGCGGCGGTGGTTGGGGTCAATGCTGGTGGCAGTGGTGGAGAGACAGTGGTGATACATTAAAGGAGGGTGGTGGTGTTGATAATTTGGGTAGTGATTAAGAATGATGGTGGTTGGTTAATTAAATTAAATATGGTGATTAGGAAATTTTGCCTAGGAAGTTACCCTAGTTCAATTGTTGCTACTAATACGTTACGGAGGGAGTATAAGTTTTCTCATGTGGTTTCGTGGTCTATGATCTACAGTTGTGCACTAATTTTTTATTAAGAATGTTTCCCTAAACAAGAAATACAGTTACTGGGATGGAAAACCAGCCATTCTTCCGAGTCTATGACAGCATAAAAGACAATATGGCAATTTTGTAGTAAATCTGACAAGATATCCTCATGATCATGAGACCAGATGGGCGCTAGAATGAAGAAAAGTTTCTTTTTTATGTTGTTCCATAAGATCCTATTATTTTAATCCTGTCAAATCATCCCAATAACTTGGACCACGAAGACTCTGGTCGTGCTTCTGGTTTCTATTCTCATCATCATATTGATGATAAATCTCCTCGTGCTCTGCCATAAGAACTTGGATTGTGTATCGTGGTGAAGGTAAGGTAAGGCTGTGATTCTTGCTCAAAAATCATGCAAAGACACCAGCTACTACTATTGCGAGTTCACCTTCTCTCTTTACCTCTACTGCCTTAACGGATTCTGCTGAGACCTCTTTGCTAAACTTTCCTGAAACTGAGACTTCTTGAGCTCACTCGGGATTGTTCCGACTTCAGGTCAAGCAAACCTCCATAACAGCAGTAGGTTCCGCTCCTTTATTCCAACCAAAACTCACAAAGTGCAAATGCTCACCCAACCAAGGTTTAGTGTTGGTTCCATATATGCAACTTACCGAACTTATACTTGACCAAAGGAAAAAGAAATATAGATGATTTCCTAGGGTTTGTGTTGGAAGTATGAGCCCGAATTGTCATCCTATATATCTCTCTTGAGACTGTGCCTGCTTTTGATCACTCTATCCTACAAGGAGTGCACTCTATGGGGAAACCTAAAGCCATTACCCTCTAAAGTGACTCTTAAGCACCAAATTGCTAAAAACTAGATCTCCTTATATGGGCTTACCGACATTATTCCATATTCAATTGATGGTCTCTTTTCTTTTGCAGCCTGCCATTGAAGGATATATTTTATAATCCTCTCCAAACTTTCTGCCACATCCATCAGGACTCAGAAGCTTAGAAGGGATAGGAAATACGAAGCGTTACTTGTTTGGGCTTACTGACATAATCCCATATTCAATAGATGGTCTCCTCTCTTTTGTAACCTGCCATCGAAGGAAAATTTTCATAATCATCTCCAAACTTTCAGCCTCCCGTCAAGACTCAGAAGCTTAGAAGGGATAGGAAATACGAAGGGTTGCCAGAGAGGCAGGGTCGGAGAGGAGTAATCCTACCCCTGATGGATAAGTAGCCTCTCTTCTAGCTGGCAGCAGGTTGATAACCATTACCGAGAGATATATACCTTCGCTTCAGCCAGTGATTCCCAGAATGCACTTCTTGGACCTTTTCCTTTAGGTAAGTTAGAGGAAAATCACCCCAACAAACGGAAAACTCTAATAAGTATGACAGAGTTCAATACTTCAATCTACTCTTTGCAATGCTAGATATTCTAAGTTAACTCAAGTCATAAAAAGTCGAAGGATTCTTAAACTTAACCAAGTCATTCGCATTATTCAAGCAAGAAAGCACAACCTCATTCTGATTCTACCATAAAAAACAAGCCCACCACCGAAGTAAGCAAAGAAAAGGAGACAACTAACACAATCAGGACAAATAACTGAGAATTTTTCTCCTCCACTATGGCTTAAGTTTCTGCCTCTCCATAATGTAATTCTAGAAGCATGAAAACATCCTATAATGACCTTTTCCAAATTCAGCTAAGAAATGCTCCCAGACTGGCGCACCCTCCTAAGCACTCAACAACGATATTACCTCTTATCATTTGGTTATTTGTTGGCTTTTTCTGTTGCAATTTGATATCGATTAAGTTTCTCTTATAAAATGTATGTTGAGCTTGCTTCTTGTGCAAGTTAAAGTAATTTTTCGCTTTATTCTGGTTTCTCTATTCTTGTATTGTATTTTTTAGTCTCTTTCTTGTTTTGGTTTGGGTGCTCTATCTATTGTACGTGTGGCTTCTTATGTAAGGATCCGTGATCCTTCTTTAGAACTAATATTGCTGGTTTATTCATTTAAATATTCTTCCTATCTTCCCTTTTACTCTTCTTCAGTTCTTCTCCTTAAACCTGAAATAAAAGGACTTGATGGGTTTGAAAGTTATTTTGGATAAAATTCTGGCTTATCTATTCTCTTTCTTTTGCTTTATTTATAATTTTGGAAATTTGATACCAATATTAGTGAAATTTTCAGATTTTCGATTCAATATTTGAATTCCCTACACATGTATTAACCTGGTGTAGTTTTTGTTGTCTTATTTTCGTATTCACTATAGCTCAGAGCATTGCCCACATTTGCTGATTTGAATCTTATCCCTTAGCAATCCACTTTTCATGTTAAATAGTATGAACTGTTGTCCTCTAGCTAAGCTTGCTGTTATGCCCAGTAGTTAAAGACGGTGGGCTGAGGGGGGAATTGGCATTAGATTGTAAGCCGTAGGAATTTAGTCCGGGTCAAGTTGACGGATTCAAGATGGTAAAGTTTTTTAAGTTCTGGTGCTTGTAAAGAATCCAAGTATCCAACGTAATATGATTACTATATCGCTCTTTTAGTAAACCATGCTCCGCCCTCTGTCCTGAATCGATCATCTCAAATCAAAGTCAAAGGTCATAAACTTTGATCCATGATAATAATAATTTTTGTGCACTAATGTGCTAGTATACCCCGTTACGTTCATCTTTAAGAGTATTCATTCGACTATGCAAGTTACTTGTGGTCAAAGATTGACCTTGACCCTAAAAAATCCATTTAAATTTTAAACTGTCAATTCCAGTTGAGGGTTTATCAACCTCAAATGTTCGTGAAACCTTTTCAAGAGCTACTCTTCTATCTCTATATTACCTTTGATTCTTCTCTTTTCTCGACGTTCTGACCAATCTCTGTCCTCTGGCGAACTTATACTTTCTGAAATTTCTAGATCGGAAGTCACATTCTTCTTTCTGTGGAGGGATTATGTGATGTCATGATCCTGTTATCCTGTTCACTTCTACATGACCAAATTTCCCCCTTAGACACCATCACTTTGGGTTACTTAACAAAAATCAACTAAATCTTCGTCTTTTTGTAATCACCATATACTTTTGTTATCACATGCAGCAAAACATTTATGTATTTCCAGTGTAGTAAATCCTCCTTCCTCTCTGCTTGTTTGTGTGTGGATATGAACATTTGTCGGTCTTCCGGTGCTCACTGATCTGGAAATTTAGGGAGATATCATCTAACAAACTGTTTGAATCCAGTTCTTATTATGCCTGGAAGATCTGGTACCTGTGGCTCTTGGGAGGTTCCTAAAGACGCTAATCTCATCCATGTCTTCAACTGATGATGCTGCTTTCACTGCTGCAAGAAGCTCTCCTGAGCAAATACTTGAGAAAATGTTTACTTTGTTCATGGAGCAGGCAAGCTTGTGGCCTGATATCTGCAGTTCGCCAGAAATCAAGTGCCCAGAGTTATCAGAAAGCACACTATATGGGTAATTAATGTTCAACTAGCTGCTTACTTTTATCTGCCGTGAGCTAGGTTGTCTCTTCAATTTAAATTTATAATCTTTTGAAGAAATAGTAATATTCCTTGGAGCAATCACTAAGAAATACTGAGTGTTATAATTTTTTTTTACCATCTTCAGTAACTTTGTTCTGGACTTGAGTGTAATCGATTTTAGCAGTCAAATTTGGCATAATGTTGATGCACGCAGATGCCTTATTTTATATTTCTTTGCTAAATGCAGTTATCTCCATCAATATATATATTCCTTGGAGAAAGATGTCAAGCTTGAAGCCCTTGAAGGCATCAATGAAAAGATACGAAAGCGTTGTAGAAATCCAAAACTGTCAGATAGCAACTGTTCTGGTGTTTTCAAGCATGCTTCTATTGCCTGGTGCAGATCTCTCGTAATCAATCTTATTGCGATCACACCATTACATTCTAGTGCCTCTGGTGAGGCAACTGCCGATTTAGACAATGAGCAGCTTTTGTGTTTAGATCTGCGAACCAATGATTTCTGGAATCCTTTATTTGGAAATCCAGCACATCTTGCCATTCTTGAAACCAAATGGAATACATTGCTGTCAAAAGTTGAGCAAGTTGTAATCAAGAAAACTTCAGAGGAGAATCTAGAAACTGCAAATTCACTTCTGAGATCTACTTACAGCTTCTATCGTGATAGTTCATCGATGGTGCTCCTATCTGGTGTGAATCTCTTCTGGGTTCCAGGTCGGCTGATTACAGCTGGGCAGTTTCACCCTAGCACAGATGGGGTTGAAATTATTGACGTGAGTGTACCACGGAAACTTCTAATGTGGGCCTACACACTGTTGCACGGGCGTTGCCCAGGCATCTCTGCTGTTGTCAAGTACTGTGAAGAGTATGTGAAGGTACATGTGCTTTCTTTTGCGCTTCTGCATTAATATTTTCACTTGAAAGTAAAAAAAGATGCATTCTTTATTTCATATAGGCAAACTAAGCATAAGATAATATGAAACCCTCAGTAATTTAGCTGGTAGTTTAGTAATTAATTTTATGGATCCAATTCGCTTTCTTGTATGCAAGCTTAACTAATTTTATGGATCCAATTCGCTCTTCGTTGTATGCAAGCTTATCAAAAGATTGTGATATCTTCTCTGATATAATAATTTGAAGAGCCATATATCGTCATTCTGTAACACTGGTAGGCTTCTCTTGCTTGAGTTCTGCGCCTCAGTTTTTTCGTTGCATAATTTTATATTCATGTAGCAGACAAAAACCAAAAAAGCAAGTGCTGCCTTATCCTCGGCTCCGGCTACCAGCATGCCAACTGTTCCAGCTGCTCAGTCAGGTTCACATCTTCTTTGTGAATTTTGTAAAACCCTAGTGATTTTTGGGCAGTATGAGAATTCAATTCTCTTTCCTTCTATATAAACGTATTCAAGAGCATCTTCTCATTTTTTTCGTCATTTGATTGCTACAGTAGTTGTTGTTGGCTGTAAAGATGGGCTGACAAGTCATGGCGGAAGCAGCACAGCTGCAGGGATGGCTCCATTAACTGTAATGCAGTCTTCTGTTTTGCCTGAAGCAAGTGAAAAACCTGGAATGAACAGTGCTCCTGCAAATGATATCCAAAAGATTTTATCCACATCTCAACAACTGCACCATTGTAATAATAGTAATAATACGGTTGTTCCAGAGAGGAGAACTTTTGATCTCAATAATGACGCAGAACCAGAAAAAAGTTGAAAATATTGGTTCGATATCAATAACCCCTTGCCCTTTCGCGCATCATGTAAATAATGTAAATATGTTGGGTAAATTAATGCACAAGATTTGTTTATTTTGTAGTATAGCTATCTCTGGTTGTATACATGCTTGCTTTCTCCATCTCTATCCCTCTGCCCCTTCTGCAGGGGGGGGGGTGTTCTATTGATGTAAGCGAACAGCATAATGTGTAAGAGTGTATCTTCTAAGCAGTCAATTATGCTGCATCAAACCATAAGTTCTTAAATGAAAATCAAGTATACAGGCAGGTAAGTCGAGTTAACTTTGATACAGGGTGGTGGTTGCAACAACAACTCGAGATTCCGGATAGATTAAAGTTTGATAATACTTTCTTACTGTCATATTTCTAAATTTTCAACAAAGATCCCCAAATTCAAACTTTGCAGATAGGTTCAGACTTCAGACCCAATCGGCTGGATCAGAGGTTTGACTTGCAGAAGAGATGGAGTAGCCTTTCTCTAGCTGGAGCCTGACGCCAAAAGGCCCGAGAAAGTCCGTCCATCAATACTTCCTCCGTTTTAGAATAAGTGCTACATTGTCACTTTAACGTATTTTGAGGCAAAATTTCTCAAGTGTAATTAAACAATGAAAAGTGAGGGATGATGTATATAATTAAATTAATAATCACAACCTACAAACCACCACTGCCCTCTCTCTCTCCGCCACCCCACCACCTGTCGAAACACCATCCTCCATCAAAACCACCAGCCTGCCTTCGAAAACAACCCACGGTCGGCCGAAAACACCGACCCTCCCTAGTAAACCACTCAGAGCTGGCTGAAATCCACCATCCCTCCCTCGAAAATCACTCAGCTTTGGCCGAAAACCACCACCCTCCCTCACAAACCACCTACACCTTGCCGAAAACCACCAGACGCCTTCGAAAACAACTCCACAGCCGCCGAAAACACCAACCCTCCCTCAAAAACCACTCAAATCTGGCCGAAAACCACCACCCTCCCTCACAAACCACCTATACCCCGCTGAAAACCACCAACCCTCCCTTAAAACCACCAGACAGCCGCCGAAAACAACCCACATTAGCCCTTCGAAAACACCTCGGAGTGAAAACACCTTCGATTTCTCCTTCTTCTTGCTCGATTTCTGCATCTTCTTGCTCGATTTATCCTTCTTGCTCAAAGCCTTAGATTTCTGCTCCTCCTTACCCTAATCAGTCGATTTCTCGAAGCCCTAGGTCTGTTACTTCTCGTCGTCGTCCTTCCGGTGGCTAGGGTTTTCATTTGGTGGTAGGTTGAGGGGAGGGTGGCTAGGGTTTCGTTTTGGTGGTAGGTTGAGGGGAGGGTGGCTAGGTTCCATTTTGGTGGGTGGTTGGGTGGTGGTTGAAAGGTTTTAGTTTTAGGGGTAATGGAGTTTGAGTGGTTATGGTGGTCAGGTGGTGGAGAGAAGTGGGGGAAGGTGGTAAGTTGAGGAAAGAGAATATTAAGTTAGTAATAATTAATTTTTATTAAGATTATTTAAACATGGTTTAGTAGTTTTATTAAGGGTAAAATTGTAAAATAACACATTAAAACTTACCAAAGAAGGAAAAAACCAAAAGTGTATCACTTATTCCAAAACACCCATTTTTAGAAACTGTATCACTTATTCTAAAACGGAGGAAGTAATTCAATAGGTAATCACACATCATGGTTTCTTTGAAGCAAGACTCTAGTCAAGGAAAAAACCAAGCAAGAGTATTTTTAATTTTACCGGTGGAACCAGATGGCCAAGTCGCATACAATAAGCTGCCTTTTCTGATTTCAATAAATTCTTAGAGAGATGTTGAAATAACTTAATACTAGGAAACTTAAAAAAATATTGTATTTTCCTTGTCAATAAACCTATTAGTCTAGTAAGTTGGTTTGGATTTCAAATTTAGTTTGATTAGAGATTGTTCCTTCTAGTTGTTTTTTTTCCTGACTTCAGTCTAGTTTTTTTTTAAAGATTAATTTCCTTCTTTGATTGATTAGCTTTCAAATTCGCAAAACCTTGGAATTTATTTTTAAAATAAATTAAAACCTTGTAGTTCTGACAATTTTTCCTTAACAAATAATAATCTAAAAGTAGAATTTTTTTCTTAGATAATGCTTAAAGATTATAAAATTCCTTCAATGCGTCGTTTTTAAACTTATTTACTATCATACTGTTCACTTAGGTTTGGTATGATGTTCGTTTTTTTTCACGGAAAAAAGGTTAAAATCTCTACTCCAAGTAGCGGTTTACTTTGTAAAACCACTACTTGGAGTAGCGATTTAATAAGTAAAACCGCTACCCCCAATCACACTAAGTAAGTCACGAAACTTCAAAAAAAAAATAACTACAAGCGCTTCCCTCCTCTATAAACCACTACTCCAGGTAGCAATGTAGTGTTGAAGCTAAAACAAAAAATAGGTCCGTTCTTACCCATTCCTACGTGGACGGTATGAGGGTAAATAAGTTTTAAAATGACGCATAGAGGGAAATTTTACAATCTTTAAACATTATCTAAGAAAAAAATTCCCAAAAGTTATTAGAAGAGGCAGTTTAACTTTATATTAAAATTTGACTAATTAAAGCCCATCTATATAAATATTAAAAGCGTAAGCAAGCATTGCAGGCTGCCACATGGCACTATCCCCTTCTTCAATTACATTTTATCCATGTCATTGTCATTAAAAAATATTATAAATGTTGTCAATATGGAGTATCGAACCCATTACCTTCTTCAACCATTGTGCTACCACACTTTTCATGCTTCTCTTATCACAAATAAGAATATTATTATGGATTAATGACAATCAAGAAAGAAAAAATTAATTACAATTGTTGTCCATATGGAGTTTCGAACCCATGACCTCCGCATATGAAACAAAGAGTTTTAACCATTGCACTACCACACTCTTAATGCTCTCTTATCAAAAATAAAAATATTATTATGGGGTTTAAATGAAGATCAAGAAAGAAAAAATTACTACCTCCGTTTTTTTTAGTTGCAATGTTTCTCAAAATTGCGGAAACCAATGCAAAATTTTTAAGTGGGTATTAGGTGAATGTTTGGGTATATAATTAATGGTAGTGGGGACCATTGAGTATATTAATTGAGTAAAAAAGCAAGAGAGAGAAATGTGGGGACCATGCATTTTTGGCGGCAGTTTGGGGGGGGGGTGTGCTGCTGCTGCTTCCTCATAGTCTTCCCAAATATTTTTGGTGGACTTTTTCCACCCAAAAAATTTGGAGCCAAGCTTTCCCTCCAAATTTTCCCAAAAAACTGCTTCCATTACAAACACTCTTTACTCTATAAATAGAGTAAATGAGGACAGTTATTTCAAACAAAAAACACAAATTGTTCACTACTTAACTAATTCACTACACACACAAGCACTTAAACTAAATTGTTCACTAATTAATTACACTTCCATTAAATTAACCCAAAAAAAAAAGGAAGGCGGCCACTATTTCATCCCAAAAAACTGCTTCAATAGTAGACCTTCCATGGAAGATGATGATGAGCTTGGTCTTCAATGGTGGATGGATGGCTACGAGGAATGTAGCAACCACATCAATATGGTGCATGAACATCAAGAAGGCCAACAACAAGAACAACATGAAGAAGTACAACGGCAAGAACAAAATCAGGTAAGCAAAAAACATGAACTTAGTTTGGAAACAAGAATAAAAATTGTTGATGAGTTGTTATTTAATGAGGCAAATGGGAAAATACCAAGGGGAAAAAAACAGAAATTGCATGTAAATTTGGGATACATTTCACTACTTTGTACAGAATATGGAAAGATGCACAAAACCAAAGAAGATTAGGGAATGTTATAGATGTTAGGGCAAAAAAACAAGGAAGAGTTGGTAGAAAACAACTTGAATTTCAAGAGGAATGGCTTCAGTCAGCGCCTTTACATAAGAGGACAACACTTAGGTCAGTTGCAGGAGCACTAAAGTGTGCCCAGTCCACAGTTTGGAAAATGATGAAGAAAGGCAGATTGAGGACTCATACAAGTACAAACCACCCACTACTAACAGACAAACATAAGATAGACAGGATGCTATGGGTATTGAAACACATTGAACCACAAAACAGAGATGAGCCTGCTAGATTTGTGAACATGCATAACATTATACACATTGATGAAAAATGGTTTTATCTAAATCCAGACATGAGGAGGTTCTATTTACTCCCACATGAGGAAGATCCATATAGGTGTCAACAGTCCAGGAGGTTCAAAGTGAAAGCAATGTTCTTGGCAGCCACATCATGGCCTATGAAAGATGAAAATGGGGGCATGCTACATGATGGGAAGTTTGGGATTTTTCCATTTGTGAAGAGGGTTGCAGCTAAGAACAGAAGTAAAAACAGAGAGGCAGGCACTCTTGAAACTAAAGCAATTGAAAGTGTCACCAAAGAAGTCATCAGGGACATGATTATCAATCAAGTCATACCATCTATCATGAGATGTTGGCCAACAGGGGTATCTAAGGACATATACATCCTACAAGATAATGCAAGACCCCATATACAGCCTAATGATCCAGCTTTCATAGCTGCTGCCACTGCAAATGGTTTCAATATTCAACTAATATGCCAACCAGCTCAAAGTCCTGATCTTAATGTTTTAGATTTAGGTTTTTTTCAGCTATACAAGCATTACAGTATAAGTCTTTCCCTAAGAACCTAGAGGACTTGGTCACTAAAGTTCAAGATGCTTATGATTTTTTTGATCCAGAAGTGTTAAAGTATACATGGTTACAACTACAATATGTGATGTTAGAGATCCTAAAAGTGAAGGGAGGGAACAACTACAAGCTCCCTCACCATGGTAAAAGGAGGTTAGAGAGGCTTGGTTTATTACCAGAAAGTGTCCCTGTTGATCAAGTCTTAGTTGATGATGCAGTGAAATATTTGAATGAAAGGTTTGTTAGTGTGGGTGAAAGTATTGAATTCATAGATGGAGAACAACAGTGAAGAGCATGTGGATGGAAGTTAGGATGCTGTTTTTTGGGTTTAAAAACATTTTGTGAATCATAGTTAGGAGCTACTTTTTGGTATATACACAATGATCATGGCAAGACTGTTAACCAAATCTAGGTTAGATACATTATTATCTTACTCCTTTTTTTGAAAATGTATGAAGTAAAAATCTGTAGTAGTTGGGGGAAGACCAAGGTTTGTATGCAGTCATGTTTAGAAAGACTCAATATGAAATGAAAGAAACCTTTTGGTGTAAGTTTAATTGCTTTTAATTATTAGTTGAGCTTTGTGGCATATAAGTTTATAGTGGCAGTGCTAAGCTAAAAAAACATCATTTGACTTCTTTGCATCCATCAGGGGTTTCTTTTTAACTCAAATTAGAAGTAGGGTTAGTTTCCTCAACATACTGGTTATTTAACCAAGTATGGAGCTATCTCACCCCCTACTTCTTAGAATTACTAAATTGAGTCCCTTCATCATATGGATGCTTAGGTGACAATAAAAGGGGGACACAATAAGAGTGGTGCTGCCTATCATTCATACTAGGTGTTCAATAGCATGCTTAACATCATTAGCCATATCCTCGTAAAAATAGGGACTCAATGCATAACAACATAATCAAACAACATCTATAATCACAGAAACATGGATAAATGCCTTTGAAGCAGCAGCACCAGCAGTAACATGATATAAGTCAAGCAAGATAACCACATTAATGAACATTATAAGCCTTTGAGGCAGCAGCACCAGCAATAACATGATGTAAGGCAACCAACAACAACAGCATCATAGGAGACTCAATTTCAAAATGGTGGCAATGTAAACAGGAGGCAGGAAGAACAACACAGAAAACCAAATAAACAGTGGAGTTCATAGAAAACAAAACCTCAAACAGAGGGATTTCCTCTCATTAAAAGGAAGCAATGAGTATCAGGATCAAGCTCTGAACTAGTGCAGGGACTCATTGGGATGTCTGGTCCAGCCATCATCCCATCATCATAATCCTCCACAAGTTTAAATAATCTCAGATTGTCGTACTCATCATCCTCAACAAACATATCATGCTCCCTACCAGGATTTGGACCGGATACCATGAAGTAACCATCAACATGCACATCCTTCTCCACCTTCACCTTTTCTTTCCCCTTAGTTCCTTCCTCCTTCTCTTTTCCTTTCCCCTTTTTTCCCCTGTCCTTCACCCCAGAAATGAAAAGGTCCACTAATTTCCCCTTCCCTTTGTTCTTGGAACCAGAAGGTGGTTCCTGTGCTGCAAGTGCACATACAATTATGCGCTCAGGGGTAGTAGGAGGAAGGGGAGGAGCAAAACTAACCCTTTTTTTCCCAGATCTGTTCCTCTTGGGCTCAGAGAGAACAACCTCCTTTTCCTCTTCAACTATCTCTTCCTTCACAACAATCTCGACCTTCCCCTTTGATTTTGGATTTCGCGGAACAGGAAATGCCAAAGCCCTAGCAACCCTCATCTTCTGCATATCATCAAAATCATCACAATCTTGAACTACCCTCCCCAAAGCGTTTAGGGCGTAGGGTTTCAGTAGTTTTTTTGCAACACCATTTTTGTAAATCCTTTTTGGCCAGGGAGAATCATTTTTGAAGCTTTCCATAATTTCGAAGATGGTTTCAGATTCGAAATCATCTTCGGTTTCAAAGAAAGCGTCTTCCAAAGGACTCAAATCTGGGCAGTACATTTTTTTGGGACTCATGGCGAATTTTTGGTTCAAGAACGAGAAAGGAAGAAGAGGAACAGATGGAAGAAGAGGAACGGAATGAAGAGGAGTGGAGGATTAGCAGATCTGGGAAGAAAGAAGGAGAGGGATGTGAAGAGAATTGAGAGGAAAGTGAAGAATGAGAGAGTTCAGATCTAGGGTTTGGTGGAAGAGGGAAGAACAGGGAAGAAGTTTGTGAAGAAGTCTGGGAAACTGACGAGAAATGAAGGGGTGGGGGGTTTAATTGGGGTTGGGTAGATACATTTAATTGGGTTGGGTGGGAAATTGAATGATTTTTGGTGGGAGTAATTAAGTTAAGTGTTGTTATTTAATTAGATTGTAATGATGATGTTATGTTGTCTTAATTGTAGTTAGTAAGGGTAAAATAGTAATTTCATAAGGTTTTTATTTACTAAAAATAGAAAAAAATAGAAACATTGCAACCTTTGGGAAAATTCCGTTTAAGGAAACCATTGCAACTAAAAAAAACGGAGGTAGTATAAATGTTATCAATATGGAGTTTCGAACGCATGACCTCCACACGTGAAATAAAGAGTTTTAAACACTACTCTACCACACTCTTAATGCTTTTTCTTATCACAAATAAAAATATTATTATGGGGTATAACTGACAATCAAGAATTAAACTACAATGAAGCATACTATAGATGAGAACTAAACCATAGAATTACTTTTACCTTCAAAAAAATATACATAATATAGATGAGATGAATTATTTAATTTTCTAAGTTTTCATTTCCTTTTACCTTAATCTAACTTTGGGAAAAAGTTAAGAGATTTCTCTCATTACAATCTTTCATGATCCTTTTAAATTGGTTAATTAGTTATAAAATTATGCCCTTAAATTTTTATTTTAAAAAATAAAAAAATATCATCAGTGAAGATATTATTTTAACTCAATTAATATAAAAATTGGACACGGGGCATCGCCGGGGCCACAAACTAGTTACTTTATTCAAAAAGCTCATTACTTTATTCAAAAAGTTGGTTCATTCTCTTCTTTCTATTAAATTGTTGAAATTTTAAATTAAAATCAGACGGTTTTTATAAGACCAATTTATAGCAATTACACTATTCAGTTTATTTTTCAAAATAACAAATCTCTATTCTATAAGTGAAGAGGTGGGGACACCAAAAATACATATTATTTTTTATTATTCCTAATTAAATAGAACAAATCTCTCTATAACTAACTATTTCATTTTGAAAAATACATCTTAAATAAATTATCAAATTTTCTTTTCTACTCTCCATTTTATATGCTTTCGCACACATTGCGTGTATTTAATATTAGTCTATCTATTATTAGAAGTCGTCATGTGTCATTAACATACGAATGCTTAAATAGGAATTCACATTTATAAATATTTTCTCTCTCTAAAATCGAGAGTCTCTCTCACTAGGGTGAGTTTTTTAGGGTTTCTCTTCTCCCTTGCACTGTAGCATGCAATTGACTGAAGAACACCAATAGGAAGGTTTCTTGCATAGCTCCACCTACCTCTCCTCAGCTGACCAACATACCCCAAGTCCACCAATCAGCGATGAAGAACTGTGCAGCTTCTCTTTGCATGCACGCCAAATATCCTATTCCCAAATCTTCACCTCTCAGAAAATACGCACAACAACCGAGGTAAAGCATCTCTTGAGCTCAACAACAATAGCCACCCTCTTTAAATTCTCCCCAAACTGGAGCATTTACTCATCAACTCAGCTTTTAAACTACCTTCTCATTTACACAGCCATTACTTTCTTTAATAGCTCCAATTTCCGCCTTTTCTTCTTCTCCCAAACAAATCACAACTTTTCACCAACCTTTATCCACTCCTTTACTGACCCAAAGCTTAGTATTTAATAAACTCCTAGTTTCAATATACAACCTCTCTCTTCCTCCCTCCTTTATCCATCTTTGACGCCTGAAAACACAAAATCACAAAAATGGCACATAACCCAGAATGGGGAAGCTTCAGAGCTAGAGTTGTTATTAGCTCTCCTGATATCAACCATCAAGATCTAGACATCCAATGGTCTTACTCAATTCTAGGTATGTTTGTTGGTCCAAACCCCCCGTCTCTCTGGTTCAAGAGTTAGTTAATTCTCAATGGCAAAAAATTTCCACCATTACTGTTTCACGAACTGAAAACTACTTTGTATTTGCATGCAACAATGACCACAATATGGAGGGTTTAATTAACCAACACACTGCAATTCTTGATGGCAAAATCATCACTTTTTGAAGGTGTAATTGGTATAGTGTACCCTACACCATTAACTTTGACATAGCAAGAATATGGGTGCGAGTGCATGGGGTTCCTATTGCTTTTCTCTCTCCTGAGTGGACAAATAGAATTCTAAGTCATATTGGTAGGGTTGATATGATAGAACATGATGGTAATCCCCTTCCTCAAGACCCTGATCTGAGAGGAAGAGTATATATCGATATGACTAGACCCCTCATTCCAGGTTGCTATCTCAAGATCAACAACCGCAAAGTTACTTGGGTGGATTTAGATATGGAGGCTGTTTAGTTTCTGCATAAATTGTGGTTGTGCGGGACATTATACGAGGTTTTGTACCATGCCAACTCAAGAAGCAAGGAGGAGGATTCGCAATCGAATCCAGGATTTTGAACGCGGTGGTCTACTGGTTCTCTATGGACCTACAAACCGCACTTATTATACTAATATAATGGAAGGATCTCCATATCGATTTCGGATGCGAAACACTAGAGTCAACTTAATAGCTAATGGTGAACCTGAAAATGAGCTAGGAAGACAATATCTCACACCTGATATGCTCCTTGATTTAAGCTCAGATTCAAAAGCAATGGGGAGGGAGATTACATGACGGGTGAAGATGAATTCGACTCATCTGATGACTCTCAACACAACCGTAACATTAACACTTGCACTCAAGAGGGTGAAGAATCTTTCTTACCTCATGTAACTCTCTACCCTCCTCCTGGTGTTCATCTTGGCTTTGAACAAGATCAATTTGCTGAACTAGAACCTCATCAAATAAAGAATCTTTTAGCTGATACTAACCCACCACCCCCACAATACCTTTTTCCTGAAGATTTCCATCAAACAATTGACCCTCTTATGCATGCAAGTAGAACCTCATCTTCCCGTACTATCCGAACTAACCTTAACCCTACAAACCAAAACCCCCACTACCAAAACCCTAATCTGTCTCTCTTCTCTAACCCAATCCTCTCTCATACCACCCCTACCAATTATGCAAACACCACTGCACAACAACCCAACTCAACAAGAACTAGACAAACCTAACAATACAAATCCCCCCAACCCCTACTACGAGGTTGGAGAATCCTCCCAAGCAAGACAAAATATTAACTCAGACCCACAACCTATCTTTGATACTTTAGGCATTAATGAATGGGCCCAAATTCCTTTTGCTGAGCATGTCCAACTGCTACAAGAATCCTTTCATCCTCCACCAAACCACATCTCTACCCCTCAAACTCACTTTCACAACTGCGCACCCCACCATGAGACCAGAATCAACAATGACCATGTAACCCTAGACCCTGTACCCTACAGTTCCTATAGCTCGTGGGCCTAGACTTGGCAATCTCATACAATCAACAGGCATAATACCTCGATCAGGAGTTCTACAGGAAGCCAGTCGTAGATTAACCCGATATCTCCAATCCTTCCACAATCAAGCAAAAATACACCCCATCCCAATGATTACTAGCCCACCAAATATTGAACTGGATCATCAACAATACCCCTTTGGTGCCCCAATATACCATATCCCTCACATTGACATTGAACATGCTCCTCCTAACTCACCAATCTCACCTCCCACACAAACTGACCCCATTTCTATTACTCCCCCTACCCTTATTCTCAAACACATTATCTCTTCTTGGTCTTCCAAGAGACTAAGAACTGGCCTAACTAGGAAAGCCCACTCTTTAGGCAACCTTCAAAGCAATGATGAACTGGAAGCTGATTGGTGTTTGAAAAGGAGGAGACAAAGACTGGAGCGCTGGGAAAGTAAAGGAGGCTTCAGTCTATAGACTAGAAAGAAAGAGGGTTGGAACTTCAAACCCAAAGCCATCACTGATGTAGGCATGGCCTTTGACCTAGGAGTGGAAATGAGTGAAGACCTCCATTCATACTTGAAAGGAAAAAAAGTCGCCTCTGAATTACCTACTGAAGATCAAGCTGCAAATAATAACAAGAAAATGAAACGAAAAGCTGGAAGTGAGGAAATTGTGGAAATGGATATTGACTGCTCCTTGGATTTAAAGGTTGGCCACTTCTCAGGTAATGCAAATAAGCTAGCCGAAGAAGCTGGAGTCTCTAAGGGTGGGGTGGCTGGCCTTTCACAGCCCCCAACCCCATTATGAAAATCATTGCTATGAATTGTAGGGGCTTGAATGATAGCAACACCCCTACAATTCCTTACTTGCATTGGCTTGCCAATGCAAATGGTCCTGAGTTTCTCTTCTTAGCAGAACCTAAGTGCACCATTGACAAAGCTGCTAACTATTTTCGTCATAGTAACCCTTCTTTTAGTAATGGCATAGATGCCCTAGGTAGTAAAGGTGGCTTGCTTGTTTTGGCTTGGTCAACGGCTAGTATTAGTGTTCAACTTTGTTGTCAAAACTATGTACTTTGTAAGGTCCTCTATCCTAATAGTAATGAATTTTATGTGTGTTTTGTTTACGGGCCTCCTCAATTAGAAGAAAGACCCCACATATGGGTCAACTTTTGGATATTGTCAATACTTATCCCAAATGCCTACTAATAGGTGACTTTAATCAACTTGAAACTCTAGATGACAAAATGGGAGGATCTCCTCACATTAGAGGGTAGGATTGGTTTCTTGATTGGCGTTACAACTCTCACACTATAAATGTCCCATTCTCGGGCCCCCGTTTCACTTGGTGTAACAAACGTTTTCACCAAGGCCTAATAATGGAAAGACTAGACCGGGGCTATATGACTCAGGCATGGTATGATGACTTTTCGAATAGTCATATTTGTAACCAACCTTTCACAACCTCGGACCATGCTGCCATAATTTTTAGTACCGAATGTGATGAACATAAAGTTTCACGACCCTACCAAATAGAGAATTGGTGCCTACTGTTCCAGCCTGTCATTGATATAATACAAAGAACTTAGTCCACCCCACATCCAGGTTCAACGATGTTCTCTTTCACTAGGAAATACGACATAGTACGACTAAACCTCAAAAGATGGCTTTGCAATTTAAACGGTTTAAAGGTATAAACTGGAGACAATTAAACCTGGATCTCCACTCACGGGGCAAAACACTGAATGCCTTGACCCAAGCTAGGAACTATGGCCTTTTTGCCCATAACCAAATCCCCCTCATTGAACTAGACTACCAATATTGGAGGCAACGAGTCAAAGATAAATGAGCGCAACAAGGAGATATTCCAACAAAACTCATGTACAGCCAAGTGAAGAAAAAACAACGAAGGAACAAAATTCTCATGTTAAAAGACGCAATGGGAGAGTGGGTACAGGGGGCGGACAAAAATTCACACCTCATAACAGAAATCTGGAAAGATATCTTTACATCAAAGGTGTACCCTACCAACGACCCTGAGCAGGAAGTAGAACTCCTTCTGCGGGAACTAGAACTACCTCAACTTACCACTAGGGAGAAAAACCAATTCACATCACCTTTCACCCCAGAGGAGATACAACAGGCAATGTTCTCTATTCGAGGAGGAAAATCACCAGGTCCAAATGGTATGACTGCTGGATTTTTCCATAAACACTGGGATATTGTTGGCCTTTCAGTAATCAATGCAATACAGAATGTCTGCACTTCCGAATTTATTCTTAACGACTGGAACAACACTCTCATGGTCTTCATCCCAAAAGTGACAACACATGAGGAAGTAGGCTATCTACGACCAATTAGCCTTTGTAACACCATCTACAAATGTCTCACCAAATGCATGGTTAACCGCATGAAAGCAGTACTCCCTTCTCTCATCTCAAACTACCATATGGCGTTTGTCCCGGGAAGACATATGACGAATAATGTCATGATTAGCCAAGAACTGCTGCACCAAATTAATACCTCAAAGTCCCAACAAATCCACAAAGCCGCAATTAAGATTGATATGAGCAAAGCCTATGACCGCGAAGAAGGGCATTTTCTCCTCAAAGTACTCAGAGCATATGGTTTCCCTCACCAGTGGATCCAACTCATTAAACAATGCCTTACAACGATCTCTTTCCGAATCTTGGTCAATGGTCATGCCTCAGAAAAATTTAAACCAGCGTGTGGATTACGTCAAGGGGACCCTTTATCCCCTTACCTCTTTCTATTCTGCATGGATATCCTATCCCGCATGCCCACTATTCAAGGGACTCAAGATCAGTCGTGCTTCCCTATTCGTTACTCACCTATTCTTCGCGGATATGTTGTTCTATCAAGCGATAACAATTCCTCCAAGGCAATTGCAGATATTTTAAGTCTATTCTCAAGAGCATCAGGATAACAAATTAACTTGCAAAAATCCTATGTAAAATTCAGCCCGCTCATGCCTCAATAAGACAGATCAGCATGCCTCCATCACCTAAGGATGCCAGTCTCTAACCGTATGGGTCACCATCTAGGGTCTCCTATTAACCTAGAAGGTAAAAAGGGTCAGTACTACCAATTCTTAATTCATAACATTTCAGACAAAATCCTATCCTGGAATAACACAAACCTGTCAAAGTCGGTTAAAATCATTCTCATCAATACAGTTATTATCCCTATGGCAGCACATATCATGAATAGTATCCTTCTACCAGCCTCAGTGGTGGGGAAAATAGATGCTATTATTACCAGGTTCCTTTGGGCGAAGAAAGGGAAGCAAAGTATCCACTGGATAAGGAAAGAAATCGTCCAAAATCCGAAAGGTATGGGTGGCCTTGGAGTCCAAAATATCAAAACAGTCAACCAAACCTTACTCATGAAACAAATCTGGAGGATGCATAACAATCCTCAACTTTTAGTCTCCTCTTTCATTGGTCGCCAGCTCAATACTATCAGGAAACTTCAACCTAACACTCCTGCTTGTAATATCTGAAAAACAATCCGATCCTTCCTGCTTAAAGGATTGGACAATGTCGGAGAAAAACTTCTACGCGGATGTGCTTGGAAAATAGGAAATGGTTCAGACATTCAAGCAGCCAGTCAACCATGGATCAAGGGTACGGTCCCAGAGGTTAGATCAAATATTACGCTAATCACAGCTCAGCACTGGAAAGTTTCGGATTTCATACAGAATCAACCACAACATTGGAAGGTGGAAAAAATTAGACAGAGTTTTGAATGGGAAGATGGTAAAGCGATTCTCGGATTAGAACTATCACGGAATCAGGAACCGGACTTCCTCTACTGGAATCATCATCCCTCTGGTCACTTCACGACAAAATCTGGTTATGCCTACCTAATGGCCGATCAGCAAGAGGACCTGCTAAACCCGGAAATAGATAAAAACCACCTCTCTCGAATAGCTAGGAAGCTATGGCACGCCAACATGCCTGCAAAATGGAAATTGTTACTCTAGAAACTATGGAAGGATATATAACCAACAAGATATAACCTCACCAAACGTGGCATCACAACCGAGGATGGCTGCACACTATGCCGCCTACAACTGAAAACGACTCTCCACCTTTTCTGCACTTGTCCAATTGTACAACAGATTTGGCATACAACACTACACCTCAATCTAGTGAATCTGCAATCAACTACTAGGATTGGAGAGATTATCCAAAACTCAATCGACCTCTTGCCCCGAACAGTGCCCCGAACAGTACAAAAAAATCGGGGCAACATCTACTCCTTTACCATCAACCTCTGGACAGCTTGGTGCATTCGGAACAACCTGACATTCAAGAATATACTAGCCAGCCACGAACAAATGAAAAATATAAGCGACAAGGCCTGGGCAGACTTACATATTTTTCTACAAGGCCAAACAACTGGACCCCCCAATCAACCGCTAATTGGTACGCTACTTCACCACCCTCCAGGTTTCAACACTGCTAACATCGGTAGAAGTGTGCATGGCGCACCACAAATTGTTTACAAATAGATGGGTCCTGGGACAAAGTCACGACGAAGGCAGGGACCGGCTTCGGCTCAACACCATCATCAACTCGGCGACATAGGACTACAGGGAGGCAGCTACGGAGCAGCGGGGTCAGCTCTCCAGGTATAAGCACTGGCCTGTCTACAAGGTCTAACCTGGGCTTCTAGACAACACACCACACAAATACAAATCAACACAGACTCTACTGAACTTCTAAGACTCCTCCGGCCCAATGCACAACCAAATATCGATATCTACTGGACTATCAATGAAATTAAGAAGTTGGAGCAAGAATTTGAATGGTGTACCGTCGTCAAAGTGCCAAGAACAAATGTTGATCAAGCACACCAAATTGCGCATCACTGACAACGCACACCTTTTCTTCCTTTTTACAGTCTTATAGTTTACTACCCTCCTTCTTATGTCCAAAAAAAAACATACCAATGCTTTATTTCCAAGAATTCCTAACTCAACATTAATCAAATATCAGATAAAAATTAACAACTAATGTCGAATCAAGAATAAAAACTTATCACGCGTCTCACGCTCTCTCCTTAGAGTCACACCTCACAATCTCACATCCTCACCTCCAAACCCAAGCCCATAACTACAACTGCTTCTTTTCACTCTTCAATTCTTCACTCTTCGCTCCAATTTCCGACTTGCCAATTTCTCTGTAACTCCGTAAGTATTTTTTTTCTTTTAACCTAAAGTTTTCATGTATGATTGTTTGATTCATTACAATTCAAATTAGTCGATCAAAAATGAATTCATTTTTTGACTCTTTGTGATTGTGAATTGGAATTACTAAATTGTTGTGAATTTGTAGTTATTCAGTACTTCAACTTAGTTCATCAAAATTGTGAATTCAGGTGGATTATTTTGTTGAATTTGCTGTGACTTTTGAATTTGCGGCTATTGTAAGAAGCTATTTGCAAAAAATTACGGATGAATGATCGATTGTTTAGTAATATGTATTGAGAGTTGTCTTTTTTTGCAATTTTGTGATAATGATCTAATAAGCCGCTTCCAATCTGCAAAAATTCATGCAATGCAGTTTTAATATGTCGTTTATTGAACTTTGACATTGTACTTGCACAATTGCGTTATGTGATTTGGACGTTTGGTTGTATCGCTATCCAATGGCGGATCTTGAATTTTTTTGTTGAGGGGGCCAAATTTTTAGAATATATGATTTAGATAATTTAGATAATTGTATACGTGATAAATGTAATCGGATTAAAAAACTATCTCGATCCAAAATCGACGCAATATCCAAATAACTCAAACGAAATTAACTCCAACCGATTCTTACCCGAAATCAAACCCAAATTTAATCGACATAAACTCGATTTGAATAAGATTTTTTCATTACTCAATATGACCCGATTAAAAATGGAATTTGATACTTCCTCTGTCTCAATTTGATGTTTTCATTTTCCTTTTTGGGATGTTTCAAACCGATCTTTACCTGAAATCCAAAATATGCCAAATCGAAATCAAACCCAAAATCGACATAAACTTGATTTGAATAAGATTTTTTCATTACTCAATATGACTAGGGATGTCAGTGGGGATGGGGGAAGATTTCGCGGGGCATGGGATGGGGATGAAAACCATCCCCGCCATGGGTAATGGGGCGGGGGTAGATGTTAGTCCATACCCGCCCCGCCCCATCCCTACCCGCCCTGCTGAGCCCCGCCATAGGTATTCTCCAAAGGCCTAAAATCCTAAATGTTATTAGTTGTTTACTGCTTTCATTTGATACTTTTATTTTTCAAAGGCTAAAATCCAAAATTACTTTTAATCTTTTGTTTTCTCTCTCCCTTATCTATAAGAGATTGGGGCGGGGCTGGGGCGGGTGCGGGGATTCACGCGGGGATTGGGCGGGGATAGATTTTATCTTGTCCCCGTTGGGGCAAGGATAAGGACAAGATTTTCCCCCGCCATGGGTGATGGGACGGGGATGGGGATGAGTTTTTAGGCGGGGATGGGGATAGGAATGACAACATCCGTCCCGCTCCGCCCCATTGACATCCATAAATATGACCCGATTAAAAATGAAATTTAATACTCCCTTTGTCTCAATTTGATGTTTCCATTTTCCTTTTTAGGATGTTTTAAAAAGTTCTTCCCAATTTGAACATTTTCCATTTTAAGAATATTTATTTCCTTATCTTACTCTTTAACAACCAATTATTTACTACACTTATTTACATTTTGTCTTACACTTGACCCACTTTACAATCTTTTATTTCTCAATCATCTACTTTTCATTATCTCTCTTTTACTTTTTTAAAAGCAAAAAGGTACTAAAGTACACTTTATACAATATAAAATTTAAAATATTCTTATCCACCTCAATTTACATTGGTTTTTCCCATATTCCAAATGGAAACATCAAATTGAGACGGAGGGAGTACAACATAAACTGAATTGGCTATTTTTAGAAAAAGATCATTTATATTATTATTTAGAAAACATATCGGCTATTTTTATTTTTGTCTGTGGATAAAGTGATCCATTGATTTTATGGTTGAAATGATTAGCTATGGTCGACACTCACTATAACTTATATGCTTAACTTTTAGTTATTATTTAGTTTTCTATTTGTAAATATTTCTTTTTGTAGATTATGGATCTTGCTTAAGAACGCTCCCGGAGTGTTAATCACCATTCAATATATTTTCCAAAATGGTACTAATTTTGGGATATATACTAAAGTCACTCATCAATCAATTAAATTAAAATTTTCAATTTTAGCTACTTTATATAACTTACCAGCTTAAAGCTTAGAAACCTCATTGGTAAGTATTAAAACTTGTAAAAGCTACTTATCGGCAAGTATAAAATAAACTAATAAATTTACCGGCTTTAAGCTCTCAACTTCAATTATAGAGATAAAAAATTATTGAAAAATCCACAGGTATCTGGGTGAAGAGGTTAGGACTTTTGGAGAAAAAATACAAATTGTGTTAACCTTGAATAACGGTGAACGCAAAGACCATTTTATAATTGATGAAGACTATTGAGACTATGGAGACTATTGAGATTCTTTAACAAAAATGTATATCCCATTTATTTTAAACGAGACAAAACCGGTTACAACCTAAAGTATGGGTTAAATGGGATACGTTTCACTTTATGATTGGCTCTGATAACTATATTTTATTAAAAAATTTAATAAAAAAAACAAAATAAACCACCACTCCTCCGTAAAAACGCTCTTCTCCACTCTTGCCACATCTCTCATCTCTCTCCATTCTCGTATCTCCCCGAAAAATCTAGTAAAACGCTGGCAAATCCTCTATCTCCGATGATTTTGGAGGAGAGTTCGAACGTTGAAGTGGTGTAGATTTCAGACTTCGAAGATGCAGATTCGGGTGGTGGGTTTTCAGGGGTTATCGTCTTAAAGATGGTGGAGGTGGTTTATTGGTGGGTTTTTGGTGGTAATCGAGGGTGGAGGTAGGTTATTGGTGATTTTCGATGAGGAAGAGGTGGTTTAAGTGGGGATGGTGTGGCTGTTGGGCTGATTGTTTCGGCCATGATGGTGGTGGTATTATGGGCGGATTTGGGTAGTGGCTCTCAGTGAGGAAGAGGTGGTTTCAGGGTGTTGGTGGTGCTTTGGGAATGGTTGGCAGTGGTTGGTGGTGATTTTGGGTTTGGTGGAAGTTTCAAGGTGAGTGACGGTGGTTGTGGTGGTTGGTGATGGTGGTTGTGGTTCGTGGCTGGGAAAGGAAAGAAGGAGGAAGGTGGTTCGTGGCTGGGAAAGGAAAGAAGGAGGAAGGTGGTTTTGTGGCCGGGGAAGGGAAAGGAGGCGGTGGTTGTGGGTGGGGGGTGGGGGGTGGCTGTGTGTAGCGAACGGAAGGGTGGGGGAGGAGAAGGTTAATTGTTTTTTTTTAAAATTTTTATTATATAATTAATTAGAATTAAGAATTTTGGTGAAAAAAATACCTTTTGTTCAAGTTACCGGTAACTTGTCTCATTTAAAATAAATGGGATATAAAGGTTGTATTATTTCAGAATAATCGAAAGGTTCTTTATTATTTACGAACCATCAAAAGATTGCATATTAGAAGCAATTTTTCCAAATATTATTGAGCGAACTTTTGAACTATTTTATTTTTCATGTAAATACATGGATTATAAAAATAGAATAGTGAGTTTGAAATTCTCGAGTTAAATAATAAAAACGTTGGGGGTATCCGTCTATACATAGTAATCACATAACTAGGGAATAATGTATTGAAACTTATTTGTCCATTATTTACTTAAAAACGTGACCCAAAATACTCAAATCACAATTGTTTACTCTTGACTGAGTTTTACGGGATAAGATTATTCTAAAAAATCCAATAACTTTTTGTATCACGTGGACTTTTAATTTGCTCGAACAATTAGAATTTCACATGCATTTTATACGGGTCTAAATACTAATATGAATACTACAATTTTTCCTTAGTTAACCTATCTAAAATGCATATCTAGATTCTAGTGTGAAAAGAAACAAAGCTTCCCTTCCCCAGTTCCCCATCCTTCATAAATCAGAAATCAAAACCCTGGTCCCTTGCTTAGTCGCTCCTGAGTGCTGAGCTTTGGTCTCCTGCTGCCGCTAATACCGCCTCAGTTTCGCCGGCTGAGTTTCGGCTGAAGTGGAAACTGGTAAGGTAAGTTTGGTTTGGGTTTATGAATGTGTAACGCAATGCAATTTCTGCACATAGAGATTGATATCTGCTTCTAAAATTGAGCTTCCTATTCATATTCCTAACTGCAACTAATATAATATTAAGGCCAAAGTTTCAATACAAACACTAACAATCACTTATTCAGCTTCCTATTCCTATTCCTATTCCTATTCCTATTCCTATTCCTAACTGCAACTATATTAATTAATTTGCTGTAATTTGATTATTTTTTGGGCTTTTAGGCTGAAAATCCGCCCTTGGCTATCCTCATTTCATATAAGTTGAATTGAGCGTATTTTGGACTCTGCTATAATGCCTATAGTTCACTGGAAAGTCGACGAATAATGCATCACGAATTTGTAACAAAAGCTTACCATAGGACATAAAACAAAAATTGGAGGAGAAAGAAACTTAAAATAGGAAGAATCTATTAATTTAATTTGGAGGAAGTGTTTTCCCATGAGGAATTTTCTAACTCATAATTGTTATTGAAGTAGTTGTTCATGACATTATTTGATTATGTATGGAACAAACTATATCAGTGTTGAGGAAAAGAGAACATGCAAATGGCAAGCTGTTGCAGCAGAGCGATTGTTACGTTAAGAGCAGGAACAACTTTGTTAGTTGGTGGTACACGAAGAACTATCACCTTCCCCAACTTTCTCAAACAGAAGAGAGATCAATGCAATTACTCTGTTAAATGCTCTTCTCTTGACCCTCCTGATGTGAATCATTTGGCTAAAACCGCTCGTATCTCCCTAACTCCGCAGGAGGTATAGAAAAAAAATATCTTTTATTATTTGAGTTGACTTGTGCTTAGTTGTTTGTCTTTTGGTTGTAGGTTCAGGAATTTGGTCCTAAGATTCAACAAGTGATTGAGTGGTAATCTTTCCCTTCTTGCGCGCACTACCTGTTGTATTTCTGTACCCAAAGTCATGTTATTATTGATTGCTGATTGTTTAGTTTCTTTCTGGTTTTGGATTTTAGATTTTAGATTTTAGATTTGGGATTTTGATGGTTGATTGATTTCCTTCTATGTTAGTGTTACTCAGACTGGCTTGTTCATGTTGGACATGGGTACATGACTAGGCTAGGCTAGGCTATTTTATCTAAAATTATAGTCTACTTGTCCACAATGAAATGTAGTTTCCATACCCCTGTGAAAGAGTCAACGATTTGACTAAGGTAGTTGAGGTGAAATGAAGAGGCTGTGCAACATAGTTTCACTCTACAACAGTAGTATGGATTTCTTACTGTTAGAAGCTGATGAAGCAATAAAAGGAACTTTTTTCTTTTTGGGGTGGGCAACACGGGAATTGAAGAGTGTTTATTAGCTTATTTGTTTCTTGTTCCCTATGCCAAACTAATGAAGGTTTGTTCATCTTGCTACCTAGCCGATGTAAGGAAATTAATAGAATACTTCCTGGTTGAAACAATCATTATATTACTGCCATTTGATTTATTATTATTCCTTGCGGGGTAAGCATCTCTTATGCCAATGAACTAGATTGACACTGGCTTGTGGTTCATTTCATAGACATAATTTAGGCGGGAATTTGCTTATCATGGTTATTGCATGGACCAACTAACCATAATTGTTTTTATAAAAAAAATGCTACCTTCTATTATGGTATATAAAAAGATGTATTTGTTATGCAAAAACAGTAGCCTTTTGCTGGAGTTTGCAAAATGAAGTGCTTATTGTTAATATCTCATTCCTTTCTTGTTTTTACTTTTTTTTTCCCCTTATGTTCTCACTTGGTTCTTTTTTACTACTAAGCAGATAGGTAGTATTTGGTTGGAGTAACATAATGGGATGCGGAAATTAACCCCACAAAGTTGCATGCATAATCATTGAAAATTTTGTTTGAGACATTGAGTCGTGATTTGTAAGAAAAAAGGAATAATAAGTAGTACAGGCCTTCAATAGTTCAATTTATGAACTGTGGCAGAAAAGTAGGCTTGGATCTCACCTGAATCCTTTTTTGTACACAAATACTGTCGTCCTCTTTTCAATACTAATATGACCAAGGGGTTCCTTTCCTTTATACCAAATGGCAGAGGAAGCTTATTGTATATCTTCCATGTATTAGAGAAGGGGAGCCTCAATCTGAGATGAGGAATAGCTTGGCCTATCATATTCCATGTTTCTAGATCCTAGCCATCTTGTGCTAGCTTTTCAAGTTCTCTTTCCTGTCAAACTTTTCAGGTTTGGACAACTTCAAGCAGTTGATCTTGAAAGCATTGAGCCAGCCATTCGTTCAGGTATCTGACATTTGCTCGACTGTCTTTCTTAGTAGTTGCAATACGGCATCCCTTTGTGTGATCGAAGGTTACCTATGTTCTATTTTAACTTGTAGTAGTTTGTGCGATATGACATCCCTTTGTGTAGACAAAGATTACTTATTTTCTATATCAACTTGTATCATTCCTCAGAATCTGTGGCTTGTTTGCTTGAGCGTATAGATGGTAATATAACAATGTCTGGAACCTCATCTCTATGTCACAGGAATGTACATTACATAGAGAAGGTCATTCTTATTTAGCATAAAATCATTTCTAGAGAAGAAAACATTTGCTTCTGGCATTTATGCAATTATGATGATTCAGATTGATCTCTGCATTTTAATCAGTCTTTTCTTGCCGACATGTTAGGAACTTAAGATTATGTTGTTTCTTGTCGAATATTTTTGTCTGTGTCGAACTTGTCTTTGTATGCGCCGACTCTAATCACAATTCTCTAGCTCCTACATGCGCCACTCTATAGCTTGCTTGTTAACATCGATTTTAAACCAACTTCGATCTGCATTGTTTTGATTTCTTCCTCTCACAGAGACTCCATTTAGTTACAATCGATGATTCATCAATTTATATAAGAGACCAGGCAATCACTTATTTTGCTGTCATTTTGTGGATAGCTGACAAGCGTCGCATGTAACAATTACTTCTACCTTGTGCATAGGTAAATGAAACATAGTGACTAGTAAATTGAGCTTGATCTTAGAAGGATGTTCCTTCCTCTCTTATTTTCTCTGTATGCTTGCCTAGTTGCCTGTGTGTGTGTGTTCACTGTTACTCAGACTTCGTAAATGTATCTGAAACGTGTCTGAGTGTCCGGCTCTGCTCTTTTATGAACAATTTCCATGATTTTGGCCGAAAATGAATTGTCGAAGTGTCCTTGAGCAACATAGCTTGTGTCCATTCTTTGCCTTAGTGCAGGATGAATATCCTCTGATTGATTAATTAAGATTTCTAATTGATTGGACTTGATGGTGCTTTTAGAGACATCAAAAAGTTTTGAAATTGCATCCCTACATGTAAGCCAATATATGTTTTTGGCTCTGCTTTGATATATATCACTTGATGACCTGACTCAGCAATCTGGTGCAGTAGCTTAGTAGCTAATCTTTTTAGAGTTTTTGGTGATATGTATACTCTCTTTTCAGCATGGTTGTGTATTCATGCACCACTGGTAATCATGATCCTGTCAGCTCCTTTTGGAGTCTTCTTCCCAAAAAAAAAATGACCTTGTTGCTGACCCTTTGGGCTACTAAAACAAGTTTTTTTTATTTGTCTTGGTTAACTATTTCTTATTTAATTTCTCTAGAGAATTCACTCTAGGTTCATGACCAAAACACTACCAAAACGCATTGGGATCTTGGATGAAGCACTATGCAGGGAGATTTGAGATTTAACATAGTTGAACGATTCAGCCATTTTTCTTAGCTCACTGCTTGCCTCTATAATCTCTCTGCCACCATCGTGAACAGGATGAAGTTGAAGATTATACATGCTACTCTGTCTGACCAAAATTAATTGGTACAATTACTTATGAACAGTTTCTAAAAAGCAGAGAGAAAAAAGGGTGAGTAGATGTGGGTCCCAAGACTCCCAACGATGGAGAAAAAGTTCGCCAAAAACTTTATAAAGGGTATGTTGCAACAAAAAATGGTATATCTCACAAAAAGAATAATTGCAGCAAGGCCAGCAACTAATATGGGATGGATGGAATACTATTTTGATGTAGATATATCATTGTGCTGAAAGAGGCAAGCAGAATGATTGAATATTGATGAGCTGACATGCAGTATCCTGAAAATTACATCCAAGATTTCCCCTCGAGTCTGGCTTATTTGCAAAAAGTCACAAGGAGAAAACTTGTAGCACCTTTACCTGCACTGATTTGTTAGATTGCAATACTGCATCAACAAATCATTAAAAGTGTTTGCTTTCACTGGTCTCAACTTCCTGTAATTCCTTGCTCTTTTATGTGCTGCGAATTAGAACGTCGTTATTATGTATGCTTGAACTTACCTATGATTTTATTTGATTATATCTGAGAATATTGGCTGCATATTATGATGAGGGAACCAGTTTGCATGATCGTGTCATATATTTCTGAAACATTATGGATATGTAGAAAATCTCGTTTTTTTTTCTTTCTAAAAACCTTAATCACATTTTGCAGATATTGACGGTGACAATTTAAGGGAAGACATACCTCAAACATTTGAGAATAGGTAAGTATTCCTTCTTTTTATAGGCACATCGAATTGCCACTTCGAAATTACGGATTTTTATGCCCATTATTTTCTTGTCTCCTTATAGAGAAGCTATTATAGCGGCAATTCCGAGCTATGAGGAACCATATATCAAAGTGCCCAAAGTTTTGAACAAAGAGTAACAAAACAATGAGATTCTTGTATCAGAATTCTCTGAAGCTTCCCTAGGATACATAGGCAGAAACTACGCAGTGGGAAAAGTAGTGCAGCTTGTTCTATTGGCACATGAGCGGTCAAAAAGTGATTCAGCTTGTTTATTCTGAAGACCGTCTTTTTGCAAAACCCATAAAGTTGTCTCTCTATGATCCATTGCATTTTATGTATGAAGCCGTGGAATTTTATGCATAACATTTCTATAAGTTGGTAAAGGAAGAGGACTCGGTATAGACCTGAAGTCCTCAATCCTCACAATTGCTTTGTCCGGCATTTGTAGGCCAAACACTCGGAAGTAGGGGGAAAGGCAAGGGAATCCTTACTTCTGAGCATTGCAATTGGGAGGTTTCGACCTTGTGACCTAAGATTATAAGGTAAATTCCTAACCAACTACACCAAGCAAGCTTGGTGAAATCATGTGCGTACTTGAGTTTGTTTTGTTGATCTTGTATTACCTTTCATGTTAGCACATGGTTTTTGCTGATCCACTAATTTATTGGCAGTACCAGACTACCAGGTGTTTACCCACTTTCAATGGAGTCTTGTCGTCTTTGCTTACTATCTCTACAGTGTCGCTAGACTATGCCAGGAAGATTAATACATGCATCAATTACGAGTTATAACAGTATCGTTCTTCCTGGCATAGTATTGTCACCAATGTGAACATGTCACAAATATTAATTTCACTAGCCCTCTTAAGCGCCAAGAAACAAAGCATACACAGATATAGTAAATAGTAATTTGTAGGGACTGTTGGTAAAAAAAAATCGTCACCTATTTATAAAAATTTGTTACATATATAGAAAAAATGCCACATGAGATTGCAGGTCATACCTTTATTCCTTTTTCATATTTTCTTCTTTTTTACAAACAGTTTTACACCATTTTACACCATTTTACACCATTTTACACATTTCTTTTAGAAATCGTGAAAGCCAAGCAAACACTACATTACCCACCAAGTCAGTGAAGTGGTTCCCAGACGCAAAACTACTTGTATGATTGCAGGTTTCCCTAGGGTTCCAATTCACCACTCTCATAAGTCAGGGCAAACACTTATGCTGAACTCACTTTTCTAATTGGGACCTCACTTATAAAAATTCAAGATTTTTAATCATATTTTGTCTTCCCATTTTCGTTCTTTACTTGGGGGAAAAACTCCTAATATGGTGCTTTATGCAATGCTTGACGCTAATGATTGCAAAGGCTTTCAAATGGATTTGTAAATGGCTCAGAAGTCGGCAAGTTTTGGAAAGACTGAATCAAGCAATGCGTACAAAACTGCATCATTTATGAGTTATAAGTGCTGTGTTAAACGAGTATGGTACATTTGTCAAACAATCAATAGTATGACAGGAAGATTATACACGGTCAAAAAGCGAAGCACATATGTACCTATTATATACAAAATGAGATACAAAAGACTACACAATGGATCAGCTACACAAAAGAATGGCATGTACCCTAGGCCTAATAATTTCTTTTACTCTTCCTGTTGTTTTCTTTTTTTCCCTTTCAGTTCTTTTGTTTCTCTCATCTATACCCAAGAGCAACATACAAAAAACCTAAATACTCGGGCAAGAGACAAAAAGAAAAATGATGTTATGACTTATGACTGCCAAAAAACGTCAAAGTCGGAACTATACAATGAGCGATCTTGTATCTCCAAATTTGCAACATGCCAATTGATCAGTCGGGACTGAAGACATTTACACAAAAGCAATCCCACTGGAAAAATCCACCATTCACTTTCATCCCTGCAAAATGAGAACATAAAGACTTTGAAGCATGCGGCCACAATTACCTGCTAAAATAATATGTTGAAAAGTCTACTTACATGCCCCACGGCTGCAGATAAGGTATCATTTTGCTTCGTGATGCTTGGGACTTGTAGTGGATATAACCACAAATAAATGCGACCATCTGTTCACAGTTTATGCAATTCAGTAAGCATTCTGCAGCCAACAAGATGAGTTCGACAGGAATGCGATTCAAGCTAAATGAAAAATGGAGTAGGATGCAGCCAGATATTAATATCCCCTTTACTCATTCAAGCATCAATCTTTTCTATACTAGTTCAAGCATCTAATTGAAGTTTGGAAGCAGCAATTCAGCTCTAGTTGTAAACTACGCAAAACAAATGGAACATTATCACTTACCACGTTGAACAGAGAGGTAATGTTCCATAGAGCATAGAGACGTGCAAGACCAGCTGAACGCCGTGGACCATGGCTGAACAAAGCATTAATTCCAGCAGGAAACGGAAGAAGAATACCCAGTGGTAATATAAGTAAAACGAGAAAGACATCCACCATTGATACTGAATACAGCTGGAGTAAGGTAAGCAACACTACACTGAAATCCCCCAACAGTAATACAGAGATGACCAAACCAACAAGATCCTGCAGAGAGCACAAAGACTAAGGTGTTAATAGTTGTCCACAGCCCCTATCTACTACTTAGATTCAGCAATACTGAATTGACACCAATTAGCAAAATCCACTACCTGGTGCCCTACAGGCTTAGTATTATGAAGAATGAGAGAGAAGGGGAACAAAAGATCTCTCTTTTCCTCCAGTCCTCGTATATTATCAATGTCCAGAATTGCTCCATATGACCTCTTCTGCCTCATTAAACATTCACTACTCTTGACATGGTCCAAGAGGGCATCTTCCCAGTGATAGCTTGATGAATTCCCTCCACAGATACTATCATAAAATCACAAACATAAACTAAGATTGACTCTACAGGTAGAAGATAGTAGAAGCACATATGCAAATGCATATACAAGGATATTAGAATTAAAATAGGAATCAACAAACAAAATACCTGGAAGGTTGCTCAGCTCGCGTTCTTCCATCTTGGCACTCAGCGGATTGAGACTCGATGTTCTCATCAACAGCATACACCAAGAGACCATACTGACAATAACCATAAGCTGTGGTTTGGAACGAAGCCAGGTCAATACGCTGACCATAATTCTTCAGCACAGGGTTAGCATGACTTTCAAGCCACCTGAGAACAGGTCGGAAAGTTTTCCTCAAGCATCCACGCCGAACCAATCGTAGATGTGCATTAAGACCAGCCACAAGACGATACCAGGTGGTTGGCGGAACAGACTGAAGTGGATTACACCGGATAAAAACAGCACACAAACACATAATCAACATTACGGAAAAAGTACGAACAAATAAATTTTCTCAAACTTGATGACAAAATTTGCATACCTGACTCATGAGGCTAGTAAGAATATTATCACTATGAAGGGTGAAGGGTGCCATATAACTTCCATCACCACCAAAATGTAAAGCCAACGGGAACCTTTGATGTAGACGAGGAGGAAGATCACTCCTCTTCTCATCACCACCAAGGAAAAATCCACATATGCCAACATCAGATCAGGAGTAGCTGCAACCTATCATAAGAATGTGGGGTTAAGAGACACAAGCAATAACTCAAGCTTTACATTAAAGCAATTGAACCTAACAATGTGTTTGGTTTGGTTGAAAAAATTATCATGGAAAAGTGATTTTCTCATTTTCCATTATCTTGTAAGGGTAGACAACAGTTTTTTCCAAACATGGAAAACAATTTCCTTCCTAAGGAAAAAAATGCCATATTTCCCTCCCTATTGTTTCTCGCCCTCAAATGGAAAACTAATCTAAAATGAAAAACAATGCCATACCCTTTCCATTTCATTCTTCTTCCTTTTCTCTCTAACATTTCATACAAAGGACCAAACAAAGAACTAATCTAAAATGGTGTTTCTCCCATAGAACATACAAAGTATTTGTCTATGGAAAATCAATTTCTGTTGAAAATGCTCATTGGAAAACTCAATCCAGCACATAGCACATTAATAGAGGTGGCAGGTCATTCAGAGTGGCTTCGTCTAGATCAAAATTTCAAGCAAGCAACAAGATTTCTCAGCCTGCAAACCTCTAAAACCAAAATCACAGACAAGGACCAAATAACATCATCAAAATACAGAGCTTACATTTTAACACATCTATCGGCACCTTAATTACCAGTCCTATTTCTACATAAAAGGTTTTGCCTTTTTGACAGCTCAGAATCCTACATGATGATGCCAGCTAAGAGACAATATAGCATCAGCAAGCAGAGCATGATACTCCAAGAAGAGGCAAAATTGATACAGGAATATTCTCACAAAAAAGTTGGCGAACAAAAACAGAGAAGGCAATTGCACACTAATGATAAATGTTCAGAAGGAAAAAAGAAACGAATAACGCGTATAAGACGTAACCTTGATCCCTTCATACAGAGCACGTGAACGACAAGATCGCAAGCATGCATGATCATATTCTGATCGAACAAATTCACGAAGTCGCTGCAATTTAATCCTGCGCCGCCACTGCTGCCAAGACCAAGCCAATGGATATGCTAAAATACCAAGTATACTATACACTGATCCCTCCCACCACTGATACGTTGCTAGAAGATTAACCTCGTCTACAAATCGATTAAAAGCACCTTCATACCTGCATTTATGAAACAAGAGACAGCTATTAGTGTAGAATAATTTAAAGCAACATCAAACATCTTGAAGTCACCTCAGTTAGATCCGTTGATTAAATATTCAATGCTGGAAACATTGTACTTACGCAATCTCTTTTAATTGTTCTGGTGGAGAGTGAGGAAGGTGCCAAGGTTCAGCAAATGTGTTTGGGCCCATAAAATACATTCTATGAACATGACTCTGAGACTCCTCAGCCCTATTTGTTTCCAGGACCTGTAACAAGAGGCAGCATGACCATAATTCAGCATTGCAAGTGTAAATACCTGAAGGTAGTTGAAGATCACTTCCATCACATTTCATACTGAAACGTGTCCTACCGAACTGGAGGGCTACACCCAATCCCCATCCCTAACACATAAAGAAAAAGAAGGACTTAGCACCTCATTAAGTGACTCCAAGAAAGGGAAGGAGTGGTCTATCTGAGAGCCATGTTGAGTTGGAGCAGGACCCGGTAATTCATCAACCCCAACAAACCTCATACGTGCCACACTGAGTACAACAGCCAACAAGATTAGGAGGCCCACTAAAATAAGACCAAACAACCACGGTCCGCCAAATGTATAAATCAGTTCTTCGAGGGCTGTATAGCAGTGTGGCATATGATATCTGTCTGAAATACACTTGTAAGGACATGGAGCTTCAGTGACGCCACCTACAACAAGGAATCACTACATTAATGATGCTGCCAACTTTAAGCATTTAAAGCTCGGTATTGTTGCTTTTAATGGCTTGGAAATGTGAGAATGCAAGCAAGAAGAAATCACATTACATAAGAAGTACCACGATATATGCCTACTAGATACACGGACGTTTGCAGGAACTGTAAAGAAACACAACAAATTGGAAGTACCTCTGACACTAATGTAAACGGCGCGATGGGGAAGCTCCAGTGTGGTACAATGATGGCAAAGGTATTCATCAGATCCAATAACATCTTTGTAACTGCCAGGGGGGCATTCCTGTAAAAGAAAACATTAAAACAGTTTCATTTCTAAGCACCACATCATCCTAATCTCAAACCAATTGAATATATGGCTTTGATAGAAAGGTTTAGATGCACACTAAGAAACACAGATGGACATACAGAAAGAAGTCAGGAGCACATAAAAACACAAAATAAACTAAGACATCAGCCACTAATTTATATTTTTAGTTATTATGTCATACATAACATCATTGGTGCTTGAGCTCGGATAAGAGTATACGCCTATTAATCCGAAATTCAGACAAGGAACATATAAAATCAACATCACGGGGACACTTCCAAGAAGTGCCCACTTTTCGGATATTGGCTCAGGCACATGCAATTAATACATACATAATTTATGAGCTTTTTTTCTTCTAATACTTGGTAACAAGAAAATTTTCTGGTAAAGATTATTTTCCCTTTATATAAATGGGTTAGGTGGGATAAGACATGCCTTAATTTTTTACTCTCCATCCCCCAATTTGATATTAGCCCAGTCAGTTCCTCACTTCCTCTTACTGAAGAGATAGTCTGTTGCCCACTCAAAAAAGGAAACTTGTCAACCCTATCTTAAAACATCAAGCAGCAGTGACTGGAGAACGTGGCTGGAATTGATGCCTGGACAGTATACCTATTAAATCTGCTTCGCAAAAGGAAGAAAATCTCTATTGTCCAGAGAAATTATGGTGGATCTCAAGTCCAATTCTAGACCTAGGGTTGAAAGGTGGGGCGTTCGTTCTCCCCTCATGGCCTGTATTCAGTTCCCGCACCCCGGTCAGATCAAGCTGACACGTGTAAGGCTGGATAGTATAGCGATTCGGAGCATCACAGAACAACATGCTTAGAAGGACCAGAAGCTTTGCAGCTGCTGCTGTACAAAATTGAATGGACGGCCGACAAGAAAATTAGATCAAAAAAGGCACCAAGCCAAATAAAACCATGCATAATATTATCCACAAAATTCAGATAAGTGAAACTAATGAACCAATCTTTTTATACAATGACCAAAGAGACCTTAAAGCTTCAAAAGACGAGGTGGGTGAAGTCCAAAAGAAATTTACATCAACGTCATATATATTCCAAGTGAAGAGCCGAACTTAGCTGGAGCTCCCTTTGGCCCCCCATCCCATTAATTTAAGATCAAACAGAAAAAAAATTCTGAGAGAAACAGGAACTACAATAGTACTCTTCCACATATCCACAACAAAAGAAATACAACATTTTAGCATTTAGAAGTTTCTCCAGGTTCAGGAAATGGGTCCGGTGAAGTTTTGATAATTAGTAGGAGCATCTTTTTTTTACTTTCCATATTAGCAATAAAGGTAAGCCGTAAGCCTTCTATAGAAGAGAATTTTAGAAAACTTCACATCCTCACCTTGCAAAAGGTGCCATAGAGGCCTTTCGGACAAACCTTTCCTGTCACAGTTCCATTTTGTCCAGCACCACCTTCATTACCACCTGATCCTCCCCTGTAATAACGCAATAATCCAAATGTCACTGGAAAAGAAAAGGTAAGGCAAAAGAAGGAAACTCAACAAACACATAACACCAACTAAAAGAGAAACCAGCACCACAAAGATAGGGAGACCAAAGAAGAGGCACCATGTCCAAATGCATATTCATTTTTTACACACTACACTCCATGCCATCAATTATTTCGTATTGGGTGTGGAGAGTAGGGGAAATTAGGTGTGACAACTTTTAGAGTTTGACATGAAAACTAGGACCCCAGATATGCAAAGAGCAAAGCTTCCCAGATATCCATGACAAACAGCAAAGCTTATCCTCATCCCAAAGTCATTATCTCACCCATATGCTAAACCAGTGACAGTATGACAGGGTAAATCGCCAAAAATTACAAAGCCAGGGAAACGGTTTATTGAATCAGATGCATCAATGGAAAGTAAGGCGTAAATACCACCCACTAGATTTGAATGTATACCATTTACAAGACAAAACAATACATTAGCAAAACAGAGCATGCAAATATGAAGCACTCAGCAATTATAAAATACATATTGATCAAAGTTTGGAAGTCAATACAAACCCAGTGGCAATTCTTCCTCTAACACTGGCAATCGGCTGATAAAGGTCACCTGTAGGAATTTCAGACCAATGAAAATGAACCCTGCCGCCAGCACCACCACCACCACCCAGTGGACCCCCATTGCCACCTATGCTTGAAAGCGTGGCATTATCGCCAATAGTCAATGTCTTCAAGAATAATAAAACAGTGCCGCCAGATCCCCCTCCAACGCCTCCAGTAGCAAGGCTGTCAAAAACAGCAAAAGATTTGCTACCGCCAGCTTGATAGCTTCCTCCATCAGCTGTCAGTGAGCCCTCAACAGACAAACTTGACAACGGGTGCTCCATAGAACCCATGACTACAACACAAGGATGAGAGGATGCCCAAAAAAAAAAGTCAGCACTCCTAGTTTTGTCTCACACAAACAAGGAGTTCGACAAGCTCACTACCGAACATAGAAGAATATAGATACAGCATTAAGAGATTTTTAGAAGTACACAGAGAGAAAGATCAGCCATGTATAAGCCATTTTGCACACTACTGAAAGAATGCGGGATTAAAATTCGATGCAACTTACTTAAAACTTAAATGGAATTTCATTGCAAATGAATTTAGAAGGCGGATCATGTCAAATAATACCAAACAACAACGGAAAGTTTGGTGCGATGCGATACAATTAGTAAAAGTTAACAGTCACATAAGATTTTAATTTAAAATCCCTAAGTCGGGTGAATAAAACTAGGCGAAGAACATAGGCAATGAACTGAGCTTTTGGAACTTACCAACGATACCACCACCAGGAGTTGAACCAGCTAAGCTGTCATTTCCACTTCCACTACCAAGTTCACAGGGTAAATATTTACTTCCATATGATATACCACCCTCAACACAAGTACCAGCATGGCATCCAGTCCCACCATTGCCACCATGACCACCACCACCACTAAGCCCATCACCCAGAACCTTTCCTCTGCCAATTCCACCTGTGCACCCTGTACAATTACAAAACAAAATCTTAAGGAAAATAGACATCTAAAAAAATGACGGAGCATATGACAAATGCTCCAATTACAGCCAAACCAGAAGGAGGGGGGGAGCATATAAAACTTAGGGAAAGCCCCTTCCAGAGAGCAATGAACCACAAATTAATACTCGATCTTTAACCTCTATAACGGATCCAGCCAGAAATAGAGATGTACAACATCAGAACCAGCCAAAATTATCTTAAGAGACGCATACCCAAGCCAGATGCAGTTATCGCTCCAGATGGTCCCACATTTATAGTCCTGGCTCTATGAAAATGAACCACTGATCCTTCTATAGTGCCTTCAACGATAACGTCTTCCACTCTGCACACCTGTCAACAACTTCTCCAAGGGAGTTAGGTTAATATATTCAGTCACTTCTAAGATTTGTAAAGAGGTTTCATTTAGAAAGCAGACCTGAAGAGTGAAGGACAGGGAAGAATTGACATTGCAATCTTCAGGAGGATGCAGCAATTCCATAGGACAGTCAGTGCGATCACAGTAAAGCCTAGGTGTCCTGAAAGACAAAAAGGATACCGCTTTGATATCATTATAATGTGGTATATGTTGAACAGAATGTGCGCTCAGCTAAAACTTACATGTCGTCCTTTTTTGCACCCTCCAATGGACCACGCAAGAACGATCCTGGTCCAATCTGAAAATCACAGAAAACACACAATCGTTTTTCAGAAAATATATACTCTTGATATTTGATAACACAACAAAATAAAATTTCATATTTCAATTCTCAGTCATATGCCATAAAGTACAGGGATAGAAATCTCTAAAAGGTAATTACTCTTTAATGAAATTGTTGAGGCCTCTAAGGGGCTGCAAGACTCACTCGCCCAGAATAAAATACTAAATGCACAGCATGGGTTGACCTTATCCTCAAAACCAACATGTCATACACCAACCCAAGCCCATAATACACCTCACTTACTCACACTTCACTTACTCACATCGAGACAAAACAAGACTCAAGGGCAATCAAAGGAATATGAAATCAGGGAATTTGTGCTGGACCAATCATGAGGAGGAAGATGACCTAGGGCTATATAAGTAGAGTTACTGTTATGGCATTCATCATCCAAAAAGAGAGAATATTTTCCTTAGTATTGTTACTTAGTGGGAGTGAGCAGCCACTCGAAAGCTGTCAGTGTATCTTCTTAATTCAATACAATATTTTCCAACCTTTTCCCCTCTATTTCTGCTGTCCTCTTTGTTCATTCTCCATTGATTCTGATTATTGCTTGCTGCTGCTGTTACTGTATTTTTCAGGGAACTCAGGCTATAACACAACAAATTATACCTGGAAATTTCTCTGAGATGGCACCTTGACAAAACAGCCCACCCCCAAGAAAGATAAACAAATAGTCAATGCCCAAGAAAGGGAATTATTTTGAAGGGCAAAACAATTGTTTCCCTTCTTACCATAAGTTGGTTTTGCATTTTCTAATGTTCTGAACAAAGGAAACATTCAAAAGACACAAAATAAATTATTTCCCATATTTTTTATACAAAGAACAAAAATTATCATAAACTGGTAGAATACATAGGGTAGACCTTTTTTTTCTCCACCAATACAATAACTGCATTTTACTAATGATTATCACTTTGAAAAGGGTTTTCTATAGCTACTCTAACTCATTGATTCCTCCGCACGGTAATCAAAATAGAGTAAGAGTAGTAGACAAAATGGACAACAAGATCACAAGCCAGGAAACGAGAATTCATAATATCAGGGACAAAAAAAGATATTCAACCAAAATCCAGCTAAGGCATCAACCCACAAGCACCAAGAGGGACAAGCTTGCAGCAATTCGTCAAGAGAAACGGCAGGACCAGAAAAGACCCCAAACAAGAACAATAAATACACCTGTTAAATTGCTATAGCCTCAGATCTTAAAACTTAACCTAGCAGGTCTAGCATTCGAATGAAACATCAAGGATTCCACTCCTCAAACCTGAGATCTGATAATTTCTTTCAATGGCGAATTCTAGCATGGGCTAGCACATGCTTTACTACTCCACAATATTTAACTATACACAAGCCAAGAAGTAAAACCTATTAAAACATAGAGAAATGCACATGGATGTCCATGGCATTAGATTTACAATTTTCCAATGAGCTAAAAGTATCAAGAGCAAAGTGACACAAGCAACAACTTATCCAAATCATCACATCAGAGGCAAATTAATAAGCATAGGATCATTAATGCATTGCTAACAAGTTTCCAATGAGCCAGATCCAAATCCTCGCAGTAGGGCAAGATTTAATTAGCAGAGAGTCATTAAAGCATTGCAAATCTTAAACTCCACCCCAACAATTTCCTGTCTACCCTGAAGACCATAGGTTTGAGAGTTTATTTCATAATCTCGAACCTTGTATCTGATTAATCCAACTAAAAACAAAATATGCTTATCGCCTCCTCACTTCTATGACTATCTTATTTAGTTGCATATTCCAAAAAAAAAAGTTGCATGTGACAAGGAAAACGCATGCGGAACCAAAAAAAATAACACAAGCAAAATCCACTTATTTCCTATGAGATGGGGAGAATCATCACAAAATTGATAACTTGCAAAAGTTGAACATTTACTCACATGGATGCCATAAAATAATGATAGCACCAAACGTTGTGCTTCAATCATATCACCAGGACCCGTCAAATTTAGCAAACCTTGTCCATGAACTCCCAAGTTAGCATTGGAGTGTATGGAGGATGATTCCTGGCATATAAATGAGGGTAAAACTCAATACATTAATAAATGTTGATGAATCCAAGAAAACAGCATGCCAAGAAAGTACCCTTAGAACCAACAGATTGCTGGCCTCAAGCAAGGACGTCGCAACTGTTATATCTCCACCACCATCTACTAGCAATTGAGAGTTCCACATCAAAAACATTTTTACTGACATACGAAGTGCACCATACACCTGTACTTAAATAAGCATTAAGCAAAAATATAGTCAATATAGGAAATAATTCAGAAACAAAAGTATACGAAGATCTCGAAATCTCGAGGAAACACTTTCTCTGAAAGACTAACAAGGTTTTCTCCCCGTCGAGGATCTTCATAATCCAAATGTAATTTTCATGTCTATAATCTCTTTAAGTAAACCAAACTTACTTAATTTACCTTCATTATTACATATATTGATAATTATTTATCTGATTTAGAGTTTCCTCTTATTGCTCTTCTGTAACTTCATTTCCAATCTCCAAGCCGTTAAAAAATCTACCAAATGACCCAATCCATGCTACAAGAAACAGGAATAGAATGCCAGTTTGACCATCGAGGTCCATGCCTATATGTAATTTGTAAGCCAGAAAGACCTTGTTAGTTGTTACCATACCATACAAGCTAATAAAATGCGCCCTCTTCCATAACCCTTACATGAGCTTTCAACAACCAACATAACCCTACGGAAGGCACTTAGAAACTATCTAAACCAGATTACCCAATTTGTAAATATAGTTACGCAAAGTGAGAGCAACAAATCACTCCCATATCTTCTATCGATTGTGAAACAAAACTCCCTTAATTATAATTGTAGCAATTAGAGCCTAGAATTTTATCAATCGTGAAATGAAAATTCGCTCTAACTTAACGGCGAAGTTTTCACCGGCAAATATGATGTTGCACATTTCTAGTTTATATGACTGCTGCTAGAAAAAGCCCGGAGAAAATACCTATTTTTGTAAATCTAGTTATAAAAGGTGAGAAAGTAGCAAATCACTCAATTTATATCGATTGTGAAACCAAACTCCGTATTTATAATTGTAGCAATTATACCCCAATGCTTTTATCAATAGTGAAATTAAAACCTGCTCTAGCTAAAATAGCGAAATTCTCCGAAAATATGAGATCGCACATATTTACTTCATACGAATGATGCTACCAAAAGCTTGGAAAAAATGGTGAGGAAACATATTTAACTTCAACTCCAATTTACAACTCTATCGCTAATGGGAATTTTTGTATGATCATGAATGGATTTTAATGTTAAACTAGTAATACGAATCAACGATGACAAAAGATTGGCTATACATGTCGGCTGAGTACAAGATTGTTTTGAAATCTCTTGGGAACGTTGGTATAAAACTTCACCTTCAAACATAATTTTCAACAACATATACATGAAGTTTTTTGATTCTAAGAGATACTTGATCTTTTCTGGCAAAGACTTTTGCTTGAGAATCAATATGGGATTAATTTCAGTATATGTATAAGCCATGGGGTTTAATTGTAACATGTATAACTAATACAAGTGGAGCCAACTTCGCAATCAATAAAGGTTCAGGGGGCAACTTCCCACTTCTAATGTTACAAAAGCAGTTAAGTCCTAGACTAATTGAAGTACTGTCTGATGATTTTCCCTTACTAAATACTAACATAAAAACAGGTACTATATTAAGCAGTGAATTTCAAGGTCATGGTAGATTGCCACATAAAATGAGTTCTTTAATTTGAAGGCCCATTAGATGAACCAAGTCGTCAAAAAACAAAAAAGTCCAAAATAAAAAAAGAAAAAATGAAAATTCGAAATGATAGAAACCTTGATCACAGAATCACTCATCAGCAATTCCTCAGCCAACAATTCAAACTCCGATGTCGCAAAATGTGCCAGCCCAAAGCTCAATTCTCCACCAGCCTCTAGTTTCATTTGTCCCTGAACCTACAAAGTATAACAAAAATTAACACATTAAACCACAAGCAGAAATCTGAGGGAAACACGCTATGACATGTATCAAGGCTGGAGCACAAGACGAAATCACTTTTGCTACGCAAGAAAAGCTTATTCAGGTCGGCATAAACTGCTCCACCCCAACACTCCAAACCAAGAGCAGAAGAGAAATATAGGCGACTTTCAAAGTGTTCAATGTTTAACTACCTCTTTCCCGTAATTGTTTACACACTTCACTTTTCGTCCGTCGAAGTTAGTTCATACACTTCTAAATATGGATGAGGCCCACTACAAATTGATATATTTCTCTTCCACGCAAAAGTTAATAATCACAGTCCATCTCATTTAATTAAAAAAAAGGCACTGTTACTTCCCATCACATCTATTTTCTTAAAAAAATTACATTTGACGACTAAATACCAACTTATCTCCTAAAAACATGTGTCATGATACGTGTGTAAATATATTATAGGACGGGGGGAGCACAAATTTTTTTCCCGGAAGAGCCCTGACATCTTATTAAAGACAATTAACTTCACATGACATGAAGTGTGTTCATCTTTGATCTTTCCATTTAATATTTTTAACTGTTGTAAAAAAATCCTGTATGCAGAAGTTTCTAGAAAAAATAAAGTGAACCACAGCACGGAACCGAGGGCTTAATAAAATTTGTACTTCAGGCTTCCAAAAACCTAACTTACTTGCACCCGACTCCAAAGCAATGGAACTGATGCCTTTGCATGGTTTCGCACATATACATTGGTCCAAAGAGGCTGATTAGGAAAATCCATAAGCAAGGTGTTGGTGTCTGTGGAACGATTGTGATTACTGATGATAAGGCTGCGAGGAACAGCGTCATAAAGAGTCCCAGCAGCACCTGCATTGGCTGAACATCCGTAACTATTTCCTCCTGCATGTGGTAATAACATAGGTGTCAATGTTTCAACCATCACTTGCATGACAAATGTCATCACAATGTAAGATAGTGGCCATTGCATGTCCAGAAAGAAGAATATTGTAGTAGCACTACCATTTGAATAGAAAATGTTAATTATACAAATTAAAGTTTGTTCAGCAAAAATCATAGAATTGTCCACCAATAAGTTTCTTCAAGTAATATAGTGTGGGACTAGAATCAGTAGTTTCAAGCAGTGAGTCGTGGAATGGATAGCAACCATAACTTCCAGGAACATATTCCAAATATTAAGTTACAACAGCATAGCAAGACTTAAATCACAATTAATAATTAACTCCAATAAAACCTGCCTAGCTGCCACTTTACACCAAATGTCACCAGTCATTCCAGCTGCTTTAAGCATATCAAGACACGCTCATAAAAGTAAATCAACATAAATCATCCAAATATTATCAAAGAAGAGGTAAGGGAGTATAAGCAGAAATCTAAGGGCCCATTAGGTAACACAGCCGACTTTTTTGGTTTTTATGATTTTAGAATCATATGATATAAATTGTAAAAAACTCAAAATTAGTCATACAAATATTAATCAGGTTCATTTTGTAAGCTGACAAGAAAAAACAGGAAACCACTTTTTCGGGTTTCTACATTGTGGTTTTTGGTTTTCAAAAAAAAACTGAAAACTGAAGAACAAAAAACGATGACGAGTAGACCTTGTGGATGTATACTTGCTCAAAAGCAACCAGTCAGCAAGGGGAGAAAGACAGCCAGTTGCCAAAATTTTCAAAGTGTGAAAAAGGGATGATCTCCCTGAGCGTTTCCACCTCTTAGAAAGAGCAACAATTGACAGTAAAGAACAAAGGTGCCCCTGAAGTATCAAAAAAAAGGAAAGGAAAGAAAAAAACCAGTACCTAAGAAATCAATTATCCAAGACTAACCCAAATAGTTAGCTCATGTTTAGTCGTTTGATGTCTGAGAAAAGGATGATGACATTGTTTTTAGGAAAAATTAATTTGGGATACAGAATTACAGATGCATGATAGGAAGGGTAAGCAGCTGCAGACTTTGCAGCTTTGAACTTCTAGTTCTTATAAACTGGAACTTCTAGTTGTTATCAACTAGAACTTCTACAAGAATTAACATCATTTACTGGTGATTGTGGTCGGATAAAAATATGAGAGCTTACTCTAAATTCACCTTTGCTTTTCTTAGAAGGCGTTCATGTATCTTCTATTGCAATTTCCCCAAAAGTTTGCATTTTAGTCGTTTATTGTCTGAGGAAAGGATGATGACATTGTTTTCAGGAGAAATTAGTTTGGGATACAGGATTACAGATACCTGATAGGAAGGTTAAGCAGCTGCAGACTTTGCAGACTTTGCAGATTTTGCAGATTTGAACTTCTAGTTCTTATAAACTGGAACTTCTAGTTGTTACAAACTTGAACTTCTTCAAGAATCTTCGCTAAACATCATTTACTGGTGATTGTGGTCGGATAAAAAAATATGAGAGCTTACTCTAAATTCACCTTTGCTTTTCTTAGAAGGCATTCATGTATCTTCTATTGCAATTTCCCCAAAAGTTTGCATTTTACTCATTTCAAAACATCTTCATTTAATGGGAGTTTAGTAGGATTAATAATTTGATACCCTACCTCACCAAGCTCTTCTTCCTGCTAGAGCCCCAGAGAACCCACACATGAAAAAAAAAAAAAAGAGCAAGGGAACTATAGAATACATACTTCATGTGCATCAATTTCTAGATCAGGTGGGAAATTTAGCATCAGCTTGTCAACTCCTGAACTTAAATTAGTGTGACGCAGCTACTAAGTACTTTTGCAAGCAAAAATTAACTGAAAATGCCATTGCAATTGCAAGCAAGAGGTATGATGACATAATCCCATAATTTAAAGCCTCGAAAGATGCAGATACTCGGTACTTTTGCAATCAAAAATTAACTGAAACCGCTACTGCAAGTGCAAGTAAGAGGTATGTTGACATAATTCCATTATTCAAAGCCTCGAAAAAGGCACTAGGTTGGACATGGACCAAGTACTTGTACACCAGCTGACACAGAAAAAATAGCAATTTACAAACACAGGAGCATAAAGTAGATTTATAAAAATGTATAAACATGATTAGCAAAACTTTTGACAAAGAAGGTCATTTTTCATACTGTGCTTAGAAACTTCTAACCAAATAACTTAGTTGAAGGCATGGGGAGTTTTGCGAATATAATAGAAGCACAACATTCTCCAACAGATAACTGTCACGAAGTAACTTAAGCTCGTTGCAGATGTGTAAATCATGTCCGAAACATCTCAACATTTAATACCAACTTGGATGAAAGACACACCTCCCCTTAAAGTGTTTAAGCTACCTAGATTATATTCATTGTACTTCTATATTCAAGATCCATAACCAACAAAGACCACAAAATTCTTGTCTTACGAAAATATTTTTTCCTTCACTAGCCTGCTACCATATGAAGCTGTATGTTCAAGGAAGCTCATGCAAGCTATTCAACATGAAATTTCAGAGTACCATACCAACATTGAAAACAATTTTATAGCATGATAAAAAAAATCACTTAACAGAGATAGATATAAATTGCAATGGAAAGAGAGTTGATACTATGAAGAACAAAATATCAGATCCTCACCATGAGAATAACTTTTTGGCTCATCATGCCAACTAAAAACATCAATGGAAACTCTCCCACCGCCTCCACCACCAAAACCATTACCCCCACATGCACTAACTATACCATCTCCGGACCTGCGCATTAGCAAAAGGAGTCTCTCAAGTTACACATTTGCAAAGCAACATAATATACAGTCAATTAAGATGTTCGACTTAGAAGACAAAAGGCACACAACCAACACAAATCCTAGCTGATATAGTGGGAGAAAAGAAGGGATTAATAAGGGGGCAAAAAGATGAGCTACTGATCTTAAACTTTATGTATAAAACAAACAAAAGACAATGATCAGAGATAAATAAAACCTTGGATAATCGAAATAAACCCCTCACACACACACACACACACAAAAAAAAAAGAACAACTGGAATAACAAACGGACCAGCGACTGATATTACTTGCAAGAATCAAAAGGAAACATTCACAAGAATGATCCCAAGTACTAATCTTCCATGCTTAGTTACTTAATTTTTTGATACTATTTTCAGCTTTATTTTCATCTCTCTATCTCTCTCTCTCTCTCTCTCTCTCTCTCTCTCTCTCTCCTTGTCCCCTACCTCTTTCAAGCCAACTAGAGTATAAAACATCATCATTTAACCTTCCAAATCAATTCTTTGAGATCACCAGATTATTTAGAAAAGACAACCCCCATCATTGGGATTGTTATCGAATAAATCCATAATTGCGATTATTATGAGAAGATATCAACGGCCACAGTCGAAATTATTCATGTAAAGTTTTCCAGAAACAAATGTGGTTTTATGCAACAGGGGTAAATAAGTTCCATCACAGATAAATTCCGCTGAAAACTAACCTTGAAATAGTAAAAGAAATACAGAATATAGAGTATTCTGGATATTAAGTCAACTATAAACCATGTCTTACGTAGTTTTTCAGTTTTAAGAGGATACATAATGTGTAAGTTAACTAATAACTTCAGCTGTTGGATCACCTCCACCAACCAATCCCAAGGGGCATTAAAGAGGTGACGGCTTTGGTGTGGTGAGAACCACCTAAGACCTAAAATACATCTTAAAGTCAGATACACTCTGAACCACAATTCATATGCCAATTACTTTTCCTTATTCCATTCTTTTTCCTTTTCCTTAGGAGGGAGGAGAAGCTAGGAGGGTTGAGTAGTTGAGGAAGCTAAAGGCACATGGTATCACCTTTGCAACGATATTACTTTTTCGATCATCTACAAGAAATACAGTATCTAACTCATTCAAGGAACTTCGCTTCCATCTCTTTACCATTTCATCAAGATTCCGGATATATTTGTTTATAAATGTGTTTAACTATTTGGTTGTTTATCAATGCATTCTAAAAAGAGCAGTTAGCCCATTGGTGTTAGTTGTTCGGTGCAAAACAAAAGCAAAAGACAAAAGGCAAAAGCCAATGCAAAAAACTAATAAATCAGCTTTTTAGCTACCCAAAAATCCAATTTTATCAAACATACTTTTGGTTCACCCAAGACCTTTTACCAAATATCCCCCGATCATTTATTCTTTCCTTTGCCTTGCACTAATAATCTCAATTCTCACACTGTTCTCTTCTCAGCAATAGCAAATTAATTTTTCCTCAAGAAGCAGTAGCAGTTTCACCCTCATTTATCTCTTTTTTCGCAAAGGAGTATGCTCTTCTCTTAATTTGCGCAACCTGCAAAAGTTCTCTTTTCAATTCTTACGGTTGCTTCAATTTCAATTATATTAGTATGTCAACCCAAGCTTAAGCTGCTACATAAAGAGGGAAATCACATACAAGAAGATGGGGAAAAAAAGTGATGATGAAGATGTGGAGAAGCAAGCCTGATGAGTGCAGTACAAACAGAGGAGAAAGAGAATAAAGAGTGAGAGGCTTGAAAAGGTTAAAGGAGAGAGAGAACCAAAGGGAAGCAAATTGCAATCTCATACAGACTGCAAGGAAAGGATTTGTGATGAGTTTCTAGAGGTTGCTACTCTTTTTTCCTTTTATCAGTTGCAACAACAGTGAATTCTACTTCTTTAAAAATAGTGTTCATGATTGACTATGCAAACAAGCTCGTAACACACTAACACCACAAATAAATTAATAACCAGTTGGAGATTTTTCAATTCCATTACTAAATTCCACTCATGTCCCAAGCATATGATGGAATTTAATTCTAGAATTTGAATTCCTAGTATTCTCCAAACATCTTAAAACTACATTTCTGGATTTCACTTTCCATAATTCAATTTAATTATCGAACGAATTACTTGTTTCCATACACTACCTTAACTTCTTAGCTCTACTCGTAACTTAATTGAAATTAATTCATCTCACATAGACTCAACTTATTCTAGTTGTGAATTGCTTTTGAGTAGCCCTTCTTAACCCTAAATACTATTGCCCCTAAGCTTCACTTATCCACCAATCTCTCTTAGAATAAGTAGGCCAACCAAGCCTGAGAAGTTAGAGAGGTACATGAAGAATATCACAATTTTGAGGTTTGCGTTCCAGCATGGTACTTCGGCATGTAACTTTCTTCACAAGCTTTCACTTAAATTTGTTACCATAGTGCCATTTACTTCTCCTACCAAATCGGTCATTAGTTCTCAGCTCAACACATAAAGTAGTTCGCAAATCCTAGACTAACAAGTTTAAGCAAAAAAGCTCTTATATAAAGCTTATTAAATGCTATAATCGTAGCAAAATTGAAATTGAACAAATATTATGTTATGCATCACATTTTGGGAAGACAGATATAACTGCCTAGGCTTTGGAGACTTGTGAGAGCTACAAACCTAACAGCCTATGTTTTGGACCGACAAACTAATACCGCAGGGCCTTGCTAATAGAAAAGCATTGCTTTTAAAATCCACTGCCAACTTAATCTTGATAGATAGTCTGGCAGACAAGTCACTCACTCTAATTATCTTTATGAAAAATAAATTAGCAACCTTTACAAAGAAATTTGATCGGTAAACCTCATCCGATGTCACAACTGGAGAGTAGAATAAAAAGTTCGTCAAAATTAAAGGCAACCTTAAGAGACAAAATTGCGTAGCCGCTACATAAGATAGAATGGAGTTATTGAAGTTGCATGTGACCTGTATTACAACTACTACTAAAGTGAACAAATAACAACTAATACAAGTGATATAGCCAAGCATCCCTATTTATTCATGAAACTAAATACAAGCAGAGAAGAAACATAACAAGAATATATTAAAATAAAACATGGCTTAAAAGAAGAGTAAAGAGAGTTTACATTTTGTAAGCAATGATGTGGATGCTCCCACCAGAACCACCACCACCTTTATTTCCCCCGTCGCCACCATCAGCCAAAACTTGTGCATTCACCACAAGATACTCCTTCACATGAAGCCTAATCCTCCCACCTCCACCCCCGCCATAACCTTCCTCCTTACTCGTAGTAGTCCCACCCTTACTCCCATAACTCCAAGGCTTATCCAAAGATGACCAAGAATAAGTATCCCCACCCCAAACATCCTCGGGACTCTTCGAATCATCCATCAAACAACACGCACCTCGCCCTCCATGTCCCCCACCTGACCCGTCCGTCCCCACAGGCGAACCACTAGTCTGAGACGGAGGATCACCGGCTAATCCAGTAGTATTTATCACTGAACCCTCACTAAATGTTGCATTCCAGGCAGCTAAATCAAAAGTACCAGCAATAATAGTGGAGTTCTCACCTAAACTAAAGTTACCAGTAATATTGATAGCAATCTCACATCCAGGAACTGTAGAACAGTTCACTTTTACATTAGGGAGGATGAAAAAATTGCCCATCCCTTGTATATACACACTATCAGTAAGATTCAAATCAGATACTATTTGACAAGTAGTATCCAAAGAACCAACTCCTTCTAGATCTCCCTCACATGTTACTGTGGGAGGATGCGGCGGCGGAGGCGGTGGCGATGGCGGCGAATAATCATGATGAAATAACAATAAACTCGATTCATCATCAACATTAACATCAACATCATCCGAAAAAGAAGCATCATAAGCATAAGCATCTACTGGAGATAATAATCCATAGTTCAACAAAAACAGTAGTAACAGTAGAATCATTGAACAACGAAAACTCGACATTATAGTAACAATTTATATAAGAGTAAGGGATTTCTAAACTAGATTCAACTTAACACCACCATTTAACGAGCAGAAAAAAAAAAAGCTAGGGTTTAAGAACAGTAAGAAGAGTATAAATTGAACCATCGAAGAACTGAAATCCGCCATTGAAGTGACGAAATCGAACCGAATCGAATCAGAAGCTTCTTCATCAAAATTAACGAACGAAACTCTGAAATTAAAGGAACTTATAAAATTAGCTCAAATTGAGGAAATTTGAGATGAGATTATAGATTAGAGAATCGGAAAAACCCTAGAAATGGTGAGAAATCTGATAAGTGATATTACTGTCTCTCTCTTTCACTTTCTCTCTCTGGAAGTTAACACAGTGTTAGAGAGAGATTCTGGAGAGAGAAAAATGGAGGAGAGAGAAAGGGAGAATTTTTTTTAATATCTGAAATTGGGAGAAGGGAACAGTTAATTTCCACTGAAGAAAAGGAATTGAAAATATACATGTCTGAAAATGACTTCTTTTTTTAGGGGGTTATTTTTTATTTGAGATTTCTTTTTGGCTTAGTAGAACTATACAAGTGTGCATGGATTGTGGATTGTCTTGGATTAGACTCATCAAAGGTTTCATGATGTATTTAGATAGAAGAAAAGGATGGGTGAAGACAAAAAAATATGAAACGATTAATAAATGTTTTAGGGTGTTTGATATAATATATACTTTTGTATTTGACTAGTTGTTTAATGGTTATTGAAGTGATCCTTGTTATAGAATATAATTGACCAATAATATATAGTTTCAATGTAAGAGGGGTATTTTTCACTTTCCTTATTGATTGATTTTCTAAGAGAAGACGGTTTAAATTATTATTATATGAACTAAAATAGGACACAATATATGTCTCTTTATCTAACGTCTCAAAAATCACCATTAACTTTTCCTAAAGAGAAAAAAGAAAATTGGTATGGGAAAAGTACAAGGACAAGTAAATCTTGAAGGATTCTATGTCATTAAATTTAATGTGTGGTAGTGTGATGGTTTACTCATTGTATTTATTACATCTATGGAATTTTTTTATATTGTTATTATCTTGGTGTTGAGTTGCAAGATGAAAGAATTGGGTTTCTTTCTTATAATAATAGCTTTAATATTTGTGTGCTAAAATAGAAAACAATCATATCATTAATTAATAAAAGTGTGGAACGGATGAGCTCAAAATGGACTTGTTGTACTTATTTTCGAACAAATATGTGTACCAGTTGTCTCGTAGCCACGAAGACGTTTCTCATGGACTAGAGTTATATCATCTTCCAATGCAATTTAATCACTCATTTATCATTTATACCTACACGTCGCCAACTACAAAGTCAACCATAGCATACATGGCTTGCTCCTCCACCACCAAGCTTCCAATCACAAAGCACAAGCAGTGGTGCAACATTAGTAGTATTAATGTCGGAATTGGAACTAGTAGTGTCGAAAAAGAAAACACACTCTCATAAAATAACACATATATTTTGGAGAAAAACTTCCACTTCCCCAAAGAGTATTCATTTTAAGGTGTGTTGAGTCTTAAGTTTGAGTCTTAAGATAAGACTTTGTAGAGTCTTATCAAAGACTCCCAATAAACATAGTTTAAGACTTAGGGAGTCTTAATGGTAGTCTTAGAAATCCAAGACTCACCTTAAGACTAACCTAATAAAAGAGGACCAATAGTGTAGTGCCATGTGTCAATATTTTTTTGCCTAATATGCTAAAATTTTATTGAAGAGTCTGAAAAGGCAGTCTAAGGGATAAAGATCAAAACTGGAATGAGTCTTATGTGAGTCTGAAATATTAAAGAGTAGATAAAGTTAGTGAAAAGTTGATGTGGCAGAGTCTTAAATATGGGAGTGAGTCTTATGGATAAACTCTCATTACCTAGAATTTAAGGACACAAATTTGGTTCATCATAGCTAACAGTATGGCTACTAGTGAGGTGGATAAAAAATTCAAGAGGGGGAATTTCAAAGGTGAATTGAAGAAATGAGACAATTAAGGATTGAGATTGAGTTCAAGAGAATTGAATTATATATGTTTATTCTTTTTTTGTTTCCTTTCGATTCACATAATACCTTATTTATTATTCTTTTACAAAGCATCAATTTCTAATTCAGTTGATTTCATGGTAAATATTTAAGTATCATTATCACAACCTCCCACCAAGTAAGTGTTGGCCCAGTGGTGATGGGGACTGGCTTTGGTAAGCCAGACCCGTGTTCGAATCCCCGCAACACCCTTGGGAGAGGAATAGAACCTAACCACCTGAACTTGGCCTCGATCCGGATGTAGCCTGAAGGGCGAACCGGGTGAAAACACCAAAAAAAAACTATCAAAACCTCCCTATGACAAAATATTAAGTACATATTTTAACAATCTCAGTGTAATAGACTATTAATATCTTCAATTACACATTCATATTTTGTTACCAAGTAGTAAAACAAAAAAACAAGTTTTACATAATAATATTTCTTATAATACACAAATTAAAGTTAACAAAAAAATGAATATAAAAAGTCAACGAAACAAAGTATTTAAACATCTTTGTTGGCTCTTTTCTAACTAGTCCAAAAATTATATCATAGTAGTTTTGGTATTTTGAATCAGTTTTTTTTATGTTATTTACTTATTGAGGTTGGGTGAGTGGGTGAGTGGGTAGTTATTTTTTGTGATGTAGTGGGATTGTGGGATGATTATAGGTGGTTTATTTATGCAATTTTTCTCATTAATTTTTTTATTTATTTTTTATGATAAATTATTTTTTTAATATAAATTATTAATTAAACAACAAAGGGTAAATTATGCAATACATTAAGTTTAGTGTCCCACCCCTCTTCCCTTACAGTATAGAGATTCTTATCTTATTGTTTGACTTATTGTGATCACTATTCGAAAAATGTTTGACTAATATTGTATTAAAAGTCACAATAATAGTCGATGTATTACAATTATAATACTACTATATCTTTCACAATATATTGTTATGTTCATTTTAAAAAACCATAATCGAAGTTGATTTCTGAAAATTGTGCCAAACTTAAAACAGAGTGATATGATGGAACAAAATGTGCTCATAATAAAGACCGTTTTTATTCTTTAACAACCAGTGATACTAGGGGTGTAAATGAGCCGAGCCGAGCTCGACCAAGCTCGGCTCGGCTCGTTGGAAACTTGACTGAGCTCGAGCTCGGCTCGAAGCTCGACGAGCTTGCCAAGTCAAGGCTCGAGCTCGGCTCAGTTGCAAAAATTCGAGCTCAAGCTCGGCTCGGGCGCGGCTCGATTATCTTTCCCTCGTTATTGGTTAACATTCTTGCAAAAATAAATTAAAAACTAAGTCATAATTCAACAAAGATATATTGAATGTAAATAAGGTCTTTCATGTCACTTAACATTCAACAACCGATAATTTTAATCATCTATTTAAAGTCCAAATTTTAGGAATAACGACTTATATTTTAAGTAAAAGAGCCGAGCCGAGCTTAAACGAGCCGAGCCTTGTTGGGCTCGAGCTCGGCTTGGGCTCAAAATTGACCGAGCTCGAGCCGAGCTTTGACCGAGCCGATCTCGAGGGCTCTACGAGCCGGCTCAGCTCGCTTACACCCCTAAGTGATACACATTGACTTTTAGGCAGCTAGCACTTCTTTTGTATATAGTGTCCTTCTTAATCCTTGCTATATTCTTTTTAGAGTATTCATCATACACCGGGTGTACCATGAACATGGTACATTAAAGACTATTTTTTGCTCATTGTTTATTTCGACGTTAAATTTTTTGCTTATTTGAAGATATACAAATGAGCAAAAGAATTGTCTTTTAGATGTATCATGCTCATGTTACATCTGAATGTATAATAAAAGTTGTATTTCCTTTTATATAGTTTCAATGCAAAATTTTAATAGGAAGAATCTAAAATTAATTAAAATATAATCAATAAAATTTTACACCACTATAAATTTTACACCACTATAAATTTTACACCACTATAAACTTTCATACATAATAATCATTATGTATAGGCAAAATTTTATAGCTTTGACTTAAAAAATTCGAAATAGTAAACAAGATAATATATATTTAAATGGAGTAAACCTTAAAAATGAAAGGAGAGACTTTTCAACCAGTGTTGGCAAAGATTGACTTCACTCACCCACAAGTCCACAACCCATATACATGACACAAGTGTCAAATAATAGAGAAATCCGAGTTTAATTTTGCATCACATGAGATATTAAGTTAAACAAAGCAATCAAGGAAGTGAAAGATCCATATTGCACGTAGCATTAAATAATCACCCAACATTCCAACTCATAAAAGAGTACAAAATCTCGTCAACTTGTGTGTAGTAGTAGTAGGAATGCGGCAAACGCAATTACAAGTTTACAACAGCGCAATATCAGCATCAAAGTTATTACTCACTCGATTATCAATGTTCAAAACTGAGCCATTTGTAGGCGGTGACGATAAATGCAATTAAGTGTAATTTTAAAGGATAATCCTCTATATATTATCATAGTGGCCAGAATCCGTCTCCAAATATGTGATTTTTTATAATTTATATTCATTCAATACCAATAGTATTTGATGGTAATAGAATTTTGTGAAAGAATCACAAGTTTAATAAGGTGCAAAATCGTTAGCTATTCACTATTGACATTGATATGATATTTGAGAAGGTATTGTGTCAGACGCGTCTAACCATAATATTTGGTCAGACGATTTCAGTTGGTTTCAATTTTTTTTCCAGTTGGATGTATTTTGATTTTAGTTGTTCAGTGGATAAGTTCAGTTGGACCTTATATTCTTTCAGTTGGACCTTTTATTCTTTCAGTTGGACCTTATATTCTTTCAGTTGGACCTTATATTCTTTCTGTTGGATGTATTTTGATTTTAGTTGTTCAGTTGGACCTTGTATTCATTCAGTTGGAACCAACTAAAAGAATAAAGAAACCAACTGAAAAAATAAAGTGACCAACTGAAAAGAATAAAAGAACCAACTGAAAGAAAAAAGGAACCAACTGAAAGAATAACAAAACCAACTGAAAGTAATACATCAAATGAAACAAACTTATATATAACTGAAAGAATGCATCAGATATTCAGTTGCATGTTTTTCATTTTCAGTTGTCAAGTGCCTTTTCATTTTCAAAATTGAGTGGAAATCTAGAATCTAGAAAGAGAAAGCTAGGGTTAGAAGCATTACCAAACTGGAAGGTAGAAAAAGGAGGCGAATCAAGCTGAAGCCACATATTCTTGCCTTTGAGATGAGCTGTAACAATGGTTTTGTTGAGGATAGAAGCTTCGAAGTCGGAACGAGATACATCAACGATGACCTTGGAATCATCTGCAATAACTGACTAGTCTTCTTACCTATGCAGTGCTCAGCTATGGCGGACCTCGGTTCAGCTATGGCGGACCTCGATCAGCTATGGCGGACCTCGCCGCTTCGACATCCGGAAGTTCAGGCATGGCGAATTGTTGTGCCATTGTTGCTATCGTTGTTGCGAGAAGCTCTGTCTGACAGAAAGTATTGGTCAGACGGTCTGACCCAATACTTTCACATGATATTTAGGCTCTGTTCTTTTGGACTGAATTAATGTAAATTCGGCTCAAATCAATTCAAATATTTCACTTATGCTAGTTTTCTCTCAGTTTCACTATTTTCTCCGAACATCTCAATTTAATTTTAAAATATTGGTCTTACAATGTAATACTTCCTCCGTTTTTTATTAAATGTGACACTTTCTATATAAGGAAGTTTGGAATTAATTGTGACACTTTTTTTTTTGGGCAAATCTTTCTCTCTATCTCTCTCCTATCACATGGGTCCTCTTCTTTCTTTCTCTCTATCTCTTTCCTCTCCAAAAATTGTCTAGGAGTCCGTGAAATTAAAAGTGTCACAACTAATAAAAAACGGAGGAAGTACAAAACTCCACGTAAATTTACTACTAATACCACCATTTATTACCATCCACTAAACAGGTTTTTGAGAGTATTTGGTAACAAAATTTCGAGTATAATTTCTACTAGTTTTTATATTCTGTCTTTCTTACTTTCAATACTCAAAGGTCGGGGTTGTGAATATATTGTGTCGATCCATTAGAGTTAGCACCCTTTCTTGAGTTCTTGCTACTCAAAAACCAATGCCAATCTATTGAAATTGAGCCATTCTAGAAAGCACAAAGCTGAAAGCACATAGATAAAATGGACAATTTCCAAGAATTAGATGGCGTTGCCGTATGAAATAGCCTGAAAACTTTACTTTGGGTAGAAAATTTGCGTTGTTTTTTTTGGAAAAATTATACAACCTTATACTTTAGACTAAAAAGGAGAAGGAGACATACATGTCAAGCTAAAGAATAAAAACAAGGTTATATCATACATGGATCCCATCTCTCTTTGTCACTCCAAGTAGGAGAAACACATGAAAATGTCTTGATCATGGGTGATGTCGACTCATTTGTATCATGATTCATTTGACATAATTTCCATCTCTTTTCAATCTTAAACATTATAGGAATCCAAGGAATGAAGGAATAAGATGATAAGCAAATAAGACGGATCCTTTTGATCGGTATAGATTTGTGTACATTTAATCCAAAGTATATTTGAGTGATGAGTTATTCGACTTGATTAGTCTATATGGGAACTTCATATTTATTAATAAATTCTTTTCACTGAAAATTAGTTAATTCTAGTTATATTTATTAGTGCAATTTTGTTTGAATGAGATATTTTGATTTGATTGACGGATGCAAATTTTATCTATGTTGGGCTCAGTACTAGCTTTGCTACTATGATACAGTTGTCGTATACCAAACTAATTTGGATGAGAAATCGAAAAAAATTATTAAAAGATCTTGAATCACCCATATAAACTAAAATTATAAGCTTAGTATCATGATGTTGTCTCGTGCCACCTTTCAAAAAAAAAAAAATCTCGTGCCAAAATTAAATCTTCTTAAATAACTCTAACAAAATTTATATCTTACTTTATCTCGGAATTAAACTTGTTTACTATCATACTGGCTTGAACAACATGGTTGATTTTTGTTCTTGGATATGCTATAAATCTCTACCTTGCTATACTAAGATAAGGAGTTATATTCGCAAAACTACCTACAGTATCAAGTAGTGTAATGAAAGATTGAAGCCATAGTAGTGATTTATGTCTAAACTAGCCAACAATACATCACATCAATGCGATTGAAAAAAAAGTAGCAATTTTATAGAGAAGTCGCTAACTCAAGTAGCTGACAACTTTTAGTGATCAAAATTGCTACTTCAGGTAGTGAGTAGCAAAAATTAAGTTAAATCATTACTCCGGTAGCTATTTTGTGTAGTACTGAAAAACTTGGCAAAATTGTTCTCAATCCCGTGTGAACAGAATACTTTGTAAATGAGTTTGAAACTAATGCAAATTTGACAGAGTAAAGCGATTTAAGTATGCTTTAGACTCCTCAAAAATTGAGGTAAATAATAACAAAAGTGGTTTTTTTGGTTGCGAGTATGCCACAAGGCCGGGACATTTTACAAATGGGCCCTCAGTCTTAACGATAACAGAAGTGTAATATATGCACATTTCCTCATCATAAATTCAATAAGGTTATGTTCTTACATATAACAAACAGAAGGAACTTGGGGTAACTGACACATTCACATATATATAAATATATAATCTATATGCTTTTATACAAAAAATTTGTACAACTAAAACAAAATACATTACAAAAGCAACTGATCTTCTCAAGCTTCAACAGTAACAACTGAATACTACAGCAGATTCATATAATGACTTAAACTTCTTTGATTCTCTTCGCTCTTTAGCTTCGCAAGCGCCCTCTTCTCCATTTTTCTTATCCCTTCCTTGCTTACATGAAATATCTTTCCGACCTCATGAAGTGACATACAATGCCCTTCCAGACCATACCTTAGAATCAAAACCCGTCTCTCTTTTGGATCGAGGTCTTGGAGGAGCTCACGGATGTCGTTTCTCATATGCCGCTTCATCAAAGTTTTTTCGGGCATCTCTAGTGAGGTATCCGGAGTGCATTCCTAAGTTCAAGATGCCAAACAAGAGTTATATTCTTCTTTAATCCAAAATGAGTGATGATCACTAGAACAAACAGCACATGACAAAGAAATCCAGAAATAATTGCACAAAGAATAATAGAAAAACGATACTCTTTTGGCTCACATCGGCGTCAAGCTCCTCTTAAGTCATTTAGATTATAGTTAGAAAATAACAAGAAAAGCCTAGTCACATTATCTAGATCATTAAAAAATTACAGCAATTGTCCCTGATTAGTCAATCAGATGGAAGATTGAAGGATACTTCTCAAAACTCTTACATTCACAGAACTGCAAACAATCTCAACTCATACAAGTGGCAGATAAACAGAGATCTGAGTATCTACATCATGCATAGATTAAGTTCAAAATTTCAGGTAAGACCACTGGCTCACTCCTATGAGAACGAAGTAATAGTACAAGCAAATAAACAATCAAGTATGTAATGCTACATTTTTCTTCTTTAATCTAAACAATCTGACTTTCACATTTGCAGATCTTTGGCCATTATTATATTGTAGGTAAGAAGATTTTATAAATTTGATGTAGTTTTTTTTTTTGGTAAGAAGGTGCCCAGTACCCCACTCGGGTCCCTAATGGACCAAGCACTTTGAGAGAGGGGGGAAATGATAAGGGAAATCCTACTCTCAAAGTGCCCCTAGTGGAGATTGAACCCCCAACCTCAAGGTTGGAAGGCTCTCTCCTTTCCACTAGGCCAAGCCTTGCTTGAAAATGCATTTTGAGAGAAAAGAAGATTCTACAGACCTACATGACTCTGTTATTTACAACATGTAAATTACCAACAAATAACAATGGTCAAAGTAGAATATATGAATAATAGAGAAGTAAGAAGTGCTTCAATTAAAAAGGAAAAAGAGGGGGATTATCACAAACACAATCAAACAACCAATACACACACTCATGCACTTGAAGTAGTACTGCCTTACCAAATATTTCATATTTATGTAGTCTCCAATCTTCTGATCTAGTGACCCCACAATTCTCAAGCAATTGTCAGCAGATTTTATTTTATCTAAAGGAAGACCTGTGAATTTTGAAACTTCAGCATCATCTGGGTGTTTTCCTTGACTTCTTTTAAGGGTCTTTCGAGCCTTTTGTACGCGATTTATTGTAGTGCTCAATGTCATCTACATGAAGAAGAAAAGGTATAAACTCAAGAGCAAAGCTGCAAAAGTTTAAATACTTCATGTTATCCAAGTACGTACAGGAACTTTTATCCCTCTTCCATGTCGAGATACCAATTGAGACATTGCTTTTCTGATCCAATACTGGACATATGTAGAGAACTTATATCCCCTTGTGTGGTCAAACCTTTCAGCGCCTTGCAAAATTCCTATGTTCCCTGCCTATGTAAAGAATAGTGACAAACAATTATCTTCATGGGAAACAGGATATAAGTTCAAAACAACAAGAACTAAGTTTGTAATGTTAGAGCTAATACTAATTCCATTTATGAGGGTTGCAGAATCTGACTCAAAAGAAAAAAAATCTTTAGTAAACTGCTAATGAAGAGTAACAACGTAATATCGTATTCAGTATTATAAGGGTTGTAAGCCCAATACTGATGTCTGATGGTCCCTTAAGCTCCACTAGTATGCGTTTTTCCGATGTTGGTTTACTTGTAGTGTAAGAGCTTGTCCCAGAATATTTACTACTTTCCTTTGTGGAACCAATTACATTTTATTTCCTCTTTACTAGTTGGTTTAGGTTAGTCAGAAAAATATCATGTGTTATAGAGACACAGAGTTTCTAATTATTTGAGTAGGAAGGTTGTTAATTTCCTTCTTCTAGTTGGTCTACAGTCTACTATTTGGACCTTGTGAGTCTTATAAATAAGAGTTTGTATGCTTACAGGGAGAAGACTTTTGTGAGAGGTGTGTGAGATCTCAAAGATGTAGACACTAGTGGAGTGTGTGGTGGTGTACAACAGAGGGTGGTGTGTGCACAACCAATGATGGGTGAGCACAAGGGTGTTGGTAAGTTAGATGGCTTAGGGAAAAAGTCACTTTTGTGGGACGATAGTTATGGACCAAGACATGAGAAAATACCAGGTGTAGTAAGGTTGCTTGAGAATAGTATCGATCAAGTTGTGACATGGAATACATATACAATGGTTGATTGTGTTTTCCACATTAAATATATAGTATTTTATTGTCACTGTTTTTATCTCAATTCTTATTATCGTTCCCAATTGTGAGATAAGTGATTGGTGTCTGGGCAGATACCCCAACGAGTAGCCATCAGCACACACTTCCATGTTGAGTATAGAAGTATATTAAGAAGTTCAAATATTAGAAACCGGAGCAAACAAAGCACAAAGGAATGGTGGAGTCCTGTGAAGGGTAGGAAAGGATATACATCCATCAGAAATGGACAGAGATAAAGATGATCACCTGAATTAAGTCCTCGTATGCTATTCCTAGTCCTCGATAATATCTGGCAAGGTACACCACCAAGGAGCGGCCACTTTTAAGGAGTTCGTCTCGGCAATACCAACCAAAGTGCAACTCATGCTGCAACAACTTTTCATCAATACCAGCTGCTTCAGCCCACCAACTTAGAGTCACTGCCCTCCCCGTTTCCTTTTCCAAGGTTGCTTTCACCTTTTCTAGTTGCACAACTGCCTTAAACAATGAGGGTTCAAAATAAGTAACCAGCCTAGAGTACGTTACGCATCAAACGTAAATTTTCTTCTATAAAAATCGTGATAAAAATAGAAGGAAAAACCTTAATTCCCCTTGACATTTCTGCTTCGTTTTTAGCAATCATTGCTCTTCTCCCCCTGGCCTTTGTCTTTTTTGCTACAGAAGAAACTACATGATGCATGGAACTGTCATTGGAACTTTTTGATCTACAAGCACATTTTTTACTCGTGACTTGTAACCTCTTTTCTTGCCTTAATTTTCTTTCTTCCTTTCTCTTTGACAGGACCACAATTTTGGTCAAATCATCATCTTCTCTATCATCCTCCCGGCCATCTTCAGTGATTTGAGGAGGTAAGTCTGACATATCAATGGTCCTAGATAAACAAGCACGAAACAGCTGCAGTGCTCCCAGCCTGCCTAACTGAAGAAGAATATCACTTTCAAGCTTCAATAACTCCGAATCAGAAATTTTATCCTCGAGTACATTGATGTTATCCATCAGTAGATGAAAGTGTGAAGCACTACATGCTTGTATACTTCGAACATATACAGATGTGTCTCTGTCAGATAGTACCTGAGTATCATTGATCATACTATGCAGACCTTTGCATATTTTTTTACTACTAATCATCTGAAATAGATAAAAAAATCACACTGTTAAAAATTCTCCAAATATTGTAGCTTGGAAGCAATTATACACGGTAAACAACATTACCTCTGAATTTGAGTACTCATTCTCAACAATTTGTGGCGCTGAAGATGAGCTTGCATGTCGTCTTAATGTGTCTTTATGCAGCATTTCACTCTCATCAAAGCCAATAGTCAAAAGGGACACCCGTGCTGAGCCGAAATCAAGCTCTTTACCTCGAACTGCAGGTTCCAGAATCATTACACAGAGTCTACATGAGGTAGGAACTGAAGCTTATCTAGTCTATCATGTAGAACATAACTTCAGATCTTGGAATGAGAGATTGAGTTCACATAACGAATAAATTTCAGTGTTTGGCCAAGCAGGGAAACAGATAAAGGACGTGTTCAATTCACCTTAAAAGGATTAAAATTGAGATCAGTTTTAATCAGAAAAAATCAATTTCAATCAGTAAAAACAAGTTTGATTCAGTAAAATGATTTATTTTTGTACAATTTAGGTGAACAGGGCCAAACCGGACAAATTGGAAAGTGTAAAGCTCTTAGTCATGAATCCAAAGATCTCCTCGACGAGAAGATTGGAAAGGATAGAAATATATATTTTGACATAGCTAACAGAAGCCCAACGGGCATAAAGAAAAGTCACCTAACACATTTTCTCCATTTTAAGTGGCCCAATGGGCATTCTGTCTTAGACTTCTTGAAACATTTTTTTGGTGAGAATGAGTGTAAATGTGCCATAGCAGCATTCAAGGCCCCTCTATGAAGACGGGTTTGGCCAAACATTAGAAATTTGGTGCAGTGCTAGTCTATAAGTTCGATGCAGTCAAACCTCTAATACTAGTAATCAGTTTTTAGCTATTCAAAGGAAAATGGGGTTGAAGCCTCTAATCTTCAAGAAGTTGGATTTATGCGCTTTCACTAGAGCTGGATCATATGTTATGCCTTGAAGGATAAGGTTACCCAAGCCCCAAACCTTGCCAAAAAGCTACTAGTAAAAGAACAATCAACAATAATAATGTCCTTACATCAATTACATGTCATTACACAATCAGCCAACTAAAAGTAATCAATTACTATTAACTAAACCTAGAAGCCAATGGAATAATCTATCAACTAAGGCTTCATCGTCCATATCTTCATAGTTTTCAAGAATCATGATTTTCAGCCCGTCATAACTTCAGCATATTATAATAGTAAACTACCATCATAATATCATGAGGAAGTCTTAGGTAATCTATAATTTTTGTGAACAATGCAAAAAAAAACCATCAAGTCATGCTACTGAGAAACAGTACCATAAGAATATCTTAGTTAACCTATCAAGTATCATCTCCCTAATTTCATAGAAGTCATTAGTAGATTGCTTTCTATCACAAGTGAGATATATAAATATAAAATTTGATTATGAGATTTCTTGGCAATTATGTAGTGTTTTAAAAACTACATCAAATGACACCCCCACGACGGTAATAAGCATAGAAACCTGTCAAAAGATAGAAAGTGCCCCTTCAAAGACACGATTTAAGATGATAGTAAATGTATACTGCATTGCAGGTTACAACCAACAAAGTTCTTGAATTCGATTCGTCTCAAAACAAAAAATTGAATATAATGGAACAAGAATTCTTGTAGTAATACCGGTCTACATATCAACAGAAGCAAAACTCGTTAAGTTCGGCAATTTTTTAGTAGTACAGCATAAGAAACTAGGAAAATTGAACCTTCCTAGCCTTGAACCTCTCAATCTATGTTACACAAAAACGGATATGAGAAACAAGACACCAGAGGAACACGAAAACGAGAAACGAGCCTTTATAATGATATTATGCCCATGATCATGAATCCAAGTCGTCCAACATGCATAAACGGATCATATCGGATACAGACACGCAACTTTCATACAATATCTATCCAACATAGCTCCCAATTAAATATTCATCACCCATATAGGTAACTTGAACAATCAAAACTACAGTATACATGCCATCAGATATCAGACCCACCAATATTCACTGCATTAGATTACACTAGGCTTTAAATTCCTAAATGTCTAATAAATTAGGGACCATTCTTCCCAACTTTTTTTTAGTTCACTTCAATCCAGTTCAGCTCTTGACAATACTTTTACTCTAACATATCACCGTTCATTTCAGTTCACTTTAATTAAGTTATTTTATGCGGAAGAGAACAAACCTATTTAATTTGCTACTAACTGACTAACAACACCAATAAACTAATAATTATTAATATAAATCAATAAAATCTGAAAATAGAAAGGGAAAAAAAGCTAGAAAAACTCACAAGAAGTAGAACAGCAAGGAGGGGAGGAATTGGAGGTGAAAGGAGAACGAAGTGAAGGAAGTACCCATCTGATCATATTCAATTTGCAACCAAAACCCATCAAAAATCATCAATAATAATGATAATCTTTTATTAACCCATCAAAAAAATATACTCTTTGAAAAGATTAGCAAGCAAAAAAAGCCCTAAAAGGAAGAATTTTGAGTGGCTTAGCTCTCCACCACCGGTTCTTCATCTTTAGGAAAGAGAACGGGTGGTGACTGCTGATTGTTTGCTATGACAGTAAAACTACTTCCCAGGTAGAATTGCCCCACGTGTACAAACTTCATTTTGTGTTTTTTTTTAGAAACTCTTTTTGTGTAATTGGAAAAAGATTAAAGATATTTCTAACCAAGTTGGTCTTGGGTCTATTGCCGTTTTGGCATATTACTTGCTCAACTATGTCCCTTAGTTAATTAGTATGGTCAATTTACCGACTTTTGAACCAAGCAACACATTGTCTACTGGTTAAGGATTTGGGCTCATAACTTTAAGGTTATGTGATGAAATTTTCACTAAGAGCAACTACACTCATGATCAATTTGATCATAAGAATAGATCATAAGGCATGAACAAAAAAAAAATGGCCTACACTCATGAGTGAAAGTAGATCACATTGTGATCAATCATGAAATAGATCACATTGTGATCAACTAGTTCATGAGAAAAGCAAAAACTGGTCCAATCACACAGTGACATGTAGCAACAGTTTTTTGTTTAAAACTTCAAAATAAAATATCTGACAATCTACAAAGTAAAAATATTTATAGAAAATACCAACGGTTATATTTTCTTGAGATCTATAAATAGACACCCACTTAGCTATACTTTTATATACTTTTGAATTTTTTTAATTTTTAAATACATAAGTAATTGATTGATCATGAGTGGGGTGCATTTGATCAAATTGATCATAAAATATGATAAATTTTTTGGGATGAGTGAAAAAGTGGTAGAGATAGAGGGATGATGTGTTTTTTTTGTTCATGAGTGGTGATGCTCTAAGGGCATTTGAGGATGAGGATTTCCTTATCATTCCCCCTACTTCCAAATGTCGTGCCCGCAAATACCAGATCAAGAAACTGTGCTAGTTGTGATCTGGTCAAGGTCCTCCACATTACCTTCAAAAAAGAAAATTACCGACTTTTGAATGATATATTTGGCCAATTCTTTTCCCTTAAGTAGAGCACTCTAAACACAAGTTTAATACTAAGATCGAAGGTGAATACCTTTCGTTTTATCCAAAAGAGTGAATAAGAGTTCTAATATTGCACGTCTTTAAAATGCCTTGAGGGAAAATACTGTTATTCATCGACCCTAAATACTTGTGTTATTATCGCCATTATTTTATCCTTCCTATTCCCTCCCATTCTCCTTCCCTTTTAGACTATTGCTCCTTCCTCTTTGCTTCTTAAACTTAACGACTTCTTTAGGGTGCATTCTTTATACACTCGGATGTATGCATGGTATACTCAAGTCGTTTTTTAATCACTTGAAATTCTTTCCCTGCATGTTAATTTTTCTCGTTTCGAATGAGCAATGAGCAAGAAAATAGTTTTACATGCACCATGCTCATGGTACACTCGTGTATGTGATTAAAGTTATAACTCTATTACATCCACATCTTATATTTCTTTACTTTATTGCCTAAGGGAAAAAAAAAAGCAAATCTTCACTGAAAAAACAATGTAGTTTTTTTTACAAAAAAAAATCTTTACCATCTTACTTTTGCAACTTTTTGTAAAGTATCACCTATAATTTATTAAAATACCACATTCTTCCACCTCTTAACAGAATATGTCAAAGATTCTGTTTAGTGGAAACCAACTTATTTAATATAAACTTCTAAAAATTAATTTACGCTCTTTTCTTAACTTAATAAGCGCGATAATAACACAAGTATTTGATTCATGAAAAATCGCGATTTGGTCAAAATCACAAGCCAACCAACTTTTTTAAACCTATAAAACAACTTAAACCGCGCCAAAACTGTTCAGGTTGCGGTTTGGTGCAGTTCGACCCAAATTATCCTCAGCCGAAGTGTAGTTGTGGAATTCCAGTTGCAAGATGACAATCATAGACACAGGGAGGAGGTCTGCTGTTGGGTTTTTCATGAAATCTCTTTAATGACTATTAGAAAACTAGACCGAATAATTCATCCATACTCAATGTTAATTAACACTTTGAAAAGTGTTTGTTAGCAAGATCTTAATATTAAATGTTTCTACCGAGAATTTGTATGTTATATTGCCATGAGTTTTTTATTGCCTTTATTTACTCGGTGTGCGTTGCATGGATCAGCCCGACTCTTTGGGTCTAGAGGACCATTCTGGGCCATGAAGGCCCAAAATACAATTACTTTAGCCTAATAGCCCAGGCAAAAGTGAATTTCTGTTTACAACCCATATGCCTAAAATATGAGACCACTAGATTTTGGGCCTTGTGTGAACCCATATGCCTAAAATGAGACCACCAGATTCTGGGCCTTGTGTGATGATCATCCGGCTGAAATTGATGTGTTTTGGGCTGATTTTTTTTATAGTTCGTTAGTTTGGCCCTCTCCTTTCTGTTCGGTTAAAACAAAAACAGCAGGACTAGATTACTAGAACAACAATTAGCCTATTTTCATTTTTATCTCTCTTGATATATTGAACCATATGGTATTATAACTTGGAAGTACAAGATTAGAGGTACACATACGTGTATGATACTTTTATCAATCTTTTAGACAGTATTTACTAGTATATTAATGTTTAGTAGGAAATGTAGCAATGTTATGGAAATGTAAAATATTGAAGGCTAAATAAAGGTTATTGGCTTTATAATATAGTAAAAGAGCAATTTTCTTCGTTTATTTCTGAACAAGTTTTATAATTTCACTATTGTATACTTTTAGCCTTTTAGGAATTATACATATTATAAATTTTAAAGCTAAAGTGTCTTCCCGTATTAATCTCAAACTTGATTTGAATTGGGATAGAGCCATATAGGGAGTATTGTGATTAAATTCCCTTCAAATTATTTATTTGTTTCATTTGTTGCGGAGATTATATTTTATGATAAGTTATGTTTTAGCCGATCCCAAATTTTATAAAACTTTATAAGCACAGGGAAAACAAACAAAATTCTTATAAAGACTATATACAATACATTACCTAAGTTTTTTTTTTAATATATAAATTTACGGGTTGACCAGTCATATTTCAGTAGACGCAAACCCAAACGAAACGAAGCTCCTCCCTTAGCTAGCATTCAACCCATATCTCAGAGTGATGAGGTAGATAGGTTTATCAACTCTACCACACTTGATTCTCAATGCATTACCTAAGCTCAGAAACTGGTTTTCTTTAATAATGAAAACATTCATGGAAATGAGATTATAGTGAAAGTGACAATTAAAATAAAATATTAGGTGCTAGTGATTTCCCATAGATGAATTCAAATGGATGGCCCATAGTTATGATGGACAATAAGTATTAAATTCGGCACATTGGAACTCCATGGCATCCATGAGCAGAAATTTGTGGCCTAAAAATGACAAATAAAATGAAGTTGCTTGGTCAAAACTCAAAAGTAATTGCATCTCTTTTTTAATCATTTTTCACCTTTCACTGTGTTTCCTCTTTGCTAAACACCAATTTCACCATTGGACCACACTAGACCATAATTCATGGTACGAGGTGTCTCTTGGCTTTCCAAATACTTAGTACTATATCCATATGTATTTAACCAGTAAATAGCCAAACAATAAAAAAAGTCAATCAGGCAATACAAACAATCAACAACTAATTCAAAAACCCTTAATCTTTGTAGTACTAGTTGGAGTTCAGATTTTTCTTACTGTGAAATGTAATTAGATACATTCTAGTATATTTTCAACATATTAACATTTTAAAATTAGAAGTGAGCAAAAATAATAGTGTTATGTGGATGTAGGATAAAAATTGCCCTCACAATAAAATCGTTACGAGACTTGCGGTTGTGCAGACTTTAGACAAGAAAATAGGTACTTTTAGGAAGTTATATTTTTTTGGAAGATACAAGGAAAAATTTAAGGTACCCTTCTTCCAATGGTGTATTTTTTTTATGACGTTATGATAATCAAGTCTTTTAGAAGAGCATCTTGGAAAGTTAAAGTTTGCTTAACTAATTGTTTCAATACTTTCAAGTATCTAACATGTTCTCGCATGTTTAGACTATGTACTTAAGACTTACCATTTTTTCCACTACTTATGTTTTCTCTATTACTCCTTCCGTCCTATAATATTTTTCCTGTATTCCTTTTTGGATGTCCTAAAATATTCTTCACATTTCTACGCTTTTCATTTATATAGTGTGTTCTTTTCCCAAAAACCGTCATTCAACAATATGTATTTTTTCAATTTTGCCCTTGATTTATGGCATAAATATGAACTACTTCCTCCGTTCCTTAATAAGTGACACACTTTCCTTATTTAGAAATGTCACAATAAGTGACACACTTCTTTAAATGGAAAGTTTTAATAGATGAAATTACAAAACTACCCTTACTCAACCATAATTAAACAATACCTAATTACTTTTTTCTCCTTCACTTAATCTAAATCACTAACCTAATTAAAACCTCCCCACTCCCTCTCTCTCCTCATCCAACCTCAACCACCTATTGAACCACCACCCAGCCACCCACCCCCCACCAGCCCACCACCGCTCTTTCTCTCTCTCGCTTCCCAATCTTTCCACGTCGCTGCCCTTCCAAATCCCCGAAGACACAACGGCGCTGCATCTCCGCCGACGAAGAAGATGAACTACTTCCTCCATCTTCTTCGACGACAAAGACGAACCGCCGCCATCCTTCATTGCGGACGAACGACGAAGACGAAAGAGGAAATGAAGAAAGAAGATTTACTTCCTCCATCTTCGATCTAAGTGAGTGCTAGTCGGAGAAGAGGAGAGAAGCGATTTTGATCTAGATGTGGAGTGGTTTTTCGGTGGTTTTTCGGTTGTTTTCAGTGGTCGTGGGGTGGTATGGGTGGTTGTAAACTGGTTATCGGTGGATGTGGGGTTGGTTTCGATGGTTTGCGGTGGTTGTGGGGTGATGTGGGGTTGATTTCGGTGCCTTTGTGGTTGTGTGGGGTTGATTTCGGTGCCTCTAGGGTGGTGTGGGGTTGATTTCGGTGGTTTGCGGTGGCTTTGTGGTGGCTTCTGGGTGGGTCAGTGGGGCTGGTGGTGATGGTGGTGGGGTTGTCGGTGGGTCATGGCTGGGTGGGTTGATTTAATGTTAGATTTCATGTTAATTAATTTACCCTTCCCTTACTTAATTGTAGGGGTGTTCATTAAAGCGGGTACTCCTTAAGGCGGCCCACGACCCGGCCCAATAAAATATGAAAATTAGCAAAATTACCCGTTAATTTCACCCGGGTCGTCGGGTCAACGGGTCGGGTTTTCTTGAACACCCTACTTAATTGTGGTCCTCAACTTTCTCTCTACCTTTCTTAATTTTTCCCTACTTTCTCACTGTTCCACTTATTAAGGAACGAAGGAAGTATAATGAATGATAAAAGTACAACATCCAAATTTGGACCATAATTTCGTTTGTTAACTTTATCATGAATGTTTTTTATATGTTTTTAGGACCACATTCTCTAAACATTAATTTTAGTGAAAAATAAGAAATGGTAAAAGAAAAATTATAGAACTAAGGAAATACTTATTTTTGGATAGTGTTGCCTAGTAACAACCCGTTCTTAAATTCTCATAAATTGGTTGAGTCAATCTGATCAGAACCTGAAGGTTCTGTTATTATGAACAAGTTTCTATCAACTCGACTTGAAAATAATTTGCAAGTAGTTATGAACAAGATCCGAAATTGTTTGACTTCATCTGGAATAAGCTCTTTGATAGAGTACCATCCAGCATCAACAAAAGTCGCAAAGTGACATTTTAATGGCTGTAGCTGTAGGTGTGTTACCACTGGTAGATTGTGATCTTAACTGCCTCAATTACTTGCAATTATTGTAGCAAAACATAATCATTAGCTTTTAACTTAACTCTATCATCTCCAACACAGGGTATCGCGTAGCTACTTTGTTTCACTATTTACTATCAGCTATATATGCATACTGTACGAGTATTGGAAATAATTGGCTAACCTGCTTAGGTTGCCTGGCATGTTATATATATAGAGATACAAAATATCCTTTACAAGCCTACTAAGAGTCTAATTACCAAATTACCCTAATACACCCCCTCAATCTTTACGGGGAGGAATCACGGATAGATTGGAACGATGTTTACAAAACAACTCAGAAGAAAGACCCTTAGTAAAAATATCAGCAACCTCCAACTGTGTCGGAACATGCTTGACCTGAAGTCCACCTTTAGCAACTATCTCAAGAATAAAATGATAATCAACATCAATATGCTTACTACGATCATGATGAACAGGATTGGCAGTAAGATACATAGCAGAAGCATTGTCACAATAGAGAATGGTAGGCCGTCGATGAAAATACCCTAAATCAGCCAACAATTGACGTATCCAAATTGTTTCGGCCGCAGTGTAGGCAACACCACGATACTCAGCTTCAGTAGAAGACTTCGAAACAGTAGGTTGCTTCTTAGAGCGCCAGGAGATCAAATTCTTCCCTAGGAAGACAGCATAACCAGTAGTAGAACGCGAGTGTCAGGACACCTGGCCCAATCAGCATCAGAATAGGCAACAGTCACAGTAGGAGAGCCAGTACTATGAAGAAGTCGCCCATAATCAGAAGTTCCCTGCAGATACCTGAAAATCCTTTTCACAGCATGAAGGTGAGTAGTACGAGGCGCATGCATAAATTGAGAAACCGAATCAACAGCATAGGCAATATCAGGACGAGTCATAGTCAAATATTGTAATGCACCAACCATACTACGATAATCTATGGGATCAGCAAGAAGTTCACCATCTAAGAGTGAAAGAGTGACACGAGAGACAACAGGAGTACGTACGGGTTTGACAGTATGGAGATGAAATTTTTGAAGAAGATCAACTACATATTTGTTTTGAGACAACATCAAACCCTGAGGAGTACGTAAAACCTGAATGCCTAAGAAGTAATGCAAATCACCCAAATCCTTCATAGCAAACTGGGAAGAGAGAACACTGATAAATTTCTGAAGCAAAGAGGAACTATTACCTGTAAGCACAATATCATCAACATATAGCAAGAGAATGATAATATGACTACTGTGTTTGAGAGTGAACATGGAGGTGTCACAACTACTGCACTTGAAACCAATAGAGAGAAGAAAATTGCTGAAACGAGAGAACCAAGCTCGAGGAGCTTGCTTCAAACCATAAATGGATTTTCGTAACCGACAAACATGATGTGGTTGAGAAGGATGTTCAAAACCAGGAGGCTGACGCATATAGACTTCCTCATTGAGGAAACCATGAAGGAAAGCATTTTTAACATCGAGTTGACGAATAGGCCATTTAAAAGTAGCAGCAAGAGTGAGAACTAAGCGAACCGTAGTAGGCTTAATTACAGGACTAAAGGTTTCAAAGTAGTCAATACCTGCCTGCTGATGATTACCAAAAACAACAAGCCTGGCCTTAAACCGCTCCACAGAACTGTCAGAATTATATTTAATATTATACACCCACTTACAACCAAGAGCGTTTCTATTATTGTTGCGAGGCACAAGTTCCCATGTATCATTCTTAATTAATGCTTCATACTGATAAGAGGTTTTTAGTGTGTCGTTAAGGCACTAAGAACCGCTTAGTAAACATAATTTATAAACCTAACGAGCAACTACTAAGTACGTAGTAATGGCAAGTCAAGGGTAGAACCACAAGAAAATTGGGATTGATTATAGTCCACTAAGTCCAAAACTACCTAAGTGAAGGGTTTGTGGGTTTGAGATTGAGTAAGTTACCGACTAATTAACTAGCTAAGGAAAACCGACTAATAAACAAATAGGAGAATTAATATGATAAGGAAGACACTAGAGTTCGGGCTACTCGTATGAACATGGGCTAGACAACGATAATCAACGCTATGGTGATTCACAACGGAGTCAATACAAGGTTAAGTTCCCCTCTAATTTACTTGAGTCCTCTCTCGAATGGTCCTCAAGAGTAATCGATTAATCAACCAACCAAATCCTCTTTCGAATGGTCTTTGGTCCGTTGATTAATAAATTCATTAAGTTCGGAAAACCCCTAATTAAAGGATCCCCTTAATTCCTACCCAATCCCTTGGTCTAGAAATCAAGTCGAAACATGGGAATGAAAAAAGGGATTAGAGTTCGATTAAGTACAATAAAGACCTTAAGTGCCCTAGCATAAACGTGATCAAGATCTATCCTAGGGAGTCAAAACACCACATTCAATGCATAGACAAACAATTGAATCATAAAAAGCATAGATAATCTACATTAAGCCCTTAATTCATACTTCCGCCCAAACCCTAGATAATGAACTACTCACTAACCATGGATTCTAAGCAATTAAGATTCAATAAATTAAACATCATAAACTAAGCAATAAGATTAAAGGAAAGAGATAGAAGAGAAATTACTTGAATTAATTGATGAATTCGATCTTCAATAATGAAACAAAGGAGTAAACTAGTGTTTGAGAGAGTTTTAGGGCTAAGAGAGAGTTAATTAGAAACTAAGTATGAAGTAATGTCGAGTCTAAGCTAAAAAACTAATTAAAAGAGTCATTAAACTAAGACGGAGAAAACGGGTCAACACCCGTAGTCAGGTCACCACGGTCGTGGTGGCCCCTGACTTTCATAGGATCAGTTTCCAATCTTCAACAGTCTGTTTTGCTCGCTACAGGTCCCCACGACCATGGTGCCCTGCTGGTCAGCGGACAACTCAACTTCGAACGATCATATCTCTCTCGTCTCTTATCGGAATTGGGCTCATGACCAGTCGTTGGAAAGCTATCAAAACGAGCTAGACCTCCCACCGGAATCACCTTAATCCGATTTACGGATAAAACGTTATGTCCATTTGAAATTCAACAGTCCACAACTAATCTTCCAATGATCATATATGACTTCAAATACCTGTTAGTTAGTCTGAAAATCATCCAAAACAACTAAACGAGTAGTGAAACAACCATTTAGCTCAAAGTAATCAAAACCATGCAATGCAAGACTAAAATGCTCTAAATCTATATGCATCGACACTAAAAATGCAGCATGGATAGGCACAATAAAGTACTTATCACATGCTCATCACGCATGGCTTGTTGCCAACGCGAATCTTTAGACGGTTCAGACTCAACAACATCAGTTTTTAAATCCAATAAATTCTTAGTAGAAATGATTTCGTCTTTTAAACGAGTAGTAATGGTATGAATATTAGTAGGATCGACACACTTAGACGACTTTCTAGGACGCCTAGGGGGAGGGACAATACTAGACGGGGAAGACACAAGAGGTGGATCAAGCGGAGGAGTGAAAGGCGTAAGGGGGAGAGGGGTGGCAGACCCCTGCCACAGGGAAGGGGGGAAGGGGCTGCGGGCGCGGGGGAGTAGTGCGCGCAAGAGCTGGCAGCAGCTCGGTATCCCGCGGGCGCGTGCGTTCCCTGCGGGCTGGAAGCAAGCTGATGGGAAACAATGTGTGCTGCTGCGGGCGCGGGGGGCACGGCTGCGGGCTGTTTGGGGGATGACAACCCTCGGGCACGCGTGCATACTACGGGTAGGCAACGGGTTGCTGCATGTGCCCCGTGATGCGGCGGGCTCAGGGGATGACGACATAGGACCCATGGGTGCACTAGACGAGAGAAGACTCGGAAACCAAACCAAGGGGTCAAGGGACTCGTCCAAAGACAAACCAATGGGTGTGCTAGACACGAGGGACGATAAGGAAATTTGCGTTCACTAAACAACACATGACGACTTGTATAAACTTTGCCAAAAACAGGATCAAGACATCGATAACCCTTATAATTTGATGCATAGCCAATGAAAACACATTGAATCGACTTAGCCTGTAATTTATTGATCTTAGGATCTAAAAACAAAGGAAAACAGGCACAACCAAAACATTTCAAAAACTCATAAGAGGGGGGGACGATGAAAAAGTTTAGCAAACGGGGATGAACCCTGCAATGCCGAACTAGGAAGACGGTTTATCGTATAAACCGTCGTATAACACGCATCAACCCAATATCGAGGTGACAATTCAGATTGAAAAAGCATAGTACGGGCCATCTCGATAATGGTTCGATGTTTCCTTTCTGTAACACCATTCTGCGCTTGAGTCCGAGCACAAGACTTTCGAAAATAAATTCCCGAATCACAGAAATGTTGTAGTAAAGGAGTGTTATCAAATTCACGTCCACCATCACTTTGGAAAAATTTAATTTTGGAATTAAACAAGTTCTCAACAAGTTTTTGAAAAGCTAAGAAGGTCGAATAAACATCAGATTTCAGTTTAAGTGGATATAGCCAAGAAAAACGTGAATAATCATCAACAAAAACCACATAATACTGAAAAAACTGATTAGATTTAACTGGCGATTGCCAAAGATCACTATGTATCAAATATAAGGGATATGGGGCACGATGAGTCACAGACTCAAAAGGCAAACGATGTATCTTTCCTAATTTGCAATGAACACAATCGTCATGAAACTTAAAATTACATGAAATGAAGTTTTGTGAACGTAAACTTCCTAAAACTCTAGCAGAAGGATGACCAAGGCGAGTATGCCAAACATCTCCAGACTCCTTGGTTGCTATGAGGGCAGGGACAGACGACTCTGGGCAGACTCGGGAAGACTCTGAACAAACTCGAGAAGACGACTCTGACTCTAGGATGTGAGGCTGAAGAGGGTAGACACCATTCCTACTGATTCCCCGCAACAGAACTGCCCCCGTGGTCTTGTCCTTAACACAAACAGAAGACTCGTCAAAACAGACTATGCAAGAATTATCCTGACATAACTTTTGAACAGACATCAGATTATGTATTAACTGGGGAACATGACACACCTTCGTGAGACGAAGGGGGCGACTAGGGGAAGACAGAATCAAATTACCAAGTTTATTAATGGGAAGTCGTGTGCCATCACCACCAACAACAGAACTCGAACCAGTGTAAGGAAGAGCGTTAGATAGCTTACCAGCCTGTGAGGTCATGTGAGATGCGGCTCCAGAATCTGGATACCAAACGGAGTCATTTGTTTCACCACCAACAGACAGTGCAGCTAGGGCACGTGTGACACCATCAGGAGAGGAAGGCACAAAGCTATGATTGAAGCGTTGAGGGCAATAAGCTGCTTGGTGACCTGGATACCAACAAAGACCACAAGTATCTGAAGAAGGAGTGTCGGCTTAATTGCCGTTAGATGGATTACTTCCTGCTTAAGACAAATCATTAGCAATATAATTGGCACAATAATAATTAACATACGAAACATCATGAAAATTACCCATACCATTAGTGCGGCCTGGATTGCCACGACCACCCTGTCCTCCATTGCCGCGACCTCCATTGTTCCCACGACCACCCTTGTTACGATTATTGTACCGATTCTTGTTTTTACCACCCCCTTGACCTTTAGAATTCGAACCACCCGAAGAAGACGGTTGTGAACCTGAAGAGCCAGACTGAACAGCCACTAAAGCTTGATGATTAGAAGAGGTCTCATCATAACCACGCTTAGCCTTAAGGCGTTGCTCATGCTGAAGTAGCTTGGGGCGAAGATCATCAAACGTCAAGGATGTTTGAAATTGTAACAAAGTAGTAACAAGGGCATCATAATCACGATCTTGATCCAATGCAATCAAGGTATACTAAACAAGATCATACTGAGAAACAGGACACTGAATAGCAGCTAAGGAGTCAACAATAATCTTAATTTCACGTAGAAAAACCTCCATAGTCTGTTGTTCAGGCTTTTTCATATGACTCAATCTACCTTTCAGTTCCATAGACCTAGCCATACATAGCATGTAAAAATCTAGACATCAAACGATTCCAAATTTCAACAGAAGTATGTAACGCATGAACATCAAGCATAACATCACGTGACAAAGTAGCATACAACCACAATTTAATTTGTTGATCTAAACGTAAATACTCGTAGAATTGCGGATTAGGTGTGGAGTTGCCAAGATGATCAACACAAGTAGACGAAGGTATAGAGACAGTACCATCAACAATACCAAGTAACTGATGTGTTAACAAAAAACATGTAACCTGAGTCTTCCAGACGAGAAAATCCTCTGGAGTCGTTAATTTAATGGTCACATACCGTGTGATGTCGTGATTGTTAAATTGATGTGCAAGCAACGGCGGAGGAGGAACCAAAGAGGCGTGGGGAGCATATGTGGGAGGCGCATAAGAAGTGGAGTGCGCGCCAAACCTGGGTGGAAAACGTGGTGCACTCGTGGACGGAGATCCACCCAAAAACGGGCTGGACTGGGCAGCAGTGGTGGCTGGGCTGGCGCCTGGGTGTAGGCGGCAGGCTGGTGGTTCGGCTACGACGCGCCACCAAGGGCAATGGCTGCTGCAACGCTTGTGGCGGAGAGACGGGGCTGCACGTGACGCGAGCCCGTCATTGTAGACGCAACGAGTGGAAGCTGCTGCTGTGGTTGCGCCACCCGCGGTTGTGGAACCGGCGTTGTGGAGCTGCGGTGGCCGGCGAAAACGTCCGGCAAGGTGGAAGATCCGGTGGCCATGAGGTGGTGCCGGATTTTCTATTGATTTTAGGTTTAGGGTTAGAGTAAGCGGAAGAGAAAAGAAAAAAATTCTAAACCTAGGCTCGTGATACCATGTACGAGTATTGGAAATAATTGGCTAACCTGTTTAGGTTGCCTAGCATGTTATATATATAGAGATACAAAATATCCTTTACAAGCCTACTAAGAGTCTAATTACCAAATTACACTAATACATACCATGTGTGGCTCATGCAAAAGAATAATATGTAAAAGATTTGGGAGAAACTACATTATATTGTAATTTCTCCAATAAAGTGCATACATATTTTTCATACTTTTAAAAAGAATTGTTAAGTTTTAGTTTTTTGGTTTTTTAGAGGGTGCAATTATAAGCTCAAAAGAGTTTAAATAGTGAAACAATTTAAATACATGAAAAGAATAATAATTATAAATATTATAGAGTAGATTAGCAATAGTGATTTAAAAACAAAACGCCAAAAAAGACAAAAATCTTACAAAAGATTAATGAAAGATTTCATTAGCAGCATCACTCATGAGTAACATCCCTCTCCCTCTACCACTTTCTCACTCATCCTAAAATAATTATCATGTTTCACGATCAATTTGATCCAATGCAGCTTCACTCGTGAGTATTTAATTACTCATGTAGGGCCTGTTCTGTTCAGCTTATTTTCAGTTCAGTTCAGCTCAGCTCTAATAAGTTCAGTTCAGTTCAGTTCAGCTCAGCTCTAATAAGTTCAGTTCAGTTCAGCTCCAATAAGTTCAGTTCAGTTCAACTCTAATAAGTTCAGTTCAGTTCAGCTCCAATAAATTCAGTTCAGTTCAGGTCCATTCATTATTTAACCATTTTGTTTAATATTATTATTGTTGGTCTAATTTATTTTACTTATTATTATTGTTATTATATAATAATAATAATTATTTATATATATTATTTTTTTATTATATCTTTACTCATTATTATTATTATTATTATTATGGTTGAGCAAAGTTTGGGTTGGTGCACGGTTTAACCAAATTTCATGTCAATACGAGTATTCTAATTTGCAATTGTTGCTTTATTTTACTGAATAAAATTCACTATTACATCATACAAATAAGCTACAAAAAGCTAGAAGATATGAAAAAATTACAAAGTTGCCAATAATACTGCAGTACTATTTAAAATACAACATTGTCGTTACGTTGTATATTAAATATACTTTGGCAGTTTGGTGTATTTCTATCATAGACCAACCCACCATAAATCGTGGTTTGGTTAGAAGCACACATCAACCCATGTTGTAAGCTAATTATTAGTATAATGGTAATACTATTAATTTACTTCTTAGACATTATATTATATCATCATCATCAAGTTTTTATATTTTAATACTAATAATTGTAATTACTCATTATTAATTATTATTATTATTATCAGTAATTTTTATTTTTAAAATTAATTTATTATTATTATTTATTTATAAATATCATAATAACATCAAAATAATATTATCATTATTCATTTGATATTATTCTAAATTATTAATTTAATTATTGTTACTTAGAATTATTATTACTTATTATTTAATATTCATAATAATAATTATTTACTTATTATTTAATATTCATAATTATTATTATTTACTTATTATTCACATACTTATTATAATTTAATTCAATTCAATTCAATTCAGTTCAGTTCAGCTCCAATAAGTTCAGTTCAGTTCAGTTCAGCTCCAATATGTTCAGTTCAGTTCAGCTCCAGTAAGTTCAGTTCAGTTAAGCTCCAATAAGTTCAGTTCACTTCAGTTCAGTTCAGTTCAGCTCCAATAAGTTCAGTTCAGTTCAGTTCAATTCAGTTCAGCTAGAATTAGCCGAAGAGAACAAGCCCGTATTTGAAAATTAAAAAAGTTCGTAAGGTATATAAAAATATAGCAAAGTGGTTGTCTATTTATAGATCTCAAGAAAATATAACCATTGATATTTTTTTAAATTATTTTTACTTTGTAGATTTTTAGATTTCTTAGTTTGAATTTTAACACTTTTTGCTAAAAAATCTGATTGCTAAATTTGGAAATAAAAATTGATTACTGAATAACTTCTTTGTTTTATTTATGTTTTCTTTTCTTAATTTTAGTGTCCACACAGTATAGAGATCATTTAAAAAAATTGTTTCACTATTTGCGTCTCTAATGAAAACTTGAATTTTTTTGTCCGAACAACATCACATGTATGTTTTCTTGTGTTACATTTTGGTATCAGAAAAGGAAGATGAGGAGGAGCAGAGTCATCTTGCTTTTATTATTAATAATTTCAAAGAAAAAGGAAAAAGGAAAAATGAAATTTGATAGCAATAGAGGATGTATCATTGTGAAAGAGTTGTGACTTTTTAAATACTTTCTCCGTAATAAAATAAATGCACCATTTGCTTGGGCACGCATGCTAAGATAAAACTTTAAAGATTAATATCTCTAATTATGTATTTGTAAAAATTATAAACATTAGATCATAAAAAACTACAAGTTGAGACGAATCCAACAAGACCCCACATGACTATATTTTCCTTTGTGTATAAGTCACAGATTGCGATTAAATTTAAAACTGTGAATAGTGTCAAAAGTGCAAATGGTGCATTCTTTTCGTTACGGAGGAAGTAATAGATCATGGAATTAAATCCCATTATTTGTATCTTTGGAATAATATTTAAAAAGTGACATGTTAGCATGCGATGTGGGATGACATGTGGGGAGGAGGCATAACGGCGCAAGGTCAGCTTGTGACACGAGCTGCCACGTGTCGGGATGTAACAAAGGACTCACATGTTTTAATAATAATAAGGATAAGGATCTGCGAGTATCATATAATGATTTGACTTACCTAAACCAAGTGGGCCTAGTAATACATATGATGCATTATAATTCTGTCCAATCTTGATATTTCATTATATATATATTCTATGTTTATAATTATACTTCATTAATAACATTTTGTTAATGTCCAATGCCAATTTTAATTCGCTCTTAAGTTTTCAGTCACTAACACTTGTCTTTCTATTTTCTTGACCGACAGATATATTTCAAAATTACAGATGATTACCTTGTTACATGTGTATATGTAGATGACAAATGATGGTTAGTTATAAAAAAAAGTATGTGAATTATACACAAATACGAACTCTATATACTAAGAGAGAACGAAGGAAATACATGAAATATGACCACGATTTTCTCAACTCTCACGTATTCCGTTTCTCATCTTTAGATTACAACATCTCCTCATATCAAAACCGAAGCCCTAATCTACCTATATTGTTTTCCAAGATACAACCCAACAGTTAAATGAGATATAGAAGTTCCAGATTTGTTGAAAACTTGAGAGAAGTCGAATCCCATAATACAGCTAGTGTAACAAAAGAAAATCTAGTCTTTAGGATTAAGTTTGTGCAACTTGAGGGAGGCAAAAACTGATTACTTTTGTCCCAAAACATTCTACTTGACTTTAATTTAAGGAGCAAAATAATCATTTTATTTGTTATCTGAGTTTGATATTATCCAAAGTTGGTAATGTGTAATTCACTTAATGTACTTGCAAGCTTTTGACCAGAACTTTAGAAAGATCATGTGATCCTCATCCTATAGTAAGAAGGTGGCCTGGTGGTTGAGGAAGTGATCAGAGAATTAAGGGTACATCATGTTTATGCATGTGTTGTGCTTCTAAAGCACCAAATGGTCTGTCAAAATCACAAAGCATATTGAGTAATCATGCATATTGTTTGGTAGCTCAAAATAGGTTATCTGCTGTCTGCTTTTTAAAGAGTATCCTTGTTTAAGTTTTGTTCATGCATATCACTAAAGCTTTATTCTTTTAGACCGAAATAAACTGAACTGTATTAAATAGACTAGACTGAATTAAATTTAATGAAACTAAACTAAACTAAAAAAAATTCAATTAATCCATTCCAAAAGAACAGACTTAAGTGTAAAGACCATATTTCATAATAACTTGTGCACTTACTAATAATTTGTGTTTTGTTTTCCCTCGCCTTAATTTAAACTTTTCCATCAATTATAAGTTCGGATAAAATAAATATTAAGGTTAATATGTTTTTTTAATTTATGCACATTTAGCACAATTGATAGATAAGTTTCACTGTCAATGTTAAACTTGAGAAAGTGTTGTAAAATCAAATACACATGTTCGGGACTAGCTTATTGGTTTTTTTGTTTCAAAATTTTAATTGTCCCCAATTATCACTCTTTTTTGTTATCCCACTTCAGGCGTGTTCGGCAAGTAGTGGTAGAGGTAGAGGTAGGGGTTAAAATAGGGGTTAAATGTTTAATTTATTAATTTAAGTGTTTGGCAAGGTAGTGGTAGAGGTAGTTGTTAGAGGTAGAGGTAGAGTTTAGGTAGTGGTTGTGGAAAGCTAAAAAAAGTAGTGGTTGAAGGTAGAGGTAGAGGTTGGAAAATATATAATAAAGTTATTAATAAATAATAAAGAAAATATTTATTAACAGCTACTCCAACCTCTATTTTTACCGAACACTAATATTTTACGTAATTACTTTGACAGTTAACAACTCACAGCTACTACTACAGCTGACAGCTACCCCTACAGCTGACAGCTACCTCCACAGCTATTGTTGCCGAACAGACAATTATAATATTGATTTGTGGGGATTAATTACAATTGCATTCCTTATATAGAGAGCATAACATAAATTTAACCTAATGGGCCTTGCCCATAGATATAGACCTACGGTCCAATATCCTCTAACACCCCCCCGCAATCGTAACGGCAGTAAGACGAACGTTACGATTGGACAAATAAAAAACACCAATAAAAAATAAAAACCGAACTCAAATTCTTCAATTCTTCAAATCTTCAATGCTTCAATTCTTCAATGAGCAAACCTCGTCTCAAGGTACAAGGAGAACCCAAAAATCCATGTCTCACGACACACGAAGAGCCGAAACATGTCTCACAATCTGTTTTGAACAGATCTGAAATTGAGACCAAAGAAACAATTTTTTTTGTGAAAGTTGTGATGGAATGAACATCATCACAGAAACCAAGAAACAAATTTTCGATGGAATGAACATCATCGACAATTTGAGAGAAACTGATCTGTTTTGAAACAGATCTAAACAGAATACCAAAGAAGAAGAAAACACCAAATTTTTGAAGAAAAGAAGAATAATAACACCAAGATCACATAAACTTTAGTCTCCCAACACAATAAAACCACGCAGCGGAAATAAAAAAAAATCATGAATCCCGCCGGTAGGTTTAATTTTCTAACCTACCGACAGGGAGAAATTTTTGTAGACAATACCAAGATCTAACCTGCTCTTGTCTATCACATATCTACTCAAGAGATATAAGGGGTCAAAAATTTTAAATAAGAAATAGAACTTTACTTGACAAAACTATCTTTTTAAACATGTTTTTTGGACAACAACTATCTTAAAAAAACATAGTCACTAAAGACGATCTTTAATTACTTAACGTAGTCTTAACCCCGTTAAAGTACCTAAAATTCCTAATATCTTATAATGTCCCAACCGCATCCCATCATATGTCACTAGACCAAGTCTAATATAGACCGGGTCTACACTAAATTTACTGTAGGCTCAGTACAAAAACCAAAAGTTAAGATTTTGTAATCAAAAGTTACGTGTTATGAATGAAAAGTTAAGGTTTGTTTCAAAAATTAAGATTTTGTAATTAAAAGTTAAGATTTAGCAATCAAAAGTTAGGTGGTTTACACCATTTTTAGTGTGGACCAGGTTCACCCAAAAGTTTCTCATCTCACGAACCGATTAACTGATGCCTAGCAATAGTCCATCTCATTCTCCACCGCACTTCATCAAATTCCACAAAATTCATGAATTACTAAATTCTCAGCAAATTCCATACACACAACCCATCTACCATAATCGCATAATTATAGATACATCCACACATGCCATAGAAGACATGTACCTAGCAAATTCCAGACACACAATTGAAGACATAAATCTGAACTTTTTTACAAATTTCGTTGTTTTGTTTACAAAAATAAATTAAATCAAGACATCCATTTAATAATTTTTCCTAGCTTTTGCATGGATTTGATAGAAGTGAGGGTTTTGTTGAGTTTTGGTTTGCGTAATTTCGTACAACTCGTGAAATTCACTATATAATCTCATACAATGGTGTGAAACATCCTTGCAATTTCATACAACTTGTATGAAACAACCTTTGCAATTTCGTACTACTTGTATGAAATTGCCTATCGTATAATTGATATGAAAAATCCACCGTACCATCGGTATGTATTGTCTGTGATTCGTAGGAAAGTTATTCGATTGGTCTCCTGAGTTATGTAAATGAGTTTGGATTGCAAACGAGATTGTTAGGTAAGTCTATAAATCTAGTTTCTTGGTAATTATTGGGTAAAAAAATGCCAAAAAATGGACTAAATAATCAGCAAGTACAGCTCTGATACCCATTTTTAGTAGTTTTTTGATTGAGCTCTGGAAAGAAAGAGGAGGGAGAAGTGTCTTTTGTTTATTTCTCATAGTTAGGATTGCTCAAAAACAAGTTTGAATCGACAAAATGGTCTCTACACCAAAATGCCATTCGTGAGATTCTGGTTCGATTCAACTTTTGTTTACTGGGTTTAGGCTGGATCAAATTTAACTTTCAAGTATTAATCTCATGTGTAAAGCCCTTTGGTAATTGATTTTCTAGTACATTTTCAAAAAATTAGTATTATCTATGTGAAAATGCCTAATAATATGAATTACTATGATGTAAATATTTTTTTCTTATTTAAGGTCATTTTTTCCTTAATGTATCTCTCTTAAGTCATACATTTTGATGCTTAATATATAAATGATTTATTCCCAGTTGTCCTATCTGCTCTTAAATTGATAGTCGATCTAGCCTCCACTCTTCAAATTTAGTATTTTCGGATTTTAACCTGATTTTGGACTCGTGAACACCTCAATCATAGTCTCATAAATTTCAAACATGTTAAGAAACATATTAGAATAGCCGGATCATCTATTTCCCTTCAATTATATGAAAGTAATGCTCAATAAATGGTTCAACTAAATCTTACAATCCATACTTCTTAAAAAGCCGGAAGAGATGTTACTGTTCAAATGAACAATCGACGATCAAACGGCTTGAAATGCTCCATATCCAACGGCCCTCATTAATTTCTCAAACACAAGACCTTAAAACCACATCTTATCCTCTCTCTCTTCCTTTCACCGTCACTTTCTCCTCAAAAAATCTGCGACTCATGCCCTTTCTCTTCACTTTCACGGACGTGATATTCCGGCGAGTACAGGTGAGGAGGGTACAGGTCCGGCTTCCAAATCAATTAGAATGTCGCTGGGTTGGTCTTGAAATTTCTTATTTTTCCATATTGACTTTCAAAGATTTTGCTACTGTGTTTTCTTGTCCATTTGCCCAACTTTTACCTATGTCTAAAGGTGGGATTTTGTTTGCTGTAGGTATTCAGCTTCAAAGCTTGCATCTTTTGGCGTTTCATCTACTGGTAATCTATTTTACTACTTTTTCCTCTTCTGGGTTTTAATGGATTCGTTTAGAATTTGGTTATTTGCTCTTGCTGTGCTCTCATGTTGGTTCATTTCTGATGAACATGGCCTTTTGTTTTCTGGTTCATTTCTGATGAACATGGCCTTTTGTGTTTCTGGGTCTTCAACATGAATTTATGAGTATCTATACTAAACATCACGTTGAGATGTCTTCACTTTGTTTCATGAATTAGAGCTGCTATTAATTTCTTTGTTTTCTCAAGTCTTAATATAATCAAACAGTCTTTCTCTTATTCTGAAACCACTTTTAGAGTGAAAAACAAAAAGTTAAGGAAAAAATGGCAAAATGCTCTGTTTTGATTAGAAATTTTGTATTTGTAACAACTCCATTTCTTCTCATTAATGGAAGCATTGCCATAAAAATTGGAAAAAAAAATGATGGGTTTGGGTTAGAAGATTCGGGTTATGTTGAAGTTACGCCAAGTAAGTTTATCTTCAATTTTTTACAAGATTTATAATTTAGTTGCTCCTTTGTGCAGACCATATGCTCTGTTTTGTTGGTTCTAAATTTATTTCTCCTTTTTGCAGAAGCACATATGGTCTGGTGGCTATACAAAAGTCCCTATAGACAAAGCCTTGGGCGATAATTCAATGGCTTCAAGGTGGTTATGTAAGTCAAATTTTGGCCATATGCTCTGTTTGGTTGGTTCTAAATTTATTTCTCCTTTTTGCTGAAGACAAATGATGTGTCGATTTAGGTTTTGGTATTGGTGATTACTTACTAATCGAACTGCAAAAGTAGTGTGGTAACAGGATGATGTTCAATGTGAATCTATATGGTTATTACTTATTACCCATTGAAAACTTAAATCATTTTTCCTTCTATTGTAATTTCTGAAATTTTAGAATCATGTGGTCATGGAAATGATCAATGAAAATTTATTCCTAACTTTGGATATAATTGACACTAACTATGTGCTTACAGTATTTTCTTCCAATTTCCTCTTTGTATTTCAAATATAATTTTCATTATTTACTTTCGATTATCTTATCAGTTAATAGCAAGGCATCACTCATGGAACTTTAAGGAAACATCCTTCAATGCATTCCTCTCATCAACAAGCCCTCTGATTCTTTCATTATTATCTTTTGATGTTGATATCTTTGGTATTAAACTTTGATTTAAAATTTCTTCTAACTTTTCAAGAATTAGATCCAATCTGTACTACCATTTCTTGCAATGATGCACTTGACATTTGGCTATCCAACAATACCTCCCTAATTAACTTAGCAACCTTCTAATGCACTAAATTTCTCCTTCAATTTGACAAAACGTTTCTCAATGCAAGTTCACGTGGTTTATCTTTTAGAGTTCGTTTATTTTCTTATTCTCATTTCACTACCTCCGTCAAGTGTAGATGGTGTTTGTTTGGAGTTATTGGATGGAATTTTCTATGTGATACTACAAGTCTTTCTTCATTCATTTCTATTTTGTACCTTACAACAAAGTTTATAATGAGAAATCTTCACAACTTACTAATCTGTTTTCAGCGAGGGATTCTTTTCTGCTGTGTAAGAAGCTTCACTGCTTGAGCAAGGAAGTCGAGGAAGACAAAGGAAAGGAAGACCGGTGTATCTACCGGAGCAGGTAAAAAGTAGGCTAAATACTCTTATCATTAGGTCGTATACCTCCAAACAATAGCTGGTAATATCATTGTATCCAACTTGATAAGCACTTTATTCTTCTCTTTCTTTGCAACATATCTTCTTTCTCCCTCTCAGGAAATCAAGCTCTTAAGTCAGTTTGAGCATGAGAATATAGTTCAATATCTTAGCACTGAGAAGGTATTATATCATGTTCTCAGCCTTCTTTTTTTATATATAGAAATTTGTGCACCTTAAAGTCTTTGGATTTAGGATTAACAACTTGACGATTTAATCATTTTGTATTTGTGTATGTAAATGCTTTCTTCATATTTTCATGACGCACTTCAATGTTTAATGCAGTTGGATTCAAAACTACCTATCTTCTTAAAGCCTGACTCAAGGTTCCTAGTGTAATGCCCCGACGTCTAATTACCTGATTAAGGCACTAATAGCAGCGGAAAAACCCTATTAGGCCGAGGCATTACTGCCGTATTCTCCGTTAGGAAAATACAAGGCAACATTCATATATTAAACTTTAACGTTGACTTGATTAAGCGACAAAATAACATTAGAACCTTATTTACATTAAGTAACAGTAACCTAATACTCTAGCAATTCTTATAGTTCACAAAAAGAAATACAAGTGGTAATAACTACTAAAACTTATAGAAGGGATTCCTCGCTACTACTCGTTATCGTCTTCCCCAGCTGTACCTAAAACATAAATACAAAAACGGATGAGTCGAGAGACTCAGTAACAGACTACTCTAGTAACGTAAATTCATTTCAATTTATTTTATTTGCAAACAGGGAGAGAAAGAATAATTAAAACATTCTTGATTACAATATAACCCAATCATTCCAGTATTCCCATTTATCAGATTCATTCTGGTTGTTGGGTAGTATTTCAGCTGGTGGGACGTCTCCCACAATGGGCTAGTGCTCCAGTAAAAAGAGCCAGTGCTCATCAGTAATAACAGTAGCGGGCCAGTGCCCCAGTAATAACAGTAAGCAGCTCGGTACGTGCACGACCATCAGTCAGTCAGTATATATATACAGCCAACAAACCAGTTCTTTCACTTGAATTTATCATGTTTCACCTCTTTTAATTTATACAGGCAGTATACAGTATTTTCAGTCATTCAGTTGTACCTTAGTAGGTATAATATCTCAAATTTCCATCATTCAATTATACTTTTCAATATTCCAATATTCATGAAACATAAAATCATGCTTTAAATAATCCCGCAATTCAATAAATTCGTAAATCATTTATTACGTCATTATACCCCTTTCTTATATTTTCAAGGGAATTGCGGGTACTAGCAGTAGTTGTTACCTTGATTTGCAGAAAAATAATCCTTAGTCTTGGATATCCGTTCTTCCTGAGCTCCGAGGGCGGATTTCTCTTTAAATAACACGAAATTATATAACTAAGTTAGAGTCCTTTAAATATTCAAAAACTTTATGATAAGGTGTTTAAATACTAATATAATAAATTTATAAAATCATTTGTCATCAATTAAGGTTCATATTTTAAAATACTTTTGAGAATTATAAATGAATAATGTATATAATAAGTCATGCTTATTTTAGAAAGTAGCAATAATAGTAATAATAGTAACAGTTTAACAATAATAATAATAATAATAATAATATGGGAATTAAATATGAGTTATAATGTAAATAACATCATTAATGAAAATAATAGGAACTTAAAAGATTAGATAATTTTGATAAGTGAAATGAATGTGTAAAATGAAAGTCAAAGAGGAAGGAAATTGACTTCCAAACATCACTACTTACTTAATTGAATTGGCACCCAATACTGCTTTGTTTCTCAATCAAAACAGACTCTCAAGTCTGTATGTACTCACCACGCAGGAAGGAAGGAGACACAGCTCAGCTAGGCTGCGGTGACGGTGGCGCAAGGCTGTGGTGTTGGATTATTTGTTGGCGGCAGTAGGCGGTTGTGGGCGGTGGTGTGCGGAGCGGCTGGCGGTGTAGGTGGTGGTTTTCGTGGTGGTCTGCGAAGGAAAGAGGAAGCGAAACAGGGGTGCGGGCGGCTGGTGGAGATGGAGGTGGTTTCTGGCAGGTTGGGCTACGTTAAAGGGGGGTTGTTCTGGCGGTGTTTGGGCGGTCAGAAGTGGCGGCTTTCGCTGGTGTTTTCCGGCGAGTTGCTAGATGAGTTTTTGGGTGATTTTAGGAAGGTTTAATTTAAGTTTTTTTATAGCTGAATTTGATTGAAGAAAAACTTGGGATTTTCTTTATGGGAATTAATTTGAAGTTTACTCCTATTTATAGTGTAAAAGAATGGGGTAATCAATGGAGGTTTTCAATTTGAACTTTACATCTAATAGATAAACATGAGATTGAGGATGAGGATGAAAATTTTCTACCATTTAATTTGTCTGATTTTGGGTCATAGATATCTGAAATTTGTGTTTCATTCTCATCTGATTGCAGCCTTTCCATTAAGTTTATCACTTTGCCTACTTGAGCTCCAATGGTGAAGATGAAGAGAAGTAGGAGGTGGAAGAAGGAGGGAGATACTGATTTGTTTTTTTCTTTCTTTTCTTTTTCCTTTTTCTTTTTCCTTCTTTTCTTTTTGGGTTGGATGAAATATTTGGGTTGGGCTTTGTATTTACTACTTGGATATGGATTTGAGGATGACCCATATGTTTATAAAGATTGATTTCATTTTCTTAAATAGTATTAATAATAATTAATAATTAAAATCATTTATAAATCTAATAAATATATATCTTAATTAGGAACCTTAATATTCATTTATTAAAATAAATAAGGTCATATTTAAGTTAATAATCTTAATTATTTAATAATAAAATAAGGTTAAAAATCGGGTTATTACACCTAGCAAAAGTCCTTAAATTTTATACTCTTCGTGATTCTCATGTCTCTGCTTACACATGATAACTTTTACTGGATTTGAAATATCTTCGAGGTAGAATATTGATCCGCATAACAGGTATGTTGCTTGCTAATCATGGTTTATCTTTGGCTTGTGTGCTTCCCCCCTTCCAGTTATGTTGTGGATCTTTCATATGAAACGTTGTACGTCGTTATGAAAACTCCTTTCTTCAGCCAATTTGTGGTTGTCTTATTTTGCTTCAGTGTGCCAATTTTTTCCCAGTCATCTAAACAAACTTTAAACCTGCCGATTGAGCTTGGGAATCTTCTCTTCGTGTCTCCTGCTCAATGTTGATTTATTTTACTTATTTTATTTTTCATCTTGTGTTTATTCATAATTGTGCTTTTGCTCTGCTTAGTCTCTCTGCTCTCCTCTTTCCACCACCCGTCATCCTCTTTCCACCACTTGCCCTCCTCTTTCCACCACCTATTACTTACACACAAGTTTATACTATTGAATTGGATTAGATAACTTGTTGGACTTGGGGGGGGGTGTTAAAAACGGAGTCTCGTTGTTGGACTTCAGGATCAACCAAATTTCCATTCCCATATAATTTTGGTAGTATATTATGTGAGTTAGAACTTCAGAAACTTGCATTGGTACGTATTTCTCGTAAAATTTCAATGGTGGTGGTGGTGTTTCTTGTGGTAGTAGTAGCTGGGATCAGCAAAAGCTTGCCGATTGCCAGAATCAACCTGTCAGGCCTCTCCAGAAATCTCCCAAAAGTAAATTTTTGTTTAAAAAGTTTTCTGTGCTACTGAATTGTTTCCTTTCAGAAAATTGTAACTGAACTTTGCTTCTTTATTGAAAATTTTGTGCTGATGCTTTGATGCTGGTAAAAGCTAACAACATTTGTTTCAGTGTTGTAACATTTACTCGCATACTTACGTTTTCCAACAGATACGGAACAAACATAAAAAAATTAGACCACAAGTTAAGCAGTTTTTGGAAAATTGATCAAGTCAATGGCATAAAGCTACTACTGACTAGATACTATACTTTGCGTAATTAGCCTTACCTAGAGAGCAGGTTGAAATGCTGGAATGATACATAAACACCCTGGGAATATACTAATTCATCCACTCGTCACTTTGAAGGATGTTTGGTTACAATGAGTAAATGAAGGACAAAAGTTGACAGTTTCTGACCAATACAATCACTAAAAATACAGTTAGGATCGAATCAGTTTGCCAACTTTCGAGTTTCATCGTTACTTGCTCGTTCAAATTTACTTCACGTTCCCTCGTTGAAATTTATTTCTCAGTAGTCTCATCTTTTTAACTCGTGTAGTCTTAGGTTAGATTGGTGGGATTAAGGGATCAGAGAGAACAGAAAAGGGTGAGAGAATAAGAAACCACGGGAACTTGTTTGTATTTGGGCGTTTGGTTGGGAAATAGGAGGATAAGTGATAGGTTTTAGTCGTATCACCTAATCAAAAATAAACCAACGGTCCTCTAACTAAGGTAGTCAGTGGAAGCAGGGTCGAATCCACAGGGAGACAGAGTTTCTAAATCAATATTCAACCAATTCAGCTACTCCAGAGTAAATCAGGAAGGAATTAATTAAACTAATGATTAAGCTAAGAAAGACGAATTAAACAAAGGATTTAACTATGGAATAAAAACCTAGGGTATTAGGTCGGTCCACCATGCTTATACCAATCAAACAAGGTCAATAGCTATCAAAACCTAACTCAAGAGTCGGGGGATTAGAGCCTATGTTGAGCTATGGTTAAGACTCAACGCTCATAGTTCAACATACGCCGCATGTTCACTAACGTAATCAGAACTACTGACGTGTCCTAGGCCTCTAGTCGTAAGACGGATCTGTGCAAACAACTAATAACCACAAGCAACCAACGAAACTGCGCAATAACGTTAATTACTCAAGAAAGAACAAACCACATCACAATCACCCTAATCAAGCCCTAGAAATCAATAAGAGTCTAAATCACAATCATGGTATAAACATGGCTTTCCTATTGATAGGTTTTAGTCGTGTCACCTAATCAAAAATAAACCTACGGACCTCTAACTAGGTAGTCAGTGGAAGCAGGGTCGAATCCACAGGGAGACAGAGTTTCTAAATCAAAATTCAACCAATTCAGCTACTCCAGATGAAAGCAGGAAGGAATTAATTAGACTAAGGAATAGACTACGGAAGACTGAATAAATCGAGGATTAAACTATGGAATAAAAACCTAGGGTATTAGGTCGGTCCACCATGCTTATACCAATCAAATAGGGTCAACTACTACCAAAACCTAAGTCAAGAGTCGGGGGATTAGAGCCTATGTTGAGCTATGGTTAAGACTCAACGCTCATAGTTCAACATACGCCGCATGTTCACTAACGTAATCAGAACTACTGATGTGTCCTAGGGCCTCTAGTCGTAGGACGGATCTGTGCAAACAACTATTAACCACAAGCAATCAATGAAATTGTACACTGACATTAATTACTCAATAAGAACAAACCACATCACAATCACCCTAATCAAGCCCTAGAAATTGATAGAAATCTAAATCACAATCATGGTATAAACATGGCTTTCCTATCTAACACCCTAGAAAGAGAACTACTCACTCATAATCGAATTGACAACTATAAGACTAATATGAAACCCTAACAATTGCATCATGAATAATTGAATAAATAAGCTAAGCAATTAATAATAATAAAAGAGATTAGAGTAGAGAAGAGTACCAATTGACGGAAAGCAGGAACTTTTATTGAAATTGAAATAGGTTCAATCACCTTTAATCTAATCTAAAGTGTTTAGAATTGAACTAAAAGCAATGAAGAATAAAACTAGTCTAAAACCTAATAAAAGATGAATAAAAGATGAGTGAAAGATAATGAGGAAAAGGTATTTATAATACCCCTCAAGTTCACTAAAAACGGAAACAAAAAGTGAAAAAGCGCGATTAAAGCACCAGACCCGATCGGGCCCGAGCACAGTACCCGATCGGGTCCACATACAAATTCGCCCAACTTTACTTCTGGGCTCTGGCAGCAGCAGTGCAGCAATAAAGCGAGAAAACGGCCCACCCGATCGGGTCGGGTGGTAGTCACCCGATCGGGTCTGGAGACAACTTGGGCCAGCGTGTTCCCCTCGCCTGTAGCACCGCAACGAGACCAAGCAGCACTCCACCCGATCAGGTCGGGCGGTAGCCACCCGATCGGGTCTGGGGACATGCTTCCTCGCCCGATGCGATCGGGCAATCATCGCCCGATCGGGTCCGCAACTTTTGTACCCGATCATAAATACTTCGCCCGATCGGGCTATTTCTGCCCGATCAATACACGGAAAACTCCTTTTGACTCCTTTGCTCTCTAATCTTCACGTTTAGGGGTCTTGGGACCTCCTAAACTATCCATAAAGCTCGCGAGCCATCCTACGTGCCTTGTAACATCTCGTAAAGCCGTGGTTGCTTCCAAATGATTCGAGAATAGGGAGAAAACTCCCTAAAACCTGCAATCCAACACTAAAACACAAAACCACAACTATATACGATAGTTAGCATAAAATAGCTCCCAAGAGCTCCAATGACGCACAAATTAGCTTATAAATAAGGGAGAAAAGACTATATAAATACGTGATATCAAACTCCCCCAAGCTAAACCTTTGCTTGTCCTCAAGCAAACAGCACATGAATATGGAATAGATTACCTCACCCCAAAGATAAAAACAAATCAAAGCTCAAAACATTTTCAAGACTAAGAATCGTTCAAGCAGGCATAATTCAAGTTTGGCTAATCAAATCCATCCAACCACCAATCATTCAAGCGATTTATCAAACTCAAGCACCCTCAAAGGATACAAGTCCTGAAAAGGCACTCACAAGGGTGTCACTCCTCTCAATTTTGTGGCAGGCAAAGAATGTGCCCGAACACTCACCAACCCGACCATAAGTACCCTTCCCACTCACACTCTCATGTGTTTAAGAAGGTTCAATGACGCTCATCTTAGTCAAGTCGACTCAATTAGCAGAAATACTCTTTAACTTTGACAAACTAACTCGAGATCAATCAAATGAACAATGCAGACATAAGCTCAAGAGGACTTTATAGGGTTGTAATGGGGCTTAGGCGAGAGGTAGGGGATACTTTTGGGTAATGTGGTGGAAAAACCAAGAAAGGGGGAGCATAAATCATTCAAACAAGGCCTAGGATGGCCTACACAACTCCCAACAATCACCATAAAACCATGTAAAGTAACCCAACTCTCATAAATCAATGAAAAGCTCATAACAAACCCAATTTTCTAGCAATGGAGCGAATATTCTTTTATGAACGTACGTGAATGAAAGAACTAGAATTCTTTTGAATTTTTATTTCATTTTTTTTCTGAATTTCATTCACGCAACTCTAAACTTGCTTTCTTTCTTTTCTCTTTCTCACTCTCAAACCACAACAAATACACTTTTAAATTCCTCAAAGACCAAACTAAACCAACAAACCAATCTCAAACTCAACCCATACAAAAGCTCCCCCAAGCTAGGCTTGGAATAATATCAAGTGAAGGCTTTTGGCTCATAATAGGGGTTTAAGTAATACGAAACAAGTCATTAGGCTCAGCGGGGCTAAGGAGGATAAAAGTATATCAAAAACTCACTCTGAAGCTCAAGAATAAGACAAAAGAACGCCTCTATCACAGCACATGCTACAAGTCATCTAAAATCAGACAAGTACGAAGTCAAAGTCAAGATCAATCCACTAAAGAGGAACTAACACACAAGAATAGACTGGATAATAATATGAATCCAATAGGCTACAAAGAGGCCTCACAGTCTAACCAATTCAGGTATGCAGCACAAAGTGGTCTAATATAATCCAAAAATGCTCGAAATCATAGCAATCAAACATCAAATCATAGCCTCAAGATCACAAATGCCCAGCTATCCAGAAAACAAAGTCAAATCAATTTCAAATAGAGCACGACAAGGGGCACAGGGAGGCAACTAAACCAGTCATGGGAACCATATTTTTTTCATTTTTTTCAGTATTTTCCGAAAGCAGTAAAACTATTCTAGAAAGCAGTAAAAGAGATAGGGAATACAAACAGAACTCCTCCCCCAAGCTAAACTTGGCAGTGTCCTCAATGCCAAAAGGTGATAAGGACTATGCTAAGAGGAAAAACAATGTTAGTACCTTCACTCTCGCTCACAAAAGGAAGAAAAATAAAAAGAAAAGAAAAAGGGAAAGAAAAGAAAATACGAGTTGCCTCTCGCACAGCGCTGGTTTATAAAGGTCCCGCACGACCATAATCCTCCCTCTCTCAAATAGGAGGGGCTTGGCAATGAGTGCCACCCTCATCAAACATCTTTCTCCTCCAAATGTTCTTGACAATGCCTCCAGACGGTGAGGCAACCTTAGGTGGAATTTGAACCTTCTCCACCCCTACTTCATCTAAAACCTTATCCCTGCAAAAAGATTGTTCAAGCATAGGAGCCTTAACAGCATTGGTTAGTTTAAAATCACTTTATCATCACCAACACTCAGAGTTAAAGACCCAGACTTGACATCAATGACAGCACCAGCAGTACACAAAAACGGCCTACCCAAGATAATAGGAATCTGGGCATCCTCATCCATATCTAACACCACAAAATCAACAGGAATATAGAATTTCCCTACCCTAACAGGAACATCCTCTAAAACACCTGGAGGGTATTTTATAGAACGATCCGCCATCTGTAAAGTGATTTGTGTGCATTTAAGGGCTCCCATGTTCAGTTTCTTATAAACAGACAATGGCATAACAGAAACAGAAGCACCTAAATCACACAAAGCCTTATCAATAAAAATAGGTCCAAGATGGCAGGGTATAGAAAAACTACCAGGATCTTTTAGCTTTGGTGGGGTTTTATTTTGAATAAAAGCACTACACTCTTCAGTAAGAGCGACACGTTTTACCCCACCAAAGTCTCTTTTCTTAGTAATCATGACTTTCAGAAATTTGGCATAAACAGGCACTTGGGTAATTAAATCTGTAAATGGAATCGTTACCTCAAGGTTCTTGACCATAGCCAAGAACTTACCAAATTGTTGATCGACCTTAGATTGTTGCATCCTGTGAGGAAAAGGTAGCCTTGGTGTAAAAGGCGTTTCAGAAACCTTCTCCTTTTTCTTCCCTGTCTGTTCAGCTTCTACAGACAAATCGACTTCAGACGTCGAATTCTTTCTTTTTCCTTCCTCTACCACCCTCTTCTTCCCTGCAGTCGGGGTAACCTCATCAATGGGCACTGGAGGGGCATCATATGCAATGCCACTACGAAGAGTGATGGCATTCACATGTTCTCTCTGAACTGGTTGCCCTGGCAATTGTCCCTGCTGCCTCTGTGCATTAGATTCTGCCAACTGAGCAACTTGAGCCTCGAGAAGTTGGATGTGCTTCTCTTGGGCCCTCCTTGCTTCCTCCTGGGCCCTCCGTGTTTCCTCATTTGCCTTTTGCATAGACAATATCAGTTTCATCAGTTCAGAATTGCTAGGCTCTTGTGGGTTGTTTTGTGGAGGTGGGGTGTGGAAATTTTGTGGAGTTTGGAAGTTATTGGGATGATGGAAGTTTTGTGGTGGTGGTCTTTGGAAATTTTGTGGGGGTTGATGGTATGAAGGTTTAGGATAGTTTTGTGGAGGTGGAGGTTGATAGTTTTGTGGATTTTGGTAGTTATGTGGAGGGGGGAAGGTTTGTGGTCTTTGTTGGAAGGCATTGGCCTGCTCCATCTGAAATTGACTGAACTGACAGTCATGCCCAAAGTGACCCTGAACACCACATACCTCGCAGTAAGATGAGGTAATGGGTGCTACTGCAGACATAGCATTGATACTCATGGGTGGAGGTGTCGGACTAGAAGACTTCATTAGCTGCTGAGTTAGTTGCGCCATCTGAGATGTAAGCAATGAAATAGCGTCAACTTCAAGTACCTTCTTAGTCAAACTCCTAGATGATGAATGGTCATTGGCTGCAAGATTTGATATGAATTCATAACCCTCATCAACTGCCTTGTCTAAAAACACTCCTCCTGCAGACGAATCAACAATACACTTCGTCTGAGGCTGCAGACCATTGTAGAATGTCTGCGTCAAGAACCATTTGTCCATATTATGGTGTGGACACTCTCTCTGTAAATCTCTAAACCTAGCCCACGCTTCCCTTAATGTTTCATCAGGTTCTTGGGAAAATGTGGCCAGTTTATTTCTGATTTCTGCTGTTTTAGTGGGTGGGTAATACTCTCTCAGAAATGCAGCAGAAATCTCACTCCACTCGGTTTCTTTCACATCGTTCAACCATTTTTGGGCTCTATCTCTCAGTGAAAACTCGAACAACATGACTTTGAGTTGATCTGGAGTGACGCCGGCATGTTTAACGGTTCGACAAAGTTGTTGAAACCGTTGCAGATGATTTGCCGGATCTTCAGTAGGATGCCCACCAAACTGATTTTGCTGGACCATGCTGATGAGTCCAGGCTTGATTTCGAAATTTGCTGCGGCAATGGTGGGCATAGTAGGTCCAATGGAGAGACCATCCGGGTTGGGCACCCCATATGACTTCAGTGATTTTAACATAACTGAATTCAAGGTGTCTGTTCCGGAGGTGTTCAGCTGAACAGACTGCTTTTCTTTCTGCTTTATCTTTCGGATCCGCCTGATTGTCCTAGTGAGATCGGGCTCCGCTGGAATTGGGGAACCGTTTCTTTGGGACCTGGGCATACAAAAGAAACAAAAAGCAGCAGTAAAACGTACCTCGATTGAAACAATGAAGTTCCAATGAGGTACAGAGAAGTAGACCAAATAATTAAATAAAAACTTAGAGAACTAGCCGTCTCCCGGCAACGGCGCCAAATTTTGATAGGTTTTAGTCGTGTCACCTAATCAAAAATAAACCTACGGACCTCTAACTAGGTAGTCAGTGGAAGCAGGGTCGAATCCACAGGGAGACAGAGTTTCTAAATCAAAATTCAACCAATTCAGCTACTCCAGATGAAAGCAGGAAGGAATTAATTAGACTAAGGAATAGACTACGGAAGACTGAATAAATCGAGGATTAAACTATGGAATAAAAACCTAGGGTATTAGGTCGGTCCACCATGCTTATACCAATCAAATAGGGTCAACTACTACCAAAACCTAAGTCAAGAGTCGGGGGATTAGAGCCTATGTTGAGCTATGGTTAAGACTCAACGCTCATAGTTCAACATACGCCGCATGTTCACTAACGTAATCAGAACTACTGATGTGTCCTAGGGCCTCTAGTCGTAGGACGGATCTGTGCAAACAACTATTAACCACAAGCAATCAATGAAATTGTACACTGACATTAATTACTCAATAAGAACAAACCACATCACAATCACCCTAATCAAGCCCTAGAAATTGATAGAAATCTAAATCACAATCATGGTATAAACATGGCTTTCCTATCTAACACCCTAGAAAGAGAACTACTCACTCATAATCGAATTGACAACTATAAGACTAATATGAAACCCTAACAATTGCATCATGAATAATTGAATAAATAAGCTAAGCAATTAATAATAATAAAAGAGATTAGAGTAGAGAAGAGTACCAATTGACGGAAAGCAGGAACTTTTATTGAAATTGAAATAGGTTCAATCACCTTTAATCTAATCTAAAGTGTTTAGAATTGAACTAAAAGCAATGAAGAATAAAACTAGTCTAAAACCTAATAAAAGATGAATAAAAGATGAGTGAAAGATAATGAGGAAAAGGTATTTATAATACCCCTCAAGTTCACTAAAAACGGAAACAAAAAGTGAAAAAGCGCGATTAAAGCACCAGACCCGATCGGGCCCGAGCACAGTACCCGATCGGGTCCACATACAAATTCGCCCAACTTTACTTCTGGGCTCTGGCAGCAGCAGTGCAGCAATAAAGCGAGAAAACGGCCCACCCGATCGGGTCGGGTGGTAGTCACCCGATCGGGTCTGGAGACAACTTGGGCCAGCGTGTTCCCCTCGCCTGTAGCACCGCAACGAGACCAAGCAGCACTCCACCCGATCAGGTCGGGCGGTAGCCACCCGATCGGGTCTGGGGACATGCTTCCTCGCCCGATGCGATCGGGCAATCATCGCCCGATCGGGTCCGCAACTTTTGTACCCGATCATAAATACTTCGCCCGATCGGGCTATTTCTGCCCGATCAATACACGGAAAACTCCTTTTGACTCCTTTGCTCTCTAATCTTCACGTTTAGGGGTCTTGGGACCTCCTAAACTATCCATAAAGCTCGCGAGCCATCCTACGTGCCTTGTAACATCTCGTAAAGCCGTGGTTGCTTCCAAATGATTCGAGAATAGGGAGAAAACTCCCCTAAAACCTGCAATCCAACACTAAAACACAAAACCACAACTATATACGATAGTTAGCATAAAATAGCTCCCAAGAGCTCCAATGACGCACAAATTAGCTTATAAATAAGGGAGAAAAGACTATATAAATACGTGATATCAAACTCCCCCAAGCTAAACCTTTGCTTGTCCTCAAGCAAACAGCACATGAATATGGAATAGATTACCTCACCCCAAAGATAAAAACAAATCAAAGCTCAAAACATTTTCAAGACTAAGAATCGTTCAAGCAGGCATAATTCAAGTTTGGCTAATCAAATCCATCCAACCACCAATCATTCAAGCGATTTATCAAACTCAAGCACCCTCAAAGGATACAAGTCCTGAAAAGGCACTCACAAGGGTGTCACTCCTCTCAATTTTGTGGCAGGCAAAGAATGTGCCCGAACACTCACCAACCCGACCATAAGTACCCTTCCCACTCACACTCTCATGTGTTTAAGAAGGTTCAATGACGCTCATCTTAGTCAAGTCGACTCAATTAGCAGAAATACTCTTTAACTTTGACAAACTAACTCGAGATCAATCAAATGAACAATGCAGACATAAGCTCAAGAGGACTTTATAGGGTTGTAATGGGGCTTAGGCGAGAGGTAGGGGATACTTTTGGGTAATGTGGTGGAAAAACCAAGAAAGGGGGAGCATAAATCATTCAAACAAGGCCTAGGATGGCCTACACAACTCCCAACAATCACCATAAAACCATGTAAAGTAACCCAACTCTCATAAATCAATGAAAAGCTCATAACAAACCCAATTTTCTAGCAATGGAGCGAATATTCTTTTATGAACGTACGTGAATGAAAGAACTAGAATTCTTTTGAATTTTTATTTCATTTTTTTTTTCTGAATTTCATTCACGCAACTCTAAACTTGCTTTCTTTCTTTTCTCTTTCTCACTCTCAAACCACAACAAATACACTTTTAAATTCCTCAAAGACCAAACTAAACCAACAAACCAATCTCAAACTCAACCCATACAAAAGCTCCCCCAAGCTAGGCTTGGAATAATATCAAGTGAAGGCTTTTGGCTCATAATAGGGGTTTAAGTAATACGAAACAAGTCATTAGGCTCAGCGGGGCTAAGGAGGATAAAAGTATATCAAAAACTCACTCTGAAGCTCAAGAATAAGACAAAAGAACGCCTCTATCACAGCACATGCTACAAGTCATCTAAAATCAGACAAGTACGAAGTCAAAGTCAAGATCAATCCACTAAAGAGGAACTAACACACAAGAATAGACTGGATAATAATATGAATCCAATAGGCTACAAAGAGGCCTCACAGTCTAACCAATTCAGGTATGCAGCACAAAGTGGTCTAATATAATCCAAAAATGCTCGAAATCATAGCAATCAAACATCAAATCATAGCCTCAAGATCACAAATGCCCAGCTATCCAGAAAACAAAGTCAAATCAATTTCAAATAGAGCACGACAAGGGGCACAGGGAGGCAACTAAACCAGTCATGGGAACCATATTTTTTTCATTTTTTTCAGTATTTTCCGAAAGCAGTAAAACTATTCTAGAAAGCAGTAAAAGAGATAGGGAATACAAACAGAACTCCTCCCCCAAGCTAAACTTGGCAGTGTCCTCAATGCCAAAAGGTGATAAGGACTATGCTAAGAGGAAAAACAATGTTAGTACCTTCACTCTCGCTCACAAAAGGAAGAAAAATAAAAAGAAAAGAAAAAGGGAAAGAAAAGAAAATACGAGTTGCCTCTCGCACAGCGCTGGTTTATAAAGGTCCCGCACGACCATAATCCTCCCTCTCTCAAATAGGAGGGGCTTGGCAATGAGTGCCACCCTCATCAAACATCTTTCTCCTCCAAATGTTCTTGACAATGCCTCCAGACGGTGAGGCAACCTTAGGTGGAATTTGAACCTTCTCCACCCCTACTTCATCTAAAACCTTATCCCTGCAAAAAGATTGTTCAAGCATAGGAGCCTTAACAGCATTGGTTAGTTTAAAAATTACTTTATCATCACCAACACTCAGAGTTAAAGACCCAGACTTGACATCAATGACAGCACCAGCAGTACACAAAAACGGCCTACCCAAGATAATAGGAATCTGGGCATCCTCATCCATATCTAACACCACAAAATCAACAGGAATATAGAATTTCCCTACCCTAACAGGAACATCCTCTAAAACACCTGGAGGGTATTTTATAGAACGATCCGCCATCTGTAAAGTGATTTGTGTGCATTTAAGGGCTCCCATGTTCAGTTTCTTATAAACAGACAATGGCATAACAGAAACAGAAGCACCTAAATCACACAAAGCCTTATCAATAAAAATAGGTCCAAGATGGCAGGGTATAGAAAAACTACCAGGATCTTTTAGCTTTGGTGGGGTTTTATTTTGAATAAAAGCACTACACTCTTCAGTAAGAGCGACACGTTTTACCCCACCAAAGTCTCTTTTCTTAGTAATCATGACTTTCAGAAATTTGGCATAAACAGGCACTTGGGTAATTAAATCTGTAAATGGAATCGTTACCTCAAGGTTCTTGACCATAGCCAAGAACTTACCAAATTGTTGATCGACCTTAGATTGTTGCATCCTGTGAGGAAAAGGTAGCCTTGGTGTAAAAGGCGTTTCAGAAACCTTCTCCTTTTTCTTCCCTGTCTGTTCAGCTTCTACAGACAAATCGACTTCAGACGTCGAATTCTTTCTTTTTCCTTCCTCTACCACCCTCTTCTTCCCTGCAGTCGGGGTAACCTCATCAATGGGCACTGGAGGGGCATCATATGCAATGCCACTACGAAGAGTGATGGCATTCACATGTTCTCTCTGAACTGGTTGCCCTGGCAATTGTCCCTGCTGCCTCTGTGCATTAGATTCTGCCAACTGAGCAACTTGAGCCTCGAGAAGTTGGATGTGCTTCTCTTGGGCCCTCCTTGCTTCCTCCTGGGCCCTCCGTGTTTCCTCATTTGCCTTTTGCATAGACAATATCAGTTTCATCAGTTCAGAATTGCTAGGCTCTTGTGGGTTGTTTTGTGGAGGTGGGGTGTGGAAATTTTGTGGAGTTTGGGAGTTATTGGGATGATGGAAGTTTTGTGGTGGTGGTCTTTGGAAATTTTGTGGGGGTTGATGGTATGAAGGTTTAGGATAGTTTTGTGGAGGTGGAGGTTGATAGTTTTGTGGATTTTGGTAGTTATGTGGAGGGGGAAGGTTTGTGGTCTTTGTTGGAAGGCATTGGCCTGCTCCATCTGAAATTGACTGAACTGACAGTCATGCCCAAAGTGACCCTGAACACCACATACCTCGCAGTAAGATGAGGTAATGGGTGCTACTGCAGACATAGCATTGATACTCATGGGTGGAGGTGTCGGACTAGAAGACTTCATTAGCTGCTGAGTTAGTTGCGCCATCTGAGATGTAAGCAATGAAATAGCGTCAACTTCAAGTACCTTCTTAGTCAAACTCCTAGATGATGAATGGTCATTGGCTGCAAGATTTGATATGAATTCATAACCCTCATCAACTGCCTTGTCTAAAAACACTCCTCCTGCAGACGAATCAACAATACACTTCGTCTGAGGCTGCAGACCATTGTAGAATGTCTGCGTCAAGAACCATTTGTCCATATTATGGTGTGGACACTCTCTCTGTAAATCTCTAAACCTAGCCCACGCTTCCCTTAATGTTTCATCAGGTTCTTGGGAAAATGTGGCCAGTTTATTTCTGATTTCTGCTGTTTTAGTGGGTGGGTAATACTCTCTCAGAAATGCAGCAGAAATCTCACTCCACTCGGTTTCTTTCACATCGTTCAACCATTTTTGGGCTCTATCTCTCAGTGAAAACTCGAACAACATGACTTTGAGTTGATCTGGAGTGACGCCGGCATGTTTAACGGTTCGACAAAGTTGTTGAAACCGTTGCAGATGATTTGCCGGATCTTCAGTAGGATGCCCACCAAACTGATTTTGCTGGACCATGCTGATGAGTCCAGGCTTGATTTCGAAATTTGCTGCGGCAATGGTGGGCATAGTAGGTCCAATGGAGAGACCATCCGGGTTGGGCACCCCATATGACTTCAGTGATTTTAACATAACTGAATTCAAGGTGTCTGTTCCGGAGGTGTTCAGCTGAACAGACTGCTTTTCTTTCTGCTTTATCTTTCGGATCCGCCTGATTGTCCTAGTGAGATCGGGCTCCGCTGGAATTGGGGAACCGTTTCTTTGGGACCTGGGCATACAAAAGAAACAAAAAGCAGCAGTAAAACGTACCTCGATTGAAACAATGAAGTTCCAATGAGGTACAGAGAAGTAGACCAAATAATTAAATAAAAACTTAGAGAACTAGCCGTCTCCCCGGCAACGGCGCCAAATTTTGATAGGTTTTAGTCGTGTCACCTAATCAAAAATAAACCTACGGACCTCTAACTAGGTAGTCAGTGGAAGCAGGGTCGAATCCACAGGGAGACAGAGTTTCTAAATCAAAATTCAACCAATTCAGCTACTCCAGATGAAAGCAGGAAGGAATTAATTAGACTAAGGAATAGACTACGGAAGACTGAATAAATCGAGGATTAAACTATGGAATAAAAACCTAGGGTATTAGGTCGGTCCACCATGCTTATACCAATCAAATAGGGTCAACTACTACCAAAACCTAAGTCAAGAGTCGGGGGATTAGAGCCTATGTTGAGCTATGGTTAAGACTCAACGCTCATAGTTCAACATACGCCGCATGTTCACTAACGTAATCAGAACTACTGATGTGTCCTAGGGCCTCTAGTCGTAGGACGGATCTGTGCAAACAACTATTAACCACAAGCAATCAATGAAATTGTACACTGACATTAATTACTCAATAAGAACAAACCACATCACAATCACCCTAATCAAGCCCTAGAAATTGATAGAAATCTAAATCACAATCATGGTATAAACATGGCTTTCCTATCTAACACCCTAGAAAGAGAACTACTCACTCATAATCGAATTGACAACTATAAGACTAATATGAAACCCTAACAATTGCATCATGAATAATTGAATAAATAAGCTAAGCAATTAATAATAATAAAAGAGATTAGAGTAGAGAAGAGTACCAATTGACGGAAAGCAGGAACTTTTATTGAAATTGAAATAGGTTCAATCACCTTTAATCTAATCTAAAGTGTTTAGAATTGAACTAAAAGCAATGAAGAATAAAACTAGTCTAAAACCTAATAAAAGATGAATAAAAGATGAGTGAAAGATAATGAGGAAAAGGTATTTATAATACCCCTCAAGTTCACTAAAAACGGAAACAAAAAGTGAAAAAGCGCGATTAAAGCACCAGACCCGATCGGGCCCGAGCACAGTACCCGATCGGGCCGGAGCACAGTACCCGATCGGGCCCGAGCACAGTACCCGATCGGGTCCACATACAAATTCGCCCAACTTTACTTCTGGGCTCTGGCAGCAGCAGTGCAGCAATAAAGCAAGAAAACGGCCCACCCGATCGGGTCGGGTGGTAGTCACCCGATCGGGTCTGGCGACAACTTGGGCCAGCGTGTTCCCCTCGCCTGTAGCACCGCAACGAGACCAAGCAGCACTCCACCCGATCAGGTCGGGCGGTAGCCACCCGATCGGGTCTGGGGACATGCTTCCTCGCCCGATGCGATCTGGCAATCATCTCCCGATCGGGTCCGCAACTTTTGTACCCGATCATAAATAATTCGCCCGATCGGGCTATTTCTGCCCGATCAATACACGGAAAACTCCTTTTGACTCCTTTGCTCTCTAATCTTCACGTTTAGGGGTCTTGGGACCTCCTAAACTATCCATAAAGCTCGCGAGCCATCCTACGTGCCTTGTAACATCTCGTAAAGCCGTGGTTGCTTCCAAATGATTCGGGAATAGGGAGAAAACTCCCTAAAACCTGCAATCCAACACTAAAACACAAAAACACAACTATATACGATAGTTAGCATAAAATAGCTCCCAAGAGCTCCAATGACGCACAAATTAGCTTATAAATAAGGGAGAAAAGACTATATAAATACGTGATATCACCTATCTAACACCCTAGAAAGAGACTACTCACTTGCGTTTGGGCTTTAGCATGGCAGCAGCGCAGCGTTTGACGAGAAATTGAGGCCCACCCGATTACTGGCCCGATCGGGTGGTGGATCGGGTGATATGACCAAACGAGCCCAGCAGCACCACGGCGCCTGTAGCACCGCAACGAGACCAAGCAGCACTCCACCCAATCGGGTCGGGCGGTGGTCACCCGATCGGGTCTGGGGACATGCTTCCTCGCCCGATCGGATCGGGCAACCCTCGCCCTATCGGATCGGGCAACCCTCGCCCGATCGGGTCCGCAACTTTCATACCCGATCAATAAATCTTCGCCCGATCGGGCCATTTCTGCCCGATCAGTGCACGGAAACCTCCTTTTTGACTCTTTGGCTTCCTAATCTTCACGTTTAGGGGTCTTGGGACCTCCTAAACTACCCATAAAGCTCGTGAGCCATACTACGTGCCTCGTAACATCTCGTAAAGTCGTGATTGCTTCCAAATGGCTCGGGAATAAGGAGAAAACTCCCTAAAACTTGCAATTCAACACTAAAACACGAAACCACAACTATATACGAAAGTTAGCACAAAATAGCTCCCAAGAGCTCCAATGACGCACAAATTAGCTTGTAAATAAGGGAGAAAACTCTATATAAATACGTGATATCAATAAGCAATAGGAAGGATCCATTTCACTTTCCTTTTTGATTAGCCTAATCCTTTAAAAATATTAGGAAAGATTTGGAAGGAAGTTCTTCCTTTCTCTTCCATTCTTAGCCTTGCTTCCAGAACTATTAATCTAACAAGCTGTCAACAAACTACCTAGCTATAAAGAACTTCTTTGGAATTAAATATGATATTGAATTTTAATGTAGCGGCTCTGGATCGGCTTGCTGCCAAAAGTGGCTGCCTGCCTGGTGAGAAATTGAGGAAGAATATGTTTTTTGCAACAGTCCTATGTGTGTTTAAACAAACTGCGAATTTTTGTGATCAGTGGGATGATGATGACTTACTCTAACAAGCATATTAAGATTTTATGCATTACTTACTGATGGTAGGGTCGTGGTTGCTGTTTCAACGTTGTAATTTATATATTTATTCTCATATTGGTTTGCATTGTATGCTGCTGCTATAAGCCTCAAACAGAGAAAACAGAGTTCATTGTGATACTTTGTGTGCTGCTGCATAGAAGACGTGTACATAGAATTTCATTTTTTTCCAATAAGAATTATGTGATGACAAGACCCTTAATTTCATTTTCTTTCTTAAAATGCTGCTAAGTATTGCTTAAAACAAGTTGGAAATGCAATTGGGAATGATTAACAAGCTTTTTTCTTGTAACATAACCTATTGACCACACAACTTAGGCTTTTAATGTTATATACAACCCAGAACTTATTGCTACAACCTTATACGCTTCTACACACTACAACGCTTACATTGACAATATCACATTGCAGGTTCAATCATAGTTACCCCTAAAGAGATATTGGAGCTTCAATTCGAAGGAAGTATTCCTCTAGATGGCTCAACCACGAGCACAATGGACAGTTTGAATTGCGACTTTTGAAGACACTTCCTTGATGTATTAAGCTTTTGGAAATAGACACTTTGATCCTGCACCTGCGTTCAATGAAGGAAAGACAATGTCTTCGATAGTCATTCTTAATTGTACAAAGTATTTTTTTGCTAAATAATTATGAACCTCATTTTGTAATGTAAATGCTTGATAAAACTAAATGTGTAATGGTAATTAATTTTACACTATATGACAACCCACATAGCACTCGTATCATCACTAATCCAATAACGACCAAAATTCGATTGCATATTTTGGGGAACCGTGTGCGTTAGCGCGCGGTTCAACAACTAGTTACAATAAATATCGCTGTAGAAATTGAGAAGGAATGTTCATTTTGGTAGGAAGAGACAAAAGCAAATAAGATCAAGTGGTCCAAGCAATATGGAAAGATCTAAAGCAATGGAACAAATAGAAAGCATTGTATAGATATGACTACACGAGTGAGCTGGATTATGTACAAAGTTAAATGGGCAAACCTCCAAGCTTCTGCCAAAAAAAAACCTCCAAGATTGGAGGGGGATGAATATACACTAACTCGTACGACGGTCAAGCGATAACCTTTACAACGATATTAACGAAGTACTTCGTTCGCTTCTTTCTGTTTGTACGATTTACTGTAACTCTAAATATCAAGGAAAGTGATGTTAAAAGTATGTAGGTGGGGCCAATAATTAAAGAGTCCGGATCATCTAAACCACATAGTGTCCCATTTTCTATTATTTTGTCCCATAACTTAGATAAATTAATTTTTTTGTTGTGATTTTACATGCTCCCTATTAGTAAAGCCTCCTCAAAAACAAAAATATAGAAAATAATATTCACTCATTAAAATAAAGAGCGAAAAGGAAATAAATCGTTTTTGCCCTTTATTTAACTAAGTGAAGTTAGTTTTTTTAGTTTTTATGTTTTAGGAGGCTTTACTAATAGGGAGCATGTAGAATCACAACAAAAAATTAATTTATCTAAGTTATGGGACAAAATAATAGAAAATGGAACACTAAATGAGACACTATGTGGGATAGATGATCCGCACTCATAATTAAGAAGTCCAAATATTTATAAAGTAAATGGAGTGATAAAAGTAGGTGAAAAAAATTATAAGGTACACGTTAGACTAAAAAATGATAAAATAGGGATATGTGGGTAATACAATTTTTCAATATAGGAAAAGACGAAAAAGTAGGACAAACAAAAAGAAACAGACAAAAACGAACGGTTAGTTGGACAAATAAAAAGAAAAGAAAGGAGTATATTATCCTATTCTCTAATAAATACTACTCCCTCCGTTCCCAAATGTTGTTTCCATTTCCCAATTTGGTGTTCTTTTAAGTTGTTCTCATTTAAAATCTTTCTAAATTTAACCCACCTAAAGTCAAATCACTTTATAATTTCATTGGTTGAAATAAAATGATGATCTTTATGTTTTGCATGGTAAGTTGTAACTTCTTTGCATTAATGACTTTTTTCACATTTATTATGCTTTGGTAAGATAAATTTTAATAATAAACCTATCAATATGTATTCATTAAATGTCATTTCATCAAAGATTCTTTTTTCTTAATCCTCTCCTCGATTCCAAATAGGAACAACATTAGGGAACGGAGGGAGTACTATCTTATTGTTCAACATTTAACATAAGAGAAAATATATTAATGTGCGATATTTTTAGATTTATTTCGAAATATACTTTCAAGATACCAAATTTGTATGATCATCTGAGTAACTGGATCAAGAAATTGCCCAAGATGATATCCAACAATAAGTTATTCTTTTTGACCAACCAAAAGGTCAAAACATATTTTCTCCATCCTCAAATAATTGCAACTCTTTGCTTCTCACGGTTTTCAATGTGATATTTTGGACCAAAACACAAATATTTATGATTATTATTGAGTGAAATCATAAAAAGTTGATAACTTGATAATACGTGTTGTGCCAAAATCTAATAAGGATCCATTTTATAATTTTTTTTCTTTAACAAAGTAGTCTCAATTCCTAAAGTCTAAGATTTTGCATTTTATTCAATAACGGAAATAGTATAGTTTGGTATTTAGGGGTGATTATCGCACGAACCGATATTGAACACCCCTGAGCTCGGCTCGGCTTGTTTATTTTTTGACTCGGCTCGTGAGCTCGACGAGCCTGGAAATTGAGAGCTCGGCTCGAGCTCGTGAAATATCCTGAGGCTTGAGCTCGGCTCGATTATTGTAGGCTTGACTTTAAACCACTTTTTTATATAAAAAAATCTATTAATCTAAAATTCAGAATATTGGCTACCAGTAATCCAACATACACGATCAATTTTTGGTTTTATATAGCATATACTAATCCAACCAGTGTATTTAAAATTGAAAGGAGCGACCATTTAAGAATAAAAAATGTAATTTTTGAAGAAAATAGTTCAGTTTTTAAAAATGTGAATTTTCTAGGGGAAAAAAGTTAGTCGAGCCTATTCACGAGCTTTCGAGCCGAGCTAGCCTAACTTAGTTCGGCTCGTTAAACTTTCGAGCCGAGTTTTGACCCAGTCGAGCCCGAACTGTTCGCGAACATGACAGACTCATCCTCACTCTAATGGTATATACTTCCTCCGTTTTTATTTAAATGTGACACTTTTAAATTCACGGACTCCTAGGCAATTTTTGGGAAGGAAAGAGATAGAGAGAAAAAAAATAAGGGGACCCATGTGGGAGAAGATAGATAGAGAGAGTTTATTGACCAAAAAAAAGTGTCACATTTAATTTAAAACTTTCTAAAATAGAAAGTGCCACATTAAAAAAACGAAGGAAGTATACAAGATTTTTAAAAAAGCAAAAGAAAAGAGAGAGATTGTGGATAAGGTTGAAGCAAGGTCAACATCAGAGAGATTTTGAGAAGAGAGAGAAAGAGCATTATCCAAATGCCACGAGTGTATAGATTAAATTAGAGGAGTAGTAGTGTAGTACAGAGGAATACTGATGTGGGGTCGAGGTAGATCAAATCCACCAACCACGTGTTAGAGACCGCGTGACTTGGTAATAATATCCTATCTCTATATCCAACCCCTATATCACGTGATGCTCATCACTCATCAACCTTTATCCAACCCCTATTACACACAACCTTTGCTACCATTGGGCTTTATTGAGGCCTTGTTCTCCCTTTTATTGAACGAAGCTAAATTGAAATTAATTAAATTTAATTTAATAGAATGAATTATAATGATTGGAGCTAAATAAATCAGAATAGATTGAATTAAATTGAACTAAATTAGCATAAATTAAATAGACTATGATAAAATTAATTTATATAAACCCAGTTCAAAAGAATAGGGCTTCATTCTCCTTAATCTAGGTCAATTTCGTCAAAGTAATTGTTTGAAACTTCTACTCCTTTTCTCCAATGTTTAAGGAAATTTTTCCTAAGAGAATTTCCATTTTATGGTAGTTTGAAAATAATATAACTAGATGAGAGTTCAGACATGCACTCCCATATTACAAGCATAATAGAATAGAGGAAAATCAAATACAATATTGACTAAATTTGATTGAGTCACGTCAAATAATATTTCTTAAAACTCAATTTTGACCCGAAATGACAAGTTAAGTTCAATTGGCCTTGATTATACAATATCAAATGAATCAACTAGATTGCATAATGGTCGACTCAAATTGACTCATTCAACTCCTAACTCAATCAAGTTTGATTGATGAAGCGGGGCAAGACTCACTCTGGCTAGTTAGCCCTCCTGGATCTCTCCCCAACAGTTGATCTTTTCAAGTATGTATATACTTCCGTCATATTTTTTTTCTTGCTGACTCGTTATTGTGTTATGTTTGTCAATGCATGACTTTACTCACATATATGTTATACTATCAATAAGCAAAATTATAATTTGAAAATTGTGCAATGCAACAAGATCTTATATGATTATTTTTTCTTATGTATAAATAACATAAACTAGTTCGAGTAAACTATCGCTTGGGCGCAAAAGAGGCGTAAAGAGTATGTTTACAATAGGAATGGGGACAAGTATTTTATGTACTCGGTTCCTCAATTTTAACCACGAGACTAAGACATCCTTGGTTAACGTAAATAAATAATGTCAAAAGTTATGATGAGTCAATTAGGTGTAGGGCTATGTTTGGTTAGAAGGAAAATATTTTTTTGGAAAACTAGTTTTTCTATTTTCCTTTGTTTGGTTTTAAAAGACTGAAAATAAATTTCTTAATAACTAAAATAGTTTTCCAATGAGTGGAAAACAGTTTGATTCTTACATGGTGGGAAAACAGATTTCCTTCATATTTCTCACTTTGCTCTTTCCCCCTCCCCTCTATCCTCCCATTTATTTTCCTTCTTATTTGTCTCTAACTTTTATGTAAGGAACCAAACAAAGGAAAGCTAATCTACAATTGAGTTTTCCCTTGCAAAATAGTTTTGATGGAAAATTATTTACCATTAAAGTTGATTTTTTGTCCAACCAAAAGAGCCTAAAAGAAACTGAGGGAATGTTAAGGAATGCGATTTTTTAAAAATAAATATGAATTCATATTACCTCTGTCTCATATTAGTTGCAACAGTTTGACTGATATAGTTGTTAATATACAACATTGACCATAATATATCTAACTACCATTAGTAATTACAAAATATGAAAAATTAATATGTCAAATTTATACATTGAAACAAAACTAAGAACATCTTACGTACTTACATTTGGTTTTATATGCTAGTTAAAAATTATGGTCAAAATAAGGCATATAAATATTATAAAGGCAAACTATTGCAACTAATATGGGACAGAAAAAATATGAAATAGTGCATTATAGGAAAAATAAATAATTCTAATAATTACTTGAAAATGCATTTTCATTCCCACATATAAATAGAAACTATAAAGATTAGTTAAAGGGACCTATTAATTTGGTTTGCCATGTGCGTTGTTGGTTATTCAAATTCTTTGAAATGATAACCATTAACCAAAGGGACCTATTAATTAAGCATTGGCCAATTTTTTGATAGGGAAATCTGCCGAAATCAGCAATGAATTGAGATGAAGCATATCCCTGTCAAATGATAATTTCCTAGCTTATATATTAAAAAACGTAGTTAAACACTATAATCCATCACGTATCAATTTGTCACCATGCCTATTTGCATGATGTGTTATTCGCTTCATTCTCATTAATATAAAAAGGGATATTTCCTGAGGTACCCTCGAGGTTAGGGCTAATTCCTCGGGTACCCTCCTCATTTTTGAGCTAGCTTAGATGCCACCAGAGTCAGTGTTCGCGTCTTAAATGCCATTAATGCTAACGCCGTTAGGGTTTCTGTTAACTTTGTCAATTTTATTTCAATTTTCATTTAAAAAAACAAAAAAAAACAAAACAAAAATTAAAAACCCAAAACCCTCCCACTCTCTCTCTCCTCCTCCCCCCACTCTCTTTCCTCCCCCTTACTGTGAACCACCCCACCCACCCACCCACCCACTGTAAAACCCACCCTCACTACTACACCGCCACCAACACCACCACCAATCCATGAAACCAATTACATCATCCTTTCCTCTCCATCATCTCTGATCATTGGAATTCCTCCATCACCATTAAACCTCTGTGAAACCACAACTCCATTATCAACAACAATCACAGCCACCAAAACCAGAGAAATTCGATGCCGCTTTGATATCTTCGTTGGTGGCGTCGATTGAGATCTCTAATACTTCGTAGGATGAAGAGGCGGTGGTTCCCGGAGAAGCGAAAAGGCGTCGGAATCTGAGGGAGGGTGGTGGCGGAGAGAGTTTTCCGGTCGTCCTCTTCACTGCTGTCGAACCCGCCTAAAATGAACCCCAACATGAGCACCGCCACATTCTCCTTCTTCAATTGACACCGCCAATTTCAAGAAGGAAAATGGAGGTTGAAGGTGAGTGAAGGTGTGAAGGTTGAGCAGTGGGAGGGGAGGGGGAGGAGAGAGTGGGGGGTTTGGGTGGGGCGGAGGTTTCAGGGAAGGGGGAAGGGTGGCAGGGAGTGGCTGAGTTGGGGTTGGGGGGTGGATTGTGGGTTCAGGGAGAGGGAGGAGAGAGAGAGGGAGGGGTGGGGGTGGTTTTAATTTTTGTTTTGTCTTTTTTTTTGTGGTTTAAATGAAAATTGAAATAAAATTAACAAAGTTAACAGAAACCCTAACGGCGTTAGCATTAATGGCATTTAAGACGCGAACACTGACTATGGTGGCATCTAAGCTAGCTCGAAAACGAGGAGGGTACCCGAGGAATTAGCCCTAACCTCGGGGGTACCTCAGGAAATAACCTTGACTTTGAAATAAGAAGTTTCAACTTTCAACCACCACTCCAACATGTTATTAGCGCTTCTTTTATCAAAATCAATAATGATGTAAAAATGAAAATTGAGGGCCTGTTCTCCCCAGCTAATTTTCAGTTCAGTTCAGTTTAGTTCAGCTCCAATCAGTTCAGTTCAGTTCAGTTCAGCTCCATTCTTTTATAACCATTTTGTTAAATATTATTATTATGTTGGTCTAATTTATTTTACTAATTACTCTTATTATTATTATTTATTTTTATATCATTGTTATTAAATATTATTATTATATCTATAAGTATTATTTAGTTTATTATAGATTTACTCATTATTATTTCTATTATCATTAGGGTGGAACATGATTTAGGTCAAAAGTATGAACCAATCAAATCTCGTCAAAATGGTTTATGATGCAATTTTGCATGGTCTGACCCAATTATTATTTTATTACTAAATATTATTATATTATTAAATCTAATTATTAAAATATTAATATTAATTTACTTCTTAGATATTATTGTTACTATATAATCATCATCAAGTATTAATATATCAATAAAAAGACTAGAAAATAATTGTTATCAATTATGATTATAATCATTAATCATTATTATTAATACTCTATGATTATTAATATTATTTATTTGTAACTATCATTTGAAAATATCCAAAATACTATTATTATTATTCATTATTAATTATTCATTATTATTACTTATCATTATAATTTTTATTTAATATTTATATTATTATTGTTTAAATATTATCTATATATTTATTAAAATCAATTATATTTAATTTAATTTAATTTAATTTAATTTAATTCAGTTCAGTTCAATTCAGCTCCAATCAGTTCAGTTCAGGTCAGCTCCAGTCAGTTCAGTTCAGTTCAGCTCCAATCAGTTCAATTCAGTTCAGTTCAGCTGAACTATGCCGAAGAGAACAGGCCCTGAGGGTTAAATTATAACTTTTCACAATCCATATTATAGACGAGTTGACTTTTTCTGATTATTTTTCACAATGACACTAATCATTAATTACAATACACAAAAATAACAGGAGCATCATGACAATCGAAACTTTCCTAACATACGTTTGTTTGTCCCTCGTCCTAGATTACCCATGCCAATGATCACCGTTGGCTTTTCAATTTGAACACTTCCAATCTTCACTATATCAAATCTTGGTGGGTGGCGCTTGGTCTAGGGGTATAAGGTTAGAATTATTCAGCCTTTGTTGATGTTGGCCGCTGGTGAAGGTTTCATAATTATTCCAGACTTTGGTATTAGCCTCTCTTAGTTTGTGTTAATTGCCTTGTACGCCTCTAAAAACTAATTCTGGTACACTAATGCTCCGTAGTGTTATTATGAAAGTTGTTAAATTTCTTCCATCCCCATCATCTGAGTAATGAAAGTGCAGGATACAAGTTTGAATCCATTTTTCGATAGTAATTGGGCTCCTAAGGCTTGATAGTTGGAAATTCGTTATGTTTTGCCACGAGGAATTAGCTAGGGGGCACAACCATAATTTGATTTGTATAGAACTGACATTTTCATTTACCGCAATACCTCATTTGGAGATGTTAGATTTAACTTGCAAGATATTCTCCCCTAATTTCCAAATGAAAAGTTTTAATTTGGGTTGATTTCTACACACAAAATTTTGTGCAAGCAGGAAATAGAGTATTATAAAAAGTTGGATCTATTTGGTGAGAGAAGGTAACGTTTATCATATTTGGTGGGAAACACCCTATGTTTTAAAATAGTTGCGCATTTTATGTTTTCATGCTCGCCAATGTATAGGTTTAAACATTAATGTTTTTAATTATCAATAAGCAAAGAAAAAATATTTAAAATATTTATTGAGATGAATCTAACAATAGCTGATAAGACTTTTTTTTTGGCTAAAATATAAATCACTAAAGACAATCAAAACTTAAGATGTGAACAGTAAACACTATACACATGACATATTTATTTTGAAACGGAGGAAGTGCTTTATAGAAGTTACTCAGGGAGAGAAATAGAGGGTACCGAAGATGGTTTAATTATTCTACAACCTATGTGTTTATAAGTTGCAACCTAAAATGTTTTGTTATTTTGATTCGATGGTTTGTCAACTTGCAAGTATAACTATTAATATGTAATCATCTATTAATAAACGATGACAAAAGAAGAAAAGTTAATTCCCTGTGAGTTTCTTCACAAAAATTGTTCTTGTTTGGTTGGCATAAAACATTATCGTGGGTAAGTCATTTCTCAAGTCTTGTAGGTATTTCCACTTCTTAGAAAGTCTAACATCGTAAACTTCCCCATACCATCAAATTTATATCAACCACATAATAGTGCAAACATTTTTATTTATTTTTATACAGGCATAGTGCAAATATTCACTATCTAAATAACTCATATTCCCCTCTCTATTTGCTTATACTTCCTCTATTTTTATGTTAATTGTGAACTTTTAATTTCACGAACTTTTAGACAATTTTTGTTAGAGGAAAAAAATAGAAAGAATGAATGAAAACTATGCAAAAGGATAGAAATAGAGATAAAGATATGCTTAAAAAAATTTCATAACTAATTTCAAACTTCCGAATATAGAAAGTCTTGCAATTAAAAAAACGGAGGAAATAAGTAAAAAATCTGATTGCAACCCCTATGGGCGATGGCTTTTGCTGTTTCGGGTACTCGAACCGTGACCTACCAAAAAAAACAAGGCTGAAAAGAGCGTAAAAGCTGCATTAAATCCAGCCCAAATTACCCAATAGTTGGAGGGATCCTAAGTCATAAGTGGCCGTCTATCATCAGTCAACATCATCAATTGTTAGAACAACTACTAATTTGGATTTTGGAGGTTCATAAACAGTGTACTCCGTCCCGAAAAAAAATAAAATAATAGAAGTGTACTCCATTAGTCTATTGCGGGGGTTAAAAAGAAAAGTGTTGATGGCTAACATTGTCTATTATGAAGAAGAAGAAGTCATTGTATCTAAATTATACAGTTATGTGCTTTTTAACTTATTTTCAGTTTTTATTATAAAAAATAGGAAAATTATCATTTTGGGTACCTAAGGTTTGACTAAATATCATTTTGGGTACCTGAGTTTTCAATATTATCAATTTGGATACCTAAGGTTTGCTAATAGGTTCAATATAGGTACCTCCTTACTAACGGTGTTAACTTACCATTAACTGTGACCCACTTAGACCGGTCAAACGGGTCGGTTAAAATTAAAAAAAATCGGGTTTGATCGAATAAACCTTGTTTAAGACCCCAGATATTAGATTTCAGGTAGATCCAACGGGTTAAGGGATGTGAATTTGTCAAACGGGTCGGTTAGAATAAAATATTTTGGAGTTCGGGTCCAATAAACCTTGTTTAAGACCCAACATGTTCAGTTGCGGGTAGATCCAACGGGTTAAGTGATTTGAATTTGCTTTTTCTTTCATTTAGTTTTTGGGGTCATATATGTAAAAAAAAATCCCATAATTTCATACTAATGCTATAAATATAATGATTTTCCGGTTGGTCGAGTAAAAGACAGTTTTCCCGGGTTCGGGTAAAAAAATTTGTGTTCAAAATCCATTATTTTTGCATCGGGTTTCGAGTCAGATTTTGACAGGTGTAGACCCACTTCTTAAAATGATCAATGACCCTAATCTATTTCAAGAGTAGTATTGGATTGGCCATTTTTTTTTTTGAAAATAATAACAGCCATAGATCTTTGAAATAGATTAGAACCATTGATTATCTTAAAAAGTGGGTGACATTTAACGGTAAGTTAACACCGTTAGTATGGAGGTACCTAAATTAAACATATTATCAAACTTCAGGTACCCAAATCGATATTATTGAAAACTTGGGTACCCAAAATGATAATTTTCCTAAAAAATAAGTTTAAATAAGTTTAGATAAGGTTTAATAAAGGGAGATAATATTTATTAAGATCGAATGAAGTCAAATAAAAAAATAAGTTCGAATAAGCTAAGATAAGTTTAAATAAACAAAAGTCGGAAGAATGTTCTTTTTACTGATGCAAGGTTTTATGGCTGGGCAGACTCTATCTCACAAATCACAATACACAAACCCAAACATGAAACTTAAACTGACACCCCCCACACGCCATGAGACTCGACTCTTATAGTGGAAAGTAAAGTAGAAAATAAATAATATTCCCCAACTATCAAGAAAAGGGTGGTGTATAAATACTTCCTCTGTTTCATAATAGATGCATGATAGGTTTTAGTCGTATCACCTATTCAAAGATAAACCTACGGTCCTCTAACTAAGGTAGTCAGTGGAAGCAGGGTCGAATCCGCAGGGAGACAGAGTTTCTATATTAATATTCAATTAACTAACAACTTCAGATGAAAATAGGGAGAATTAACTAAACTAATGAGTAAGCAAAGGAATACGAATTAAGTCGAGGATTTAACTATGGAATAAAAGCCTAGGGTATTAGGTCGGTCCACCATGCTTATACCAATCAAACAAGACCAATCTAATCAAGCCCTAGAAATCAATAGAAGTATAAATAACAATCATGATATAAACATGGCTTCCCTAACTAACACCCTAGAAAGAGAACTACTCAGACATGATTGAATTAACAATAACAAAACTAATCGAAAACCCTAACAATTGCATCATGAACTAATTGTTAATAAGCAAGTAAACTAAAGCAATTGAGATATAAGAATTAAACAATAAGAAAGACGATTACCAAATTGACGAAAAGCGGAAACTTTAATTGAATTGAATTAGTACTTGAATCTCTTCTACAATGGAAGACAATGAAAAACTAGGTTAGGAGCTCTCTAAATGTTCAACAGAATAAAAGATACAATTAAAAACAACCTAAAAAGTATTTATAGTGCCTAAGAAAAAATTAGATAGAGTAGGGAAATAATGAAAAATCGCGTCCCCATGTCGTCCACCCGATCGGGCAAAGGCCGCCCGATCGGGTCTGGGAACAAGTTTCCAGCATCAGCAAATAGAGCTTCCCCGATGAGATCGGGCAACATCCACCCGATCGGGGCCGCAACCCCAGCACCCAATCGGGCAAGTCCACCAGATGCCATCGGGTGGAGGTCTTCTTCATCTCCTCAGAAAGCGCAGCAAAATTGGCTAAGTGTAAGCCCGCCTGACGGGATCGGGCAAGTCCACCCGATCGGGCGGAAAATCTGAACTTCTGAGCTATTTTACTCGTACCCGATTGGGCAGTGGTTGCCCGACCAGATCGGGCGTGGCTTCTTTCTTCCTTGCTTCTACTTGGCTTCAGACGCCAAGTCTTTTGCACATTTTTTCTTCACAACGGGGTCTGAATACCATCTCGAGACCGCCAAGATGCCTCATAACCTTCCGCTACAGCGTGGTGCTCAAAACATCAAGTAAATAGAGAGTTTTTCCCTAAAAACCTGCAAAATGATATGGAACACACAAACCGCAACTATATCGAAATAGTTAGCATAAATAGCTCATAAGAGCATCAATATCGCACAATTTAGCTTGTAAAGAAAGGGAAAAACTCTATAAGAAATCAATATATCAATGCATCATTTATATTTTTCACGCTTGCCAATGCATTATTTTAAACATTAATATCTTTAATTATCCATAAGTAAAAATTATAAAAAGAGGATATTAAAAAAATACATATTAAGACGAATCTAACAAGATCCCACATGATTATGTTTTTCCAAAACTGTAAATCGCCAAAGCCAATCTAAGTCTAAACTGTAAATAGTGCAAAATATGAAAATGTTGCATCTATTGTGAAACGGAGGTAGTAGTTGAGTGAGAAATATTTTTGAAATGTAGTAAATTCATGCCCAAAATAGAAGTACCGATTGTCCGATTAAACTATATCTTTTTGACGTTCCTACTCCCTCCGTCCCAAAATAAGTGCTACATTTTGACCAAAAAACTCTCACATTATTGGTCAAAATGTAGCACTTATTTTGGAACGAAGGGAGTATATGAAACTTGTTGCATGTAAATTTAAACAATGGGAGTAACAATTATTTCACATGTCAACTCATAAAATTTGTGGTGTCTTTTCATGTCAATCTCAAATTTGGTTGACTAATGAACAATCTCATATTTGATAATCCTTTTTCTAATATTAGGCCTCAATAACTTAACAATTTGTAGGTTAAATGTTGCTATTTTTTGGGGGGCCAAATTCATATTCTTCTCACTTGATTTAATTCCCCTTCCATCTATTAGATTGGTATGACTAAAACCCTGGTCTTTTGAACTAAATACAGTTGTAGGGTCTGTTCTATTCAGCTTATTTTCAGTTTAATTTAGTTCAATTCAGCTCTAATAAGTTTAATACTTTCAGTTCAATTTAGATCTAATAAGTTCAGTTCAGCTCCATTAAGTTCAGTTCCGCTCAGTTCAGCTAGAATTAGACGAAGAGAACAGACCTGTAGTGAACTGAATTGAATTGAAATGAACTCCCCCATTTAGTAGAAACTGAACAAAACTGAATTTAAGGTAATTTACATTAAAAATATTAGGATCTCAAAGAACAAGTGTCTAATTATAAAAATAATAATTGATGCATTGATGATTCATTTAAAGTGTTTATTTTGGTGCATGGTTAAAACTTTTATAGAACTTTGTATAGTAGTTTTATTTTGTTTTATCTCCACAGTTGATATTTCATTTTTTCAATTTTTCATTGTCGTTGATAGTACACCTATCCAACTTATTACAAATTACGGTCCACTACTTAAAAAGAGTATATAACACAAATGATATAAATGAAATTGATCAGACCTACATAAAACAAAGTTACACAATGTTAGAAGTTAGAATTATTATGAGCAAATTAATTTTGGATCGATACAAGATCCTATATTGCTAACATTTTAGATAATACCGGGAGTAACATTTCTTCCAAATCTTCAACAAACAATTGATAAGTTCCTCCAGATATTTTGGATGTCGTGAAGTGGTGTATGATAGCTCAATACTATGTTGCGCCAGAAGCGCTATACCTAGAAGTAGAGCAAAGCAATTGCTTGTGAATCGAGTCAATCCAAGTTTGGTTACGCCGCCACTTGGTGTCACTGAGATCCTACGGTTTCTCAACTGCCATCTGTCCCCTTCATTGTTGCTTCTTTTGGTAACTCCCAAATCATGCAAAGCTAAAAAAAAATATTCCCTCCATTTCTCAATAATTGTTACGCTTTCCTTTTTAATATGTTTCACAAAAATTGTTACACTTTACTTTTAACATTTTTGGATATATGGCCCCACCATTTTTTTATTCTTTATACTCTCCTAAAATTAATTTTTTATTCTTTATTCTCTCTCCTAAAGTTACTTTTTCCTATCATTGTCATGCTTTTACACCCACTTCCTTGATTCTTGTGTTTTTGTAAGTGTAACAATTTTTAGAAAACGGAGGGAGTAAATAAATAGAATTTTCGCGAGCTAACCAAAGGTCTCGGAGAGAATGTACGGAAACTACGGATTACTTTTAGGATGCGTAGAAACTAGAAAGTTTTACTCTACATTAATTTTTCCTCCGCTCTTGTAAGAAAGTAAAAATTTCCTCTGTTCAAAAAAATAACTACATATTTGCCGAGACATATTTTTCACTGTTAATATTTTTAATTATACATTTGTAAAAATTATGAAGATTACCTTTATAAAATAAAATTTCAACTTGGACCTTTTGCTCTACTAAACAAAATGAGAAGGTATTGAGTAAGACACGTCCGACCATAACATTTGGTCGGACGACTTTCAGTTGGTTTCATTTTTGTTTCAGTTAGTTTCATTTTTGTTTCAGTTGGTTTCAATTTTTGTTCAGTTGACCTTTTTATTTCAGTTGGATGTCTTTTAAGTTCAGTTACTTATTTTATTGTTTCATTTACGTGTTTTAGTCTAACTGAAAAGAAAACTTGAGTAAATGAAACAAGATAACTTCTAAATGAAAGCAACTTATTTCCAGTTACTTATATTTTTCTTTCAGTTGGTTTTATTTTTCTTTCATTTAACAACTAACTAAAATAAAAAAATAAAAAACACTAACCTCTGTTTTCTTCTCACTTTCTCCTTCTTCATCAATGGCATCAATAGTAGAAGTTGAAGTATTGTTCATTAATACAAAATATTGCTTAATTTTATTGATGTATCACGAGGTAGAAGTTGATGTTGCCTTCTTCTTTCTTTGCGTTTCTTTCTTGCAGTGAAGGGTTTCCCGTTGCGCCATTGTTGTGCAATTATCTTTTGCTTCTGTCTTCCTTCAGGTTGCCTCCCCATTGATGATTTGATCTAGTTCCTTCAGGTTCCTTCAGGTTGCGCCGTTCTCGTCCGGCGAAACATATTGGGTCAGACCGTCTGACCCAATAGTTTCACAAACAAAATAAGGTTCCACCTCATGATATTCCCTCTTCAAAATATCATGTATTTTCACGAAATTATCATTTTGTCGTAAGAAACTATCTGAAATAAGTTTAGGAGAAGAATTTTAAAATGCAACAAGCTAAGAAATTGTTGGCTTTGACTAATAACGGGCCAATTAAGCATAGTCCGTTTATTTTTATCTCAAGGTTGGAACTTTGGAAAGCTAACCCCCTTATCATTAAATCAATTTTTTTAGCTTCGTATTCGGTCGGAAAATAAGCACAATTATCTTTGCCATTTTGTTTGGAGTGTATATTTAGACAAGGTATTGAAACTGTTACTCCTATTAATTCAATTCCTTCCCAAGAAAAATGAAGTAAAAGAAGTACTAAAGAAAAATGAAGTAAAAGAAGTACTAAGTACCCTCACTGTAATATTTTTATTACTTGTACTCCTAAATTGGAAGTAGTACATTGTACAACAAATTTTTTAAAAGAGATAAAATTATAAGGATAGAAGATCACCTATCTCATAGATGAACCTCTAATTGGTATCAAATGTACAATCAATTGAAGAAAATTGATATAAAAAAAAAAAAAAAGTAGTAGTACAACATGTTTATTGTACCAGTCTTCAACAAAGCATTGGTATAATTGCTAAAAATAATGTAGACTATGAGCCTGTTCTCTTCATCTAATTCTAGCTGAATTGAACTAAACTGAAAATAAGTTGAACATAACTTACCATATGCGTGATTTACAAAAAGTGGTTACGGTTCATTTTTTTTAATGAGATATACTTAAATTAAAGCGCTTTCAACTTTGTTGCGATTGTGAGTTTCCATTTATATACACTAGTCTCATCGTGAGTCATGATGCGTGCGTAATAGTTAAAAATTAATAATTTTTTATATGAGAAATCATCAAAATTCTAAACTAAAACAAGAAATAACAAGAGACCATTTTTTAATGCTTTTCATATTTTCGATTTTATTTTCTAATAACAATGATCAATTGATCATCAAGAAGCCTTTTAATTTATACTTTGTTTGTGCTAATATGAATGTAACACTTTGACTAACACACTTGTTATTACACATCTCTAATAATCTATCAGTTGAAATATACGAAATATGTTATTGATCAGATGAAAATATGCATTAAGATTAAGCTCAAAAATATCATCTCTACTAACTTTTGTTAGTGTACGTTTTATATGTGTATGGACTTATGGTCAATATGAAACATCTAGAGATTATAATCCTAGAAGGTTGTATTTATATTGTGATGAAGGAGTACAAGATAGTTCAATTATTTCTATTACAAACTCATTGATTAATATAGTACATGAAATTAACCAAATATGTTCATACGAAAGATGTTTGATTTATTTAAATAAATATCAATCTATTATTTTAAACGATAGAAAATTGATATCAATCATCAGAATTAAGCAACGAAGAGCATAAGAATCAAATCACTATAATTAAAAGAAAATAAAAAAAAAAATAGTGCATATTATCTTACTAGTAATCTATTATTCCTCATTATCATGCTATATTAGCGTTTAAATATCCTTATCCAGTTATTCATTTCCACACAATCCAAATATAGAACAAAATAGCATAATGTGAATGTGACAAACAAAATAATTTATTATCATCTAATCTTATCTTATATCTTGCTAATTACCAAGTACAATAAAAAGAAATAGTATGCATAAACTTGTACGATCGGTTACAAAATGAACCTCCTAAAAACTCAAAAAGCATTTCACATCCTTAATCTCCGATTCCCTCCAAACATAGCCTTACCACTAGAAAACAAAGAACACAGAATATGAAAGGTGTACTGTTACTATTACAGTTACCTGCAGGTCAGAAAACATTACGTGACAGCCACCGAACTTTTAACCTCATCAGTAGATTTTCTCGCCAAATTAACCGTAGTTAAAACATCAAACTCAACCATAGTTACTCTCCCACACCTCTACTTATACCAGTTTCCCCCCACTAACCCACACCATGACTTGTCTTCCTTAAAGAGAGATAAAGATTTCTAGAGAGCGCATATAAAAAAACAACCGAGTTGTACTTATATATACACTCTCTGACTCACTGAGTTAGTAACAGCGAGTTACAATGATGATGATCCACAGGCAACATCCAACGGTTGAGGTACCACCATGGGACCCACCCTACGAAGATCAATCAACGACACCGATCTTCTCACCACAAACAAACGACTATTTTTCTGCATTACGGCGTTACTTACCTTCATCCGAGTTCGACGACTCGGATACCGAGTCATCAGACCTCCCATTCGACTCGTTCACGTGCGACAACTTCAGAATGTACGAGTTCAAGATAAGGAAGTGCGCACGTGGGAGGTCGCACGATTGGACTGAGTGTCCGTACGCTCACCCGGGTGAGAAGGCTCGTCGGAGGGACCCACGTAAGTACCATTACTCCGGTACTGCGTGTCCTGAGTTCCGACGTGGCAGTTGTCGGAAAGGCGACACGTGCGAGTTCGCTCATGGTGTGTTTGAGTGTTGGCTGCACCCGGCCCGTTACAGGACCCAGCCCTGTAAAGACGGGCCTCACTGCAAGCGCCGCGTCTGCTTCTTCGCTCATTCCCCAGAGCAGCTGCGCGTCCTCCCCGAGTCACCTCCGAGTCGACTCGGTTCTGACTCGCTTGAGTCTGCGTTCGAACAGTTAAGGATACTCGAATCTGCACCGAGTCGACTCGGTTGTGACTCGGTAAACGGGTTTGTCGGGTCGCCTCCGAATATGAAGGTGGGGATGGGGTATAATGGGTATTCTCCGACTTCGGTGTTTGACTCGTTTCCTGACTCGCCGCCGATGTCGCCGAGTTACGGGGTTGACTCAGTGAGTGAACTCGCGAGTGCAATGAGGGGGCTGCAGTTGGGGAAGATGGGGATGGGGCCAAGGAATGTGTGGGGTAGTGGTGTGCAAATGGGTTCGCCGAGGAGTCCGAGAGGTTATATTGTTGGTGGCGGTGGTTGCGGTGGGGGTGGGGGTGGGGGTGGGGGGAGCCTACCGGCTACCCCGACCAGGACACCGACTCGTTCCGGGCTCGGGATGTTTGATCCGTGGGATTTGGCTGTTGAGGAGGAGGTGCCAATGGAGCGAGTTGAATCAGGGAAGAATTTAAGGGCTAGGATATATGCGAAGCTGAGTAAGGAAAACTCGTTGGATTGTGACCGAGTTGACTCAGTGAGTACTGGGCCGGATTTTGGGTGGGTTTCCGAGTTGGTCAAGTGATATGATGACGTGGTGGGGGCCATTTTAATTTCTGATTGTGGATATGAGACGAATTTCAACTTTTGCTTTCAGTAGTGTAAATATTGAAGAAAAAAGAAAAAGAAAAAGATGTTGGGAAATTAAAGAGATAAAATGTCTCCTATTTTGTGGGCCGTTTTTTTGGAGGCATTTTGTTGAAGGGGTAAAAATAGAAAAGGGGAAGGAAATGAAAAGGGGAAGAAAAATCGTAGTGTACAGGTGGAAAATCTATTGAAGAGGCTATCTTGGGAGATTTTAGTAGTTTATCCTTTTCCTTGATATTTTGTTAATTTTTGTTAATTATGCTATGATTTTTAGATTATTGATTTTCCGATCTTTTATATATAAAGTAGTATTATGTAATTAGGCCGCGTTTCATTAATGTGAATTGTTAATTTATATTTTGCTCGTTTGTCAATTCCTATTTATCAATAATATTTGTTTCGCCTTCTAAATTAATTATGTTAGTATTGTTATTTACATGTAATATGCAGATTGGAGAATGATTTTTGTATGAATACTATTGTATTTTACTTTGAACGAGGCGTTCCTTGTAGAAAAGGTAGCAAATTAAATAAAATCATATATTGATAATTTATATGGTTAAATTATTGTCTTTGCTATATGGGGTTGAAACTAAGTGATTATGAGTATGATTGTACGAAGTGGTAGTGTGTAAGAATGAAAATCCCATCTTAAGAGTTAAGATAAACAACATTTTGGTCATCTTAAGAGTTAGAACAACTTATTGCACATCTTAGTCGAATAAATATTGTCACAAACACTACACACTAATGTGTAAGAATGAAAATATATTGTGAATTTCGTGACTGAAATTTTCACTTTCTTTGTCATTATTATAATTATAATGGGAAGAACAACATATTTAAATCTCATCTCGGAGATGGGGGTAACAAAATCATGTCTAAACCCTCATTTTGGAGATGGGGCAACAAAACCTATGTGTTGCCTTCGTTGCTTTGGAATTCGGGTAAGTGGGTAACAAAACCATGTATGCAACTATGCATTGCCTTAGAGGCCCAAGCTATGTAGCATATGTAATTGGGGCCTAAGGTTTTTTTATTTGTTTAAAAGATAGATTTTGAGTTTTCCACAAATCCACACTAGTAGTAGGTAGCTAGTTGATAAAACTTGTGATATGGTACCCAACATTAAAAATCCAATATCATTGTTGTTGATGTGACATTTTTGAAAACTAATAAAATAATTAAATTAAAATTTGATTATGAATATGTAATAACGTCTCATAGGTTGGGAGATTTGCCCTATCAGATTTGTTATTGGTGGGTTGCCACTTCCTCCCAATCAAATGAAATATGATATGTAATGGCTACTCCTATTTCTATTCACCCAAACATTAAGCATTCCATAGCAAAACTATGATTATGTTTCATCTTATCCTGACTAAATCGTTTGACTTGTAACTTGGATTGACATGGGATGGACATAGTGCAAATGTTGTTCATAATTCAATATGTCACTATAACTAAGTTCATATTCATTTTGTTCAAAGGGACTGGATTTTAACATTTTTTTTATATTGACGACGAAAAAAATGGCTCTTACCTATCTCAAAAACTATTATTTTTGTATTTTTAAATAAATGAAAAGCTAAAAGGCCAAAAGTAAATAATAAAACTGTCCAAAAACTATTAATCAAACAATCCTATTGCTCGTGTATGTTGGTTATTGATAATAATTACTCTCTTAGGTACTGTTTGGTTCTCAACAGATAACGGATAACAGTTAGCTGATATAGTAAGTCATTTGACTAGCTGGGGGAACTAGTTAATTTGTTCAATTGTTTGTATTAACTATTTTTGTAAAAGTATTTGGCAAATTAACTGATTTTGATATATGATTTTGATATGTAAGGACATTAGCTAAAATAAAAAGGATACTTTTAGAAGTAATAATGGGTAGATCTTTCACAATTATTGTTTTACAAAACATAGAAGAAAAAGTTGCTATATGCAACCTTTTCATTTTCAGAGTTTTGGTGTCAAAACCTCTTTACAAACCTCTTTTTATCAAACATCCTATTTCGACTTCTAAAGAGTCAAAATTAGATCTGTCAAAATTCTATCTATCAACCACAACCTTACACTTTATTTATCTATGGGCTTTTCATCCTTTTTATTACCTAGGGGTTGTTTGGTTGACATGAGAAAACATGGGCAATAGAAAATCCCATGAATTAGAAAATGGGTGGGTTGTTTGGTTGACACTAAAATGGCAAAATTTAGTAATTTGAAATTCCTAGGAATTTCAACTTCCTACAAAATGGAAGAATTTAATTACATAGGGTCCCCTAGGTAAGTTGAAATTCCCATGGGAATTTACTTCCCCCATTGTCAACCAAACACTTTAGCCAAATTCCCATGAATCTGATTAAGGAACTGATTTCCTATGAATTAAAATTTCATGGGAATTTTCATTTCCCACGTAAACCAAACAACCACCTAGTTTCTCTTCCATTCTTAACAATATCCAATACCTCAACCTTAGCACGAAAACTAACCTGTCATTGACTAAATCATAATTTATTGTTTAGATTATAATTTTGATTGTGCTGAGTTTTAAATTAAATTGGATACCAATCAATTCATGGGCATCAGGTACTTAATTCCCCACTAATATTATATTAATAGTTTCTTAAAAAAATATTTTGGAGTATATTTAGTGCCTTTATGCTTTGCTAATCAACCTTGATGAAAACAAAAGCATACAAAAAAAGTCTTTCATGCAGTTGGACATATGGTCCTTTTGAATTTATATTATGGTCCTTTTGAAAAAGGAAAGACGAGTTACTAATCAAAGTTCAATCCTCATAGTTTCTTGGTCTATCCTTTTACGAGTAAAACGCTAGTAACTCATTCAGTAAGGGTACTAAATGTTGAAAATCATGTACTTATAATCTAAAAGGAAAATTCACATAATTAAAGAATTAAGTTTTATTTTCAATCTTAGACATAAGTTTTCTAGCAAAAAATATTTTAAACTTCAAACAAAAATATCTGAAAATCTACAAAGTAAAAAAAAAATTAAAATATATCAATGCTTATATTTTCTTGAGATGTATAAATAGACACCCACTTTGCTATATTTTTATATACTTTTGAATTTATTTAAGGATGAACGAGAAAGTGGTAGAGAGAAGGGGATGATGTATTTTTTTTACTTATGAGTGATGATGCTCTAAATGACATCTTACATTAATCTTTAGTAAGGTTTTTTGTCTTTTTGGGCGTTTTATTTCAAATTACTATCGCTAATCTACTCTTTAATATTCATTACTCTTTTTTTTATACATTTATATTGTTTCGTTGTTTAAACTCTTTTGAAATTACAACTACACCCTCTAAATAAACAAAATAACTAAAAGTTACGATTAATTTTAAAAGTATGAAAAATACGTATACGCTTCACTGGAGTCTCCTAAATCGTTATATATTACTTTTTCGCACGAGGCACGCATCGCGTGCATAAAAGGCTAGTTATAGTAATGAGAACACATATTCAAACATGTGATATTATCATCCATAAACTCCATAAACTTTCATTTTCAATAAATAGCATAATTTAAATGATACTAAATAATAATGAGATTTTAGGAAAATTTGCGAAAAAACACCTTATTTGTTATAATTTTTGTGAAAAAACACCTTATATAATTTTTTTTGTGAGAAAACACCTTATATGTCACTTTTTATCAAAATACACACCTTGTTGTCAAACTTTAGCTAAAAAATCAAATATTCGGTCACTGAACATCTTATTTTTCCTGTCATCCTTTTTGTGTGTTGGATACATACATTCACAAAAAAAAATTGGTCAAAATCTGACACGCAAAGATGAATGGAAAGTTGGAGGTCAATGTCTAAAAGTTTAACTTTTTGGCCAAAATCTAACAAAAAGGTGTGCAATTTGATAAAAAAGTAACATATAAGGTGTTTTCTCACAAAAATAATTATATGAGGTGTTTTTTCACAAAAATTATAACAAATGAGGTATTTTTTCACAAATTTTCCGAGATTTTATGAAGAAAATCCAAAATTGAAGGACCCAAATTATTACAATGAATATTGAACATGCTATTCCCAATATAAAGATACCATATAAAACCGTTTAACAAACAGGTCGTTGAGACTTTTGGAAATTTCCATTTCTAAGTTCCATGGTAAAATTTATGAGCTAAAACTATGTAGTCTGTCTTATAAGTGATCACCTACTTTTAATTTAAAATTTGGTAACAGTCCAGTCCCAATATTAAGAAGAGGACGGACCACCTTTCTGAATAGAATGATCAATTATATCTATTCAAATAATTACATTCTTGAATCTATTTGGTCACTACTTTATTCCATTCAGTAGGTTGATGTGTATTTTAAAATTGTCCGATCTAGTTTGAAATTCAAAAGAAAATGAAGGAAGGGGAAGCAAATGGCCGACTAGGTTGGTACGAGATTTCTAAATATAATATTGGGTTAAAGTAAAGTGAATGAACATGGGTTGTGAAAATAAGTCAAACTTTATACTAGAATTAAACCATCTATATATATATATTAAAACGCGTAAGCAAGGGTTGCAACGTGCCATTTGTTACTTCATGTCATCGTCACCATTGTACGTGATAATTTGCAATACACAAAATGCAACTAATGAGTTTTGAACACGCGACCTATTAGTTATAATGTCATAGGCTCTACCATCCAACCACATCCCTTTTGTTGTGAACTTGTAATTAAGGATTCATTTTACCTTGATTAAGCTTTGGGAAAAAGTAAAGAGACCTCATTCATTACAATTTTTCATGTTCCATTTAATTTGTTTATTTGATTCTTAAATTATATCATCAAAATTTAATATTAAAAAAAATTTAAACTATGAGGAATATTATTCTAACTCAATTAAAAAAAGAAAATCCCGGACATCGTCGGAGGCCACACACTAGTTTATTCTAATAAATTTGAAACTCTAGATTCTGTTATGAAACCATACCGATTACCAAGTTAATGGATAGTGATTTAAGTACTCTAAATCGATATCTAAACTTCTTTTGTAATAGCACAATTCTGTATACCTTACAAGTCACACATATCAATGTCTAAATCAATTTTAAAATATCTAAATTAATACATAAAGTTTGCTTGATGAAAGATCAAACTATAATTAAAGCAAGGCATTATTAATTAAAGAAAGCAACTGTTTAGTCGATAATAGAGATTTTGGATATCTCTTCGTGACGTGGAAGGGGCAAAATTTGATGATATCAGTCCTTATCAATTACCCTCAAAATAGGTTAAACATTTTTTTGTGAGACAATTTTCCTCATCCACTTGCTAGTAAAGTAAAGTAATGATATGACTTCTTTTTAAAAATATTGTTATCATACCTACCTAACTTAAGAGTGGTGCTTTTTTTCTTTTTAAAATATGGATAGATGATATACTTACGGTGGAGATAATTATAAACTGGATCGACTTGAAATATATGTGAATTTTTGAGCTTTTAAAGTGATGTTTTTAAGTCAAAATTTAAATCCGACTTCGATAGACTTACCATGATTTATGACCAAGTAAAGTCTGACTCGAATTTACGAATTTTAAACATGTTTTTTTTTATTTAAAATGAACCCAATTTGATCTAATTTTTAACTAGGTCTAAGTCAAGGGGATCAACACAATGTGGGATCCACTATTCAAAATCTAGGGATCTTAGTTTAGTTTCATGGTTCTCCTTTAATTTCTTGCAAGAGGGAGGAGATAGGAAATGATAGGTTGAGGGTTTGGTAAAGTAGTTTTGGTTAGGGTGTATAAAGAGGAGACATGGAAAGAAAATTTATTGTATAAAACTTAGTTGATAGGAGACAAAGAACAAATGAAAATACTTTTAAAATAAAGAAGAGAAAGTTATTCTATAAAACTCAGTTTGGAAATTGGAGATAAGGTTATTTTAGTCCTCAAGTAACTAAAAAGGAAACTATACGAGATTTTGGACAGCTCCTTGATTTAATATACATGTAGTCATCTAGGTATAAATTATAAAATTGATGGAAATACTATGACAAAGAATAAAACGAATCTTTTTATATCCAAACTAAAATATAAAAAGTACATCTATCTATACATCTTACATCATTCCCATTGAAATTTAGTAGCGATTATTTACCTTAATGGCTCATTTAATAGATCCTCATAAAATGATAGTAATACTAATAGTACTAAGTTTATATGTAATTTTATTTGGAAAATATATTAATTTTATGGCAATACTTGTATACCTTTAAACTTGTGATTTTTTTCATAAAAATTCATTACTAGTAGTCCGGATTGGATATTTGTAAACAAAATCACATGTTCGTGGATAGATTTTAATGACATAAAATGACTAATGAGTGAAGGATTTTTCTTCAATGTACTTTAAGTTTTTATAGACATTACCGTCATTTAGTACCACTTATCAAACCAACTATAAGTTGACAAAATTTTGTTAAAAGAGACGGTCTAATGCTAAGACAAAATTAGACCAAGTAAAACACACATTCTATTAACAAGCCCATGAACATAATATTGGACTATATCTCAAAAGACGTTTTATCCCTTTATAATATTGGGTTTGTGCCGCTACTTATTTTTACGTTAAAATTAGGTAATCTTGTACAATACCAACTCGTAAGTTGAAGCCTACCTTTTTTTTTTTGGTGAATAGACTTCCCCTTTTTCTCACTTTTTGACATGACTAATATTTCAAAGATAATACAAGTAATACTTTTATGTCAAAATTTAGAGGCTGGCTTTCACTTAAACCTAGGATGAAAATACAAATAGGATCTGAAAAAGTGGGTTGTGCAGAACTTGTCCAAAGTAAGCCAAGATATCCTTCAAACAAAACAAAACAAAACAAAGTAAGAGAAGATTATTGGGCCGTAATATTTTGGAGATTTAGATGCGTTAGCTTTAGGCCAACAGTGGGCCTTAAGTTGATTGGCCCACATTCCTGGTATATCTCCAGCCTCTTCTTAACCAGCGACTAGGCTGGGCTAGCTTGTCCAAAGTACTATAACATGAACCCACCCAATCTATTCTTAAGTTAAGGTGGGCCGGGCCTCCACTGGGCCTTATATCTTAGGTTCATATACAATTGGGTTATGAGGGGAGAAGATATTGGGCAGAGCTGATCAGACACGCCCATGAAATTTCAAGTTTTAGACGTAATTTTCCGGCCTGGCCTGAATTTTGGACAAATTATTGGGTTCTTGGTGTGACTTCGGTAAGGCTTGTAGTTAAAAGCATGGAAAAAGCCTAGAATTCGGACTTGATTTTTAGGGCTTTGGGCACGACTCCACGGAGATGGCCCCAACACGATCCGACTCGTTGTGATAGGAAAAGTATGTAGTAGGCTTGACATACCATTTGATCACCGCTACTAGTACTATTAGCCTATTGGGAAGGGATAGCTTTGAATTGTTACTATCGGTATATATATCTTTTAAATAAGGACATTTTGATGATTCCGAGCTAATCATTAATATTATTAATGGAAATTAAAACTTTTATACATTATGCAATTACAATGGTTTGAAAGGGAAATATTAACCTCGAATGTCGATACGCCTAATATATATGGTAGTTGACAAGTCGTGTTGCCTCTAGACAAATATGTCAAATGGCTTAACCAAGTTGGTTATTAGTTGTGTAACTTTAAGTTGGTTTGGAGTCTTTGGACTACTAGTTTGGGCTAAATATACTTTTTGGATTGCTTTTATGACTTTTTTTGTTCTTTTAAAGACATCTGTGAGTCATTTTGCATTTTATGATATATCGAGTTCATATTTTTTTTTGATGGAATCTCTCTATGTATTTTGATATCTAAGGCAATATAGATTTAGTGATACATGTGGTAGAGAGTATAATAGAGAACCAAGGTGGAATAGTGGAGGTTTATTAAGGGTTTTTTTTTTCGAACTATGTCTTCAAATTCAGATTTCAAATATGGTGTCCAATATCCATTGAATAAGGAAGAAAGAAATTATACTAAATAAAGATTAGTATTATAGGAGTTGTGACATTCTTTACCCAAAACGAAGGCGCCATCAAGCACATACACTTAAGGCCTTGGTTTCAATATGCACGTACTTGATCAACATTCTTCAAACTGGATGTGTCTTTCCTTCAAACAAATATAATTGATGTTGGATAACATTTTTTAAAATTTTACTGGTTAAGATAAATTTCATAATCGGACTTGTAACTTACTTAGTTCCACATTTAGTAGGGTATCCACATATTAGGAGAAAGAAAGAAACTATATGCAAAAAAGAATATAGATATAAGAAAGAGTTGTAAAACTTTTATTCAAAGGCTCTACCAATTTGCATATACTTTAAAATATATATATATAGTGATCGTTTGGTTTATGTGAGAAGTCAATATTTCCATGAAATCATAATTCATAGAAAATAAGTTCCTTAATCAAAGTCATGGGAATTTGGTTAATTTGTTTGGTTGACAAGGGAGAATTGAATTTCCATAGGAATTTCTACTTACATAGGGGGACCTAGGAAATTAATTTCCTCCATTTTATGGGAATTCAAAATTCCTAGGAATTACTAATTCCTAGGAATTACTAATTCCTCCATTTTTCTATATTATTATCACCCAATTCTCAATTCATAGGAATTTCTATTTCCCATGTATTTTTTGTCAACCAAACAACCACTACTTGAACAGTTGCACTCCAAATCAATTGTGTTTTTCTAAACCATATTACTGACGTATATATAACACTAATGCAACCCGTTCAGACCTCACCACCTCTTGTAACAAGGTTTGATCACATGACCTAACTATCCCAATCAAGCTACTCCTCGACCTTATGTTATGCACAACACTTCGACATAACATACATAGACAATGATTAATCTTATAGTACTAAGTTTTTTAACTATATGATGACTCCAACTATTAATAAGGGAAGAAGAAAAGCAAACAAGAAATGCATTCAATAATCTAAAGCCACTTCTACTCAACTCCTACAATGGAAGTGCCTTCTCACAGCATCATGACTTTGTGATGGTGTTATTTTGCTATTTTGGCCTAAAGTTGTGATAAACCTACAAACGAGCAAACCAAAAGACAGGACGAAATTCTATTTTTAGTATTTGGTCCCCTCTAGGGCAATTTTTCGGTGGTTTTAGGAATAAAAGAGCTTAGAAAAGAGGAAAAGCAATTAGTATATAGTTTGTCCAATTGAATATGATTAGAGGAAATTCATGACTATTCATGCATACTTGATGCATAATATCTGACATCTCCATAGATGCAATCGTTTTTTGGGCTTTATTTGTAATGAGATTGGGACCAGGTCGGAGCCTTATTGTACGGTGTGGGTCCTGAAATTTAGTTCTAGGATGTCACTTATTAGTTCGTGGACTGAGAATTTAGGGTTATAAAATCAATAATCAACATGATACTTACTTCTCTATTTTAATAGACCTATAAAAAGGTAAATAAAGTTTTTTTTTTTTTTTCATTTGAGATGTCGAATTTGTCAATTGCCACCCCTTATTTAATTTAGGTCCGCCATTGAGTTGAGTTCATGCACCCCAAAAGTGAATGTAGGGTTAGGGAATTTGGTCCCCAAATTGTCTCTAGGACTTGAACTAGTAACCTCAAAGTAATATCACAAATTTCTAATCACTAGATTGATGCAAGTTTTGTTCTCCCAAAAGCAATTTGTCTATACCTACATCATTTACTTTATCTCTAACAAATATACAAAAGCTCAAAAACAAGTTTAAAAAGATTAAAAATTGAAGAGCGAGCATTGTAGTCTGACTAGATGTTTCTTATATATATACCATATGACGACTCAACCCACAACAAACTAACCCAAATAACCAGACTAGATGTATCAGGATCTGATTTAACCGATTGCCTACTCAAGTTGTTACCAATAAATTTTACTTGATGATAATGTTGCATATTATTCACAACTTGGCATGACATGCAATGCTAGAACCTAGAGGTCCTTCTGATAGTCACAAGATAAATACTCCCTTTGTCCCATATTAGTTGCAACAATTTAACTTTTACACTATTCATATATCTTAGTTTGACCATGATTTTTCTAACATATAAAACCAAATATTAGTAAATAAGATGTTATTAGACTTGGCTCAATGTACAAATTTGACATATTAATTTTTTATAATTTTTACTAATTGATAGTTATATATATTAATGGTCAAAGTTGTGTATTGGCAAGTGTGCTAGTCAAACTGTTGCAACTAATATGGGACGGAGGTAGTATCGTTTATGAGCACTAACTTACTCATCACCAAAAACAAGGTCATCTCTTGCACAATATTCTTTACCATAGAGCTAATTGCAAGTTGCATCTCTTTAATTGTTTCAGAGTCTTTTGTATCACAATCATGTTCAGCTAAAAGGATGATTCAGGTAGTCCGCCTGATTTTTCTTATGTAAAAAACGAGAAATGATAATTACAGTTTGATATTGTTGACAATTAGTTTGATTGGCAAAATATTATGAAAGTAGTACCTAAATTTTTTTGAATTCAATCTTGTTTATATCAACGTGTTTTCACATTGTATAAATCCAAAAAAAATTGCAGTTTGATGGGGGTATAACCCTATCACTGGCTAGTATCACTGGCTAAGAGACAACTACCATATTGTGTGAAGACTTCTTTAGCTAGATAGATTTGTTAATGACATTATTGCATCCAGAACCTGATATGGATTTTACTTAAGGGGCATGGTCGTTGAAAAAGATTGAGAACAACAATAAGTCAATAACATTAACCACCTAATTTGGAAGTGGATACCATTAAGTATTGGTGAAATTTAGGATTTTGAATGTGAGAGTATGGCCATGCTTCTTAAACCTATTAACTTTGATCATCAACCTAAATTCTCTATTAACAAATATAACACCGACATAATTACTAAATAAAATAAAATGTTGTATATTTCTCATTTATTATGGGTGAAGGATTGAACGAGATAACACTTAAATTAACCGAGAAATGAGATAGATAAAATGAAATATCTGATGCAGTCTTTACCAATCCATTTACTACTACATCTTGTATCTCAACATTTAGTTTGAAAATTTACGCTTTTATATTCTTCTTGTAGATAGTCCATCCTAATTAAATTACTATCAGTCAATTAGAAAACAATATAAGTTAAAAAATAATTAGAAAAAGGTTGAAAAGTAAAAAAAGTTTCTAGTATGCATCTCCCCCCTAACCAACCTTTTTTGAGCTTTCATCACTCAAGCGAGAAAAGTACCATCAGCAATACATGTGTTAAAATCGTTTGACTAGGTTAATCCTATGAAAGAGAAAAAGGAGGGAAAAGTAACGAATCAAACAAACACCAATAATACATAGCAACAACCTATTATTATTATTTTTTTTTATTGAAAAAAAAGGTGATAATTTAGTGGAGTACTATCTTGAATTTTATTGACTTGTCTAGAATTTGAATCCTTATCCAGTATTTCAATAGTATAATGGAGAGTATATTCGGTCTTTATATTGGTGTACTATACGGGCTAGTAACTTAGTAGGACATCTCATTACTGATGATTTATTTTATTTATTCCATGTACTCAGCCTTCTCTTGTGAATATATTGGGAGTTTCTATCGAACATAGCGTCTCTTTTCTATTTCTAATTAAAAAAGGCTTTAGACCAATTATCGTACCTGATAAAAAGAATTGTTTTCATTATTTTTTTATGAAAAAACCAAAAAACAAAAGTCATATAGAAGTCAAGAGTCACTGTTACATTTATAAAAACCAAATCCAAACAAACCCCCAAAACTCACCAATTACCTCCTTTTTAACTCTTTTTGCCTTAGCTTCCAAGTTCTATGCATTATTGCTGTACTCTTTTCCCCTTCAATTCTCTCTCTTTCATCTTGTTCTGAGTTCTGAATTTCTGATTTCTGAATCTGAAAATCCTCTGTTTTTCTCTGTTCTTTCTTGTTATTTGGTGGCTCTTTTCTTGTTTGTTTTATTAAAATGGGAAGAGCACCTTGCTGTGACAAAGCAAATGTTAAAAGAGGACCATGGTCTCCTGAAGAAGATGCCACTTTGAAGAATTACCTTCATAAACATGGCACTGGTGGTAACTGGATTTCTCTTCCGCAACGAGCTGGTACCATCTCTATCTCTCTCGTGTTCATGTTAGTCGACCTCAAATCATCTCGGGCCTAAGGCTTTGTTGTTGTTGTCGTAGTTTTTTTTGGTCATCTGCCTTTTGAACTAGATTAACATTTACCCAATTGTAAATTTGCAAAATTTTCTTGCTTATAATCATTTTTGCCTTAATTTTGATAGAAATCATTCATACCCATTACATAGAACTCAATGATCAACTGTAATTTTGAATAAAACATTATCAAATTGGTGCATACCTTATTGCATGTTCATTTACCCAAACTTTATAGTTTCTGTGTGCCATTTTTACAGCTGGGATTACACTAATCATTGTAATTAAGTTCATTAAGCATTGATTATTGATCATTCTTTTTACATTTTGCAAGGTTTAAAGAGGTGTGGAAAGAGCTGCCGATTAAGGTGGCTAAATTATTTAAGACCAGACATTAAACATGGCTCCTTTACCGAAGAAGAAGATAACATTATCATTTCTCTATTTTACAAAATGGGCAGCAGGCAAGTTCATTTTCTCCTCTCATTAGACTATTCGCCGTCAGTTTTCAGTTTTTGGTTTTAAGTTACTAGAAATATGTTTAGTTTGAAAACTGACTACGAATAATTTAAAAAACTTAAAATAAAAAGCGATGACGAACATGCTTAAAATGCCCTTTCTAGTGTCTTTGGGACTTAACATAATTAAATTTGTCTAATGATTTTTGGATTCACTAAATGGTACTATCAACATGAATTTTTTAAGCATCAAGTCTGTTTCCATCAATATTTAATTGGACAATAAATGACCCTTTAGTTGTTGTTTTCATTTGGATTATTGACAACTTGTGGATTAAGAAATTTAATTAATACTGATAAAATCTTTTGTGATCAGAATTTCTGTCTTTTTTTGGTAATTTTTTCAATTCAATTTTTGATTGAAAATAATGGGTTAATGATGTGAATTTGGGTAGGTGGTCAGTGATAGCTGCCAATCTACCAGGAAGGACAGATAATGATGTGAAGAATCACTGGAATACTAAGCTCAAGAAGAAACTCTTTGGTGGAAGCAACAATGTTAACAAATTCAACTCTTCTAGTATCCCTAAAATTGATGTCCCTTTCACTTACAACAATAATCTATTAAATAATCACCCCATTTTCCAAGCTTCTCCATCAAATTCTACTCCTACACCTAGCTACATTAACAACACTAATCTTAATATTAATCATGATCATCATCATAATCGTCTTCATCAAAATCATGATCAATATTATGTTCCAATCCCTACCTTTTCAAGTTTGTTAGCTCAATGTAGTACAAATACTTCTTCTCCTATGTCACTATTGCCTAATTTCACTTCATTGGTCGATATCGATCATCCTAACAATAATAATAATACCCATAACCCGGTTTCGAGCCTGAATTATATTTCGCGGTACCCAACTCAACAATCGGGTTCCACAATTATGGTTTCTGAAAATGTGGTCCCTTCCGAGGATGTTTCTAGTGTATCGGGATCTTCATCAGCTGTTTATGGATCGAGTTTGGATGATGATCCATTTTTCGCTGAATTAGGATTCGGGTTGATTCAAGAAGTGATGATGAACCCTACTTGTAATACTTATAGTGATCAAGAGGATATTAAGCCTCAAGGGCTTGGTCAAAGTGTGGGTACTGGTTAGTCGTTTATTATGACTTAGAGTGATCAATTAGGCATCTAAGTTTGCTTGTTTATTGTTAATTAATTAATTAATTACTAGTAGTACATTTTAGTAATTTAGTAGTCAGTAATGCTACACCCCCTCATTTGGTTGTTAGTTGTTGTCCATACTCCATAGAAGGGGACAATGTAATGTGAATCAGACTGATGATGAATTAACAAAAAAGAAGTATTATAGTATGAATTACTAAATGGAAACTTTGGTAGCAAGACAAAAATAATTGTTGTTAATATTATTCTTTTATCTGCATATTTACTGGTTATGATGGTTACTCCAAGCTGAGAGGAAGGGGATCCAATATAGAAATATCACCCGGAGTTAGTTGATAATCAACACAACAATGTTATAGTGTTGAGCACGAGATTTAGACCATTAACTTTGAATATATGTTGCATAGAATATTCATGTAAGTCGCATGTCTGTTTCGAACACAATAAGTTTTTGCATTTCCCACACCACACATGAAAACATGTATATAGGTTGAATATGATTGTAAACCCTCGTTTTCCGTTTTTTAGTTTAATTCGTATCAGTTTCTTGTATCCGTTACCTTGCAACTTTGCAAGATAGGCAGATAGGCTTGAGCCCATTTGTTCCTTTTTTGTTACTGGCTTTATCCATATTGTAAAAGTTTTTTACTAGAAAATGTCAAAAGTGGGGCCAACTAGGAGTTGGGGTTTGTTTGGGTTACTGCAAGGTGATTTCTGAAAGAGGAGGGCATCAGAAATTCAGAATACAGACATCAGCATGTCAGTTATTTTCCTGAAGGATGGTCAATGTCACGAAATGTGCATGGATGTTGAAGTTGAAGGGCCAATTCAAAGGGATGATGGTAAATCAAAAATGTTTCTGAATTGAAGAAGAAGAGGAATTATGGGGATCACAAAAGCTGCTTTTTGCTCAGCAATGAGTAGAGTACAGTTCTTTTGTGCTTACAGAAGTACAGTAGGAGTCATGAGACTATCATGGTCAATTGCTGTAATATACTCTCACACATGCACCTTGCATGAACAATTCAAGATCATTCAATGACTATATATGGAGTATATCTTTCAAATGAGCTTGGGGTGGCAACCTAATGGCAAACCACGTTATCTCTCTAACTCTCTTAATCTAAGTTGTGGTTCGAATGCGTATCCAAGAAATTAAAGGAAAGTGGCGTAATAGTTTAGTTCGGACTTCTATGGTTGTTGGCCTTCAAGTGCAACTCAGATTGAGATTCTATTCGAATAAGGGGATAATGGTCCCGATTTTTTCCCTTATAAAGTATCAAATGATGAGCCCGTGTTAATGGGTCATAACCCATGGGATAAAATAAAGAAAAAGTCTATTCAAACAAGGGGATAATTATCATCAAGACCAACTTTTTGAAAACCTTGCGTTGGGTAAATTAATAAGTTTTAGTTTAATCAGTTAGAATTATTTCAGATAAACTTTAATAAGTTCTAACACCTTATAATGACTTTCAATAAGTTTAGATAAGTTTTAATAAATCCAATTCAGATGACTTCAGGAGAAATAAGGTGAAGAGAACGCACCCTAAAAGCAAAAGAAGTACTATGTAAAAACAAAATTTCATGAACGTCCATTGAACAAATCAATAACAATATATCACGTGCCTTTTTAATAGTTCTAGTGTTAGGGTATTGTCAACTTTAACAAACAAAAAATCAACTATTGGAATGAAAGAATTAAGATGGGACAAAGGGATATCATAATTTTTTTGGCAACGTACAAATGAAGCTATAACAATACTCCTAAACAAGTACAACTAGTAAGAAAAATAAACTAGTTATCTGGACACTGAGTTGCAGTGCATTCGAGACAGAAAGTAGTATAGTTAACACTAAGAAAATCAGGATTGAGGGGAAACGATCTTCTGTGTACTCAATAGATATAGTATGTAAGTATGTACTATGGACATGAGCTCGAGATAGAGCCTATCTTACACTTGGACCCTCCATTATTAAGAAATTCCAAGTAGAGTTATAACTCATCAAATTTTAGGATTGTGTTTTTAACTTATTTTCAGTCTTTATAAGTTCAAATAAATTCGAAAAAATTCAGATATATTCTTAAATAATTTTTCCAAAATTTCAGCTAATAAATGAAAGGGATAGACAAATATGAGTTGTTATAATAACATAACAAATCAAACAAAAAAAAAGTTTATTGTTGAAGCTTTTTCAGATATATATTTCGAATTAAAACAATTCATGCTTGTCAATTAGCCAACACATTACTTAACCATATAAATAAATGTGTTAAAAGGTTGGTTATTGGATTTTTCTTATTCTTTTAGTGGTTTCATAACACTTTTAATGTTTACTATTGGTGATATTTTACTTTTTATTACTACACTTTTAATACTAGTTATATTAGTTACATGGATTTCATTAAAAATTGCATCTTAGAGTCAATGAGTTTCGATCATAAGCTCTACGACTGATTTCGATAAGATAAATCAAATTAAGTTGAATAGAACAAACCGACCCAAATCACGTCAATGTTGCACTCTAAAGTGATTTCTACTAATATGTGCATAAAACACATGATTTTAATGATTTAATTACATCTTAAAATGTTTATTTTTGATATGAATATTGGAAAGAAAATTCAAACCCCCCCAAAAAAAAGAAAAAAAAGTTTTTCTGGGTGTTTTAAATTCATCCTAGCATGGTCAAAATCCAGGAGTACAATGGCATACAAATTCTGAAATTCACACTACAATAGTGAACAAGATTTGCTAATTTTCAAAGTTTGTAAAAAATTCAACAATAAATCAAATTAGTTCTATTTCATATGGTCAAAGTTTAAGATTGTTCAATTGAGTATGGTGGGAACAGCTTTGAACCAGAGAGGATCCTTAGAATTTGGCTAATCAAATTAGCCGACGTTATTTCTTAAGATACTGCGGTAGCCTTTTCTTTTCAATGATAAAAAGAATGACCTTATTAAACTTCAACTCTTACGGTTTTTTCTTGGTCATGTACTTAGTATTTGCATGCCAGGTCCCTGAAAGTTAGAAAAGAAATGTGAATCTTCATCTCCTAATGTTCTTAGTGAGATTTGATCGCATTACCTTCAAGTAATGAGGTCAAACCCTTACCAACATGTCTTGCTTAGTATGTGCCTTCACTTATACTGGTCCCATTTCATACCTTGAAAGAAGGGGTCGCTAACGTAACCATTTATTTTGATAAAAAATCATACCAATCATACCATGCATGATCTCCTTCTTTGGGTGAATTATATGATGCATATAGATGATTCTTCTTTAGGCGTGCTCACGCTTCACCATGCACGAATGTATGATTTATGAATAGGTTGGAGACTATCATCGTGGTTTCTCCTAAATATATTAGGATCCTTTTCATTTTCTTTCCTCCATCTCGTATCTTGAAATGGTGACCTCTAAACTATTAAGTTAATTTTCCAAATCTCCCTATAAACATAACTGAAGATGATTGAGCTTAATTGAGCATAATTTGTACAGAATTGGACAAAAATCCTAATTGTTTGTTTACAAAATGAACCATCAGTTTTTTTACGATGATGATTATAATAATAACTTGATACATTAGTTGTCATTTTTGAAACTACTATTATTTACCAATCATTTAATCTAAAATTAGGATATATATATATATGTATGTATTTCTTTTTTGAAAATAAAAACAATTCATTAATAAAGAGTCATACGACATTTACAATAAAAATTCAAATCTAACAAATACATTAACAAAACGAAACAAATAAAGCATTCCATCATCAAAACTACAATTGTGGAGCAAAGAGTGAAATTTATGACGATAAATTCTGATGTACTTTTACAAAACAAATTTCGTTTATGGAAAAATCAAGTTAACTTTGAAAGTGAAATTAGCTATATATATATATATATATATAGTGCTAAACAACGAGGAAAGAGTAACATTTGGTGTTTAATGCATTAACTACTTACTTTCCTAATTGTACATCTATCTTCCAACAGAATTGTAGACTTTGCAGTCTCGTGACCCAAAATCGGCCAAATGGACGAATCCCTATAGTTAATAAAGTAAATACTCAAAAGAAAATCAATCTGATAACTTATGAGAGTATTTTGCATGATTGATATGGCTAAATCAGCAACATCAAATTTCAAGTGTGACTACAAGTTCTTTTCGTTTTGTTTGCTTGATAATTTAACAGTGCTCTTATCATATTATAATATCTCTTAGATAATAATAAAATTCTCCATTAATATCTCTATTATATAAGTGAAGAGGTGGGGTGGACACCAAAAAGAAAAAATAATTAAAATAAATCAATGAGTTTATTAAGTAATTAAGTTTTATTTTCAAATTTAGCCATCAGATTTTTAATAAAAGATGTTCATAAGTTCTAACTAAAATATCTAAAAACCTACAAAGTAAAAACAATTAGAAAAAATATCAACGATTATATTTTCTTGAGATCTATAGATAGACACCCACTTTGCTATACTTTTATATACTTTTGAATTTTTTTATTTTGAAATACATGAGTAATTGATTGTTCATGAGTGAAGGCACATTTGATCAAATTGATCCTGATAAAGTATTTTAGTATGAGTGAGAAATATGATAAAGTATTTTCAAGTACTTTTGCATTTTTCCTCATTTGGATAATGAGCAAAAAAATACCTTACCGAGTACTATATAACAAAAGTTGTAGTTGATGGTGGAGAGTAAGGGATGTTTTCAAATAAAAATGAGCCAAAATGACTTTAGCTTGAAAATAAAATATGGTGTGTACCTTCATATTTTATCATGTTACAGTAGCCAAAACACACATCGTATGCAAATAAAATTAGGATTTTTTGTTCAAAACCACCTAAATTTTCATGTTTTTAGAAACTTCCACCTTAATGAATTTTTCTTTTAAATTTCCACCTATCATTCTCAATTTTATTAGAAACTCCCACCACTTAATGATTTTTGTTAAATTCCGTTAACAAAACCGTGAAGTGGGGCCCACATATACATTGTAATATTAGTTTACGCTGAAATTGAAGTCAATTTCATCAATTTAAGGCCAAATCCTCAACAAGAGCAAATTTGGAACGAATTACAACTATTTGGAAAGAATTGCAACTATTTCAAGTTCCATTTTGTTAACAAAATGTATATGTGGGACCCACTTAACGGTTTTTTGTTAATAAAATTTGACAAAAACCGTTAAGTGGTGGGAGTTTTTAAGAAAATTGTAAATGGTAGGTGGAATCTAAAAAAATCATTAAGGTGGGAGTTTCTAAAAACATGAAAATTTTGAGTGGTAAGATGCGACTATCCATAAAATTATCTACTGTAAATTATAAAATTTCATAATAAAATTGTTGTCGCACGCATCGCGTGCATTGAAATCTAGTAGCATTATATGGTAAAATAGACTTATCGCCTTCTGAATAGGGTTTGGGATATAGTTAGATACATGAACACGTCAACTTACACCACAAAATTCCCACGATATGACATCATTAGAAGATATATATAGCAACTCATAACATAAAAAAGGATCAAATTGCCTAAATATAAAATACATACTTCATGGAGGAAGCATCATTAAGCTTTGTATTAAAAGCATTTGCACTTAATCTGTCATGTAAAAGTTAAGACGAAGGACTATCATGCCTCCGGTCTATGGCTATCAATATTCACACCCATACCTTTTGGTTGTACTCCTTAACGTCCAACATCAAACAAACTTCAAGAGTACGTTGATAACAACCTGAAGCCATAAAATATAGAGTTTCGAGTGCTATAATCTCCAAGGCGATCTCTTCGTCAAACTCATCTTCACCTTCAATCCATCACCCTACCAAGTTTGTCACCTATGCCATCACACATTGTATTGAATAATATCCGTCAACTATCTTATTATATACAAAAACTCACAATATTACCATTCATGTTACATAAAAAAGTCAATGAACTTGACTAGGCTTGTGACCATGGGTCCCATTCTCACTTCCCCTTCCTCGCGAGGCTTTCCCGTGTGTGCGATGATGAGAAAGCAACTCGGTGTGGGCCCTACACATACCTTTTAAAAAATTAAAAAGAGTCAATGGACTCAAGTCCCACGTACCACGCGAGGATTAACTAATCATTTCATAGTCCATAAATTTAGTTTCATGGAAATAGACGGTATAAAATTTAGTGATAATCAACATTGATTATTGCACATTGCAATGAAATTAGCTCTGCAATAACGTATCAATGGGTTTCAACAATGATGAAAATGCAGCCTCATAGGTTGGTGGACTTGATGCATGCATGTTGCATACGACAGTACATAACATAATAGTGAAAATTCATACTAATAAAGTAATCACATACATAATATTATGTCTTGTCAACATGTTCTTGTTGTCATTACAAGAAGATGAATATTCCTTCACAAATAAGTCACCTCAATTGAAAGAGACGACTAGAACACATTTTTAGAAAGTTTGGACAAATCTTTCAAAAGACATTCATGATTCTTTTAAATATATAGCCTACGATGAATGCTAAAAGTAGGAAAATTCTCCGAATTTGGAGAAATTTTCAAGGTTTGAAATCTTATAACGATTTATACCCTTATGCTTTAAAGTGGAAAAAAGTATGTAACTCAACCTACATACCTATTTGTATACTTTTTCCTCATTGTAAAAGTGAGTTATGATATGGGCTCATATAAAAAGTAGACCTGATAGGTCATGTCGTGTCGATTTCGTATTCGTGTTAAAAATAAACGTGTCGAAAACCCTTGACATTAACCTGACTTATCTAACTAATCGTTTCAAAAATTAAACAGTAAGTCGTGTCAACCTATTTAACTCGTTTAAGACATACGATTTAGAAAATTATAATGATAAATCAATTTTTCGTGTTTCTAATTTTGTTTTGTCATTGTATAAAATCATGTTTGGCTAACCACTAATCTTTTTACATATTGAAATTTAAAGAATGAAATACAATATTTCTATTTGTTACCTTTATATTATACTATAATTTTATAAATATTTATGTTTTTAATTAAACGGATAAAAACCCTGTTAGTTTCGTGTTAAAAATCTCAACACTAACCCGAGCTATTTATTAAACGGGTCAACAAGAGTTGATCCGTTTAAGTAAACGTGTCAAAAATGTTCAACACTAAATCACTTATTTCGTGTCCGGTCAGTGTCGTGTAAACTTTTGACAACTATAATATAAAGTTATCTTTGTGTTTGAAAACATACAATTAATACCAAACTAATTAGAAGCAAATAAAAGGAAGTTTAGTTAGGGGAGAAACCCACATTTAATCCTCAAAAATTCGTAACTAAATCCATATTTGCTACTAATTAATTTACTCAATACCTAAATTTGGTGCATTGTAACTAATGACAATAGTTAGACATGATGTTATCACACACCCTCTAAGGCCTTGTTTTTTTAAATGACATGAGATAGATGGAACAAAAATAAACTGAACAAAAATAATTTGTGTTGAATTAAACGGAATTGTACATTAAACTAAGGGCATGTTTAGATTTACTGAAAACAATTGAACTGAACTGAACTGAACTGATTGGAGCTGAACTGAACTGAACTGAATTGAATTGAATTGAATTGAATTGAATTAAAGTAAATTTAATAAATATATAAATAATATTTAAACAATAATAATAATAATATTAAATAATAATTATGATGATAGGTAATAATAATATATAATTATTAATGAATAATAATAATAATAATTTTATTTTGGATATTTTTAAATGATAATTATAAATAAATAATATTAATAATCATAAAGTAATAATAATAATGATTATAATGATAACTAATAACAATTATTTTATAGCCTTTGTATTAATATATTAATACCTGATGATGATTATATAATAACAATAATATCTAATAATTAAATTAATATTACTATTTTCATAAATAAATATAATTATATATTAATGTTTAGTAATAAAATAATGATTGGGTCGGACCGTGTAAAATTACATCATAAACCGTTTTGACGTGATTTGATTGGATTATGGGCTGAAAACGCGGGTTTATTTGTGCTTTTAGCCTAAACCATGTTCCTCCCTAACCATAATAATATTAATAATGAATAAATCTATAATAAACAAAATAATATACATATAATAATAATAATACTTAATAATAATGATATAAAAACAAATAACAATAATAATAGTAATAAGAGCAATTAGTAAAATAAATTAGACCAACATAAAAATATTTAATAAAATAGTTATATAAGAATGGAGCTGAACTGAACTGAACTGATTGGAGCTAAACTGAACTGAACTGAACTGATTAGAACTGAACTGAACTGAACTGAACTGATATTAAGCTGAAATGAACAGGCCCTTAATTAAACTAAAATTTGAAAAAAAAGTCCACAGGAACAAGACCTACTTCATGTTTTCTTCAAATAAAGGATGTTAGGGGTATTACATTATAGAAAATCACTAGTTCACATGCCTTCACTATACAAGTCCTAACACATAAATGTGAAGAGTCCAATAGAACTACAATGGCTCTTACCACTTGTTAAGAATGATGGTAAAACAAATGAGTTAGGACCTGTTCATTTCAGCTTAATATCAGTTCAGTTCAGTTCAGCTCTAATCAGTTCAGTTCAGTTCAACTCCAATCAGTTCAGTTCAGTTCAGCTCCATTCTTTTATAACCATTTTATTAAATATTATTATGTTGGTCTGATTTATTTTACTAATTGCTCTTATTATTATTATTATTATTATTATTGTTATTTATTTTTATATCATTATTATTAAGTATTATTATTATTATCTGTATATTATTTTGTTTATTATAGATTTATTCATTATTAATACTATTATCGTTAGGGAGGAACATGATTTAGGCTAAAAGCACAAATAAACCCGCGTTTTCAGCCCATAATCCAATCAAACCACGTCAAAACGGTTTATGATGTAATTTTACACGGTCTGACCCAATCATTATTTTATTACTAAATATTAATATATAATTAAATTTAATTATTAAAATAGTAATATTAATTTAATTATTAGATATTATTATTATTATATAATCATCATCAAATATTAATATATTAATACAAAGACTATAAATTAATTGTTATTAGTTATCATTATAATCATTAATCATTATTATTATTAATTTATGATTATTAATATTATTTATTTATAATTATCATTTGAAAATATCCAAAATAAAATTATTATTATTCATTATTATTACCTATCATCATAATTATTATTTAATATTCATATTATTATTGTTTAAATATTATTTATATATTTATTAAATTTAATTCAATTCAATTCAATTCAATTCAATTCAATTCAATTCAATTCCGTTCAGTTCAGTTCAGTTAAGTTCAGTTCAGTTAAGTTCAGTTCAGATCAGTTCAGTTCAGTTTAGTTCAGTTTAGTTCAGTTCAGTTCAGTTCCAATCAGTTCAGTTCAGTTCAGTTCAGCTCCAATCAGTTCAATTCAGTTCAGTTCAGCTCAGTTCAGTTGTTTTCAGTAAATGTAAACAAGCAAGAATGTATTATTCTCCCATAGTTTAATTCTATTACTTCATCTGTTTCTTTTTAATTGCAATGATTGCCAAAAATGGAAATATCAAATTAATTGCAACAAATGTTTTCTTTCCCTTTTATAAGACATTTCTTTCTATCTCTCTCTTTATCACATGTCCCACTTTCTGTCTTCATCTCTTTCACACTCACACCCAAATTTTACCTAGGAGTCCATCCACTTGAGTTTGTTGCAATAAAAAAGAAACGGAGGAAGGAGTAGTCTAATGGAGTATTTATAACCATATTGGAGAATTGAAGGAGTAGTCTACTTATCTTTTATTGTTCACCTTTCCATTTTTTAGTCCAGAATGACTATGTTCACTGATTAATAACATTTCTGTCAAAAGCTTCTAGTCTTTAAAAAAGTGTAGAACATGCACGAGTGATTTTTTTATTATAGCCATAAAGTCAATTGGTAATAGATGGAGTAGATCCTCAAATTTACTAGGTTGTTTATTTCTTCCATCTTCTTTAATGTAGGACAATACTTGTTACGCCATGAAATTTATGTAGCTACTGGTGCAGGTTAAAAATCATTGCAGCTATGAACTCCCAGCTTGAGACCTCCAGCTAAGGAAATCCAGCTTGAAGTTCACCAGCTAAGGAGGATCAGCTGAATACCACGCAGCTAAGGGAACACAGCTCTATTTGGAGAACGTTACAAATCAAGACATCAAAGCCTGAAGATCCGCATAAGAATAAAAGCCATAATTACAAAGGCAATAAAGAGCAAGAATCGTGCTCAACAGCATTAATGGCAGATATAAATGGGGATTTGAGAGCTGTTTCAAGACGTTGCTAGGTTCAAACGGATACATTCTTCTTAGTTATATATACACTTGAAATGATTGTATAGACACACAAGTTCATATGCTTTAGCAATTACATATCAAAATACGAGCATTGTTCTATTAGCTTACAAATTACAAATTGCTTAGTTACAAAGGCACTAGGGCTGTAATCAAAAGTATAGTGGATTGGTGGACTCAAAGTCACCCGCAGTTTTTCCCTTATTCCACGGGTTTCCGCGTCACCATCTCTGGTGTCTTGTCTCTGTCTTTATTTTGCTTTACTTGTTCATCCTAGCTGTGCTCAGCAGCTTCCAGTAACCTGGTGGAATCCTAGCTGTAGCTCCCAGCTAAGTTTTGTCTTAGCAGAATTTAGCATAAACAATACTTTTACTCACATGTGATTGTTTATGGAGTATCAACAGAGACAACATTATCATTGAAAAGCTCGAAATATCACACATCAATTTAGCATCATAACTAATAACACTACAGATTTCTAATCCTATGTGAGTGTCAGTTACCTTATTTGATAAAGTTATGTCGACTGTTACATATTGTACGAATATTGTGAATAACTGGCTAACTTGTCTAGGTTGCCTGACACTATTATATATATAAAGAGATAAAAACCGTCTTTACAGACTAAGAGTCTAAATAACCAAATTACCCTAATACACCCCCTCAATCTTTACGGGGAGGAATCACGGATAGATTGGAACGATTTTTACAAAACAACTCAGAAGAAAGACCCTTAGTAAAAATATCAGCAACCTGTAACTGTGTCGGAACGTGCTTGACCTGAAGTCCACCTTTAGCAACCATCTCACGAACAAAATGATTATCAACATTAATGTGCGTACTACGATCGTGATGAACAGGATTGGCAGTAAGATACATAGCAGAAACATTGTCACAATAGAGAGTGGTAGGCCATCGATGAAAATACCGTAAATCAGCCAACAATTGACGCATCCAAATTGTTTCGAATATTGAAAAAAAATTAACCTAGGCCCTTGATACCATGTACGAATATCGAGAATAACTGGCTAATCTATCTAGGTTGTTTGGCACTATTATATATATAAAGAGATAAAAACCGTCTTTACAGACTAAGAGTCTAAGTAACCAAATTACCGTAATACATATAATATAAGGTTAAACCCTATCCACAATATTGTGCTTTATCACTCATTACGGATAAAAAAAAGGTCTCTAATCTCTAGACCTAGTTTCGCCCTCCACACCCCCATTGAAGCCACATATGCCATGAACCTTTGCCTTTCGAAATGGTGCAAAGGTAACGAGTTCTAGCAAGTTGCAAGCTCCTTCCCTTGATTATACCGAGGCTATGGAATTTGTATCTAAGGTCATCATTTGTGCAAATTTAAAACTTAAAAAGTCAACTAATGTAGATAAGACAACAAAACAAGAGCCTAGAAATTCTTGAGAAACACGAAAGAACCTTCTTAAAATTAGCTCGACAAGCCTATAAAACTTATCCATAATAGAACACCATTGGACACTTTTAAAATCTATCACCATTAATTTAAGCTTGGTTGATAAATTATTGGGCCCAATGCCGATTTAATTTAAGTTTAGTCATATTCAAGTCTACTAATTATTAAATTCTATTAAAATTTAATCAATATAATGGTATTATCGATATATTCGATGAGTGGAATTAGATAGATTTAGAATTACATCCAGGTTATACGGTTTAGGTTTGATGTTGGGTTGGATTCAAACTGTGTAATAGTATTTCTTTTTAAACAAATCGTATACTATATTCAAGTAATTGGGACGCGTCCGTTTTTTCTCATCTACTAACAAACGCCCTTACACTCCCTTTCCTTTGGAAATTCTAATATACGGTAATCTAAATGTTGGGTTTATTGTTGGATTATTATAACACCTATTGAAGGAAATAAAGGTGGTGAAAGGGCTTAAGTATCAATAGGAGTTTCGATTAAATAACTTTAGGTATCTCTGTATCAATATTACCTGTAAATTAAAATAATTAGTTGCATGCTCCTATAAATGTTGTTATTCTAATCCATCTTACCTGTAAATTAAAATATGTATGCTCCTATAAAAGTTGTTATTCTAATTCGTATTACATGTAAATTAAAATAATTACTTGCATGCTCCTATAAAAGTTATTCTAATCCACTGCTCCCTCTCAGTCTATAATTTGTTGTTCTATTAGCAAATTTATGAATCTGCCTCAATTTATAATTTCAACAATATATATCTGTTGTACATATAGAATTTTAAATAAATCAATAGTCAAAAAAATATAATTATTAAGAAAGGTAAAATCAAAGTTGGAGTAATAAATGGCGAAACAATGAACACCCCAAACCCCCCAAAGCTAAAAACCGACCAAAGCCGCCCTTGAATTGTCTTGTGTGTATATCTATTGCATGGAGACAAAGATACGTAATAGGTTACTAGTGAATAATGATCCAATTATTTTCTTTATGTGAGTTGTTGACCATGTGCTTCAATTCATATTTTGGCCAAGAGTTGAACATTGAACACAAGAATAATATTGCAACTTGCAGTACAGTTCAGAAATGACGAGCTCTTTCATGTCTCTTTTTGCTCATCGTTTTAACTAAGAAATATTAAGGATTATGTTAGTGCATAAAATTAAGCTCCTAATCGGACTTTTAAATTGCATTAATCTTGCCGGTATTTGTTGAGTCAACGGATTTGTTAATTAAAAACGAGTAATGCTCTACTAAAGACAATGATGAAATTAATTAATTAGGAAAATTTCACTTTGTCTTGAGGGAAAATTGCACATTTTAAATCCAACTTCTTACTACCTAAATTGGTCAACGACTCAACGGGTCATAAAGAAAAATAGAAAATACTACCTCCGTTCCATAGTTATTGTAACATAGGGAGTTTTACGCCTTCCAATACTCTACTTTAGACGATAATATCTCTAATTTTGTTTAAGTAAAAATTATGAAAAAATGATATTAATTAAGCATATATCAAGACGAATGTAACAAGATCCCACATGACTATATTTATTCTTATGTATAAATCACAAAAGAAGGTCAAAGAGAAGTGTATTAATAGTGGAAAATGTCAAAGGTTGCAATACATATGAAATGAAGATAGTATATTTTATGAATAAAACTATTTACGGATCTAAAAGTATTTATGGATCTAAAACTAAAACAAAAGACTTACACCTTGAAAGTTGTCATGAATGGTCCAATAACTTTGAGGTGGTCACTAATGATCCAGATTTAATGTGGTATGATCTGAACCGTTTCAAAGTAAGTACACTTATGGGGCCTTGGGCGTCCAAAAATAGTGTTTATTGAGCCAAAGTACAAGCCAACCAAATTAAAAGCCTGTTTTGGCTTGTAAATCCCCCCTGATTATACAAATATTAGACATGATTTTTGTACTAAAGCCCAGTCCAACCCGAGATTTGATCAAGTATTTAAGTGATTTCTAATATATGAGGATGGTATGAAATATTGCAAGTATAAACGGGCCGGTCAATATTTTGCCTAACAACCATCTAATTGGCTTTAAAAGCCCAATTACTCTAATTAGGTCTTTTTGTCATTGCTGGCCCAAATCCCAGTCCAACTTAGCCCGAAAAAACCAAAATTCGTCATATTCCTATCTCTTCAATAGGGGGGTTCATTTCGGATTATCCAATCCGATCCGAAATTTCGGATATCCGAATTTTTCAGATCGGGAGAAGTGCGATCCAAATCCGATCCGGAAATTTCGGATACCCATTTTTTCGGATATCCGAAATTTCGGATCGGATACCCGGATTATCCGATCCGATTTTTATGGGGAAAAAAGTTTAAAATCAAATTTATTTAATGGAAAAAATTACGGATATTTCGGATAGGATCGGATATTTCGGATCGGTTCGGATATTTCGGATCAGATCGGATAATTATCCGAAATTTTAAACATTTTTCGGATTTTTCGGATATCCGAAAAAACCAAAAGAGTGATCCGAATCCGATCCAAAAAATTTCGGATATCCGATCCGAATTATCAGAAACACTATATTTCGGATCGGATATCCGATTTTTCGGTTCGGATCGACCAGATCGCGGACCGGGTCAATCGGATCGGATTTTTGTGAACCCTACTCTTCAATGCAAGTGCAAATGATCGATACTCTGATACTCATCAATCCTCTCAACCGGCTTTTTGACCAACTCCAATAAAAAATCATTATTATTCACCGGAAATTCTATGCTACACATGGACTCATGGTGAGCACCATGCGCACAATGAACATCAGTCAGTGAACGATGAACATCACCCAATGAACATCATCCAATAAACATTACCCAATGAATAATGAACATCACCCAATGAACATTAATTGGACATCACCCAATGAACAATGAACATTACCTAAATGAACATCAGTTGCACATGTTCTTTTAATTGAAATAAATGTTCTTTTAAACTGAACTTGATGTTCATTGCTTTAATGTTATATCTTTCGAAGTTCAAAAGTTGAATCATATTTAAAAATTGTAAATGTTCTTTTGATTTACTTTATTATTCATTTGAGTGAACTTAGTGTTCTTTTAACATAGACTGATGTTCATAAGTTGACATTTTAAAATTTTCAAAAATTTGAAAATTTGTATGTCAAATCAATTTTGGAGTCTTGTTCATTGGAGAACTGATTATTGTTCTTTGTGTGTGAACTTAGTGTTAGAACTCGTAACCGAGAAACAAGATGTATACACAATTGAAACAACAACGAAAGAATCGATCTTCTAGGCGTGTACGGGAACACTATTCCAAAAGCGATATTCCGACCGTATACGAAGCACGGGTTGCACGAAATTCACCTCCGAGATACAAATAAGAACAACAAGAGTCACGCTCGTATGAATCTTGTCAAATGAGAACAAGTATTGTGTGATTTTGTGTTTGATGAACAATAAACCAAAGAGAGAATGCTTTTTGTGCTTTAGAGAGAATGCAAATGAACTTCTTGGCCTTTCATCTGTGGTAATACCCACATATATGCACGTCAAACAAAGGAAAACGGACAATAACCGCTTAAAAAGCAAAACCACAAAACATGAGCGTCAACAGGCAGGAGTTCGTCGCGAGTCGCGACTTCCAGTCGCGGGGGGCGACCTGGGTAGCGGGGGCGACCTGGGTCTCGGGCCGCGACCCGCCCCTAACCAGCTCCCTTGTTCTTCCTTCGTTTGCTTACTAACTCCAAAGCTCATGAAGTTACAAATTGTTTATTCTACCATAAACAATTAATCGTGCATTCTAACTTAACTTAAGTAACGACACCTTAACCAAGTAACTTACGTTCACGTTACATGAAATCATCCTACCAAATACTCTAAATATTCAACAATCCTCCCCCATTAAGAGTATTCTAAAAGGAACTAAGCACAAAAACATCATCAAAACAAACAACCTCATGCATCAATGAAAGTGTACTAAGACTTGAACTTCCACCTAGTATAATATACATTCCAAGAATCCGTATCCGAAAGGTGTCGCAAGCGATTAAACCAATCTCAATACATATTGGAAAACTTAAAGATACCATACACACAAGATTAACTACTTGAACTCATTAAACTTGACACTTAAAGCCATGTGTCCGTATCATTCATAAATGTATCATAGCTATGCCCCTATAGCTACTTGAAGCGGCTAAACTTCACACTTACATAGGTAGAACTCTTAAATAAACATGCCACTATGACAAGCCATAACAAGAGAACTATTAAGATTTACAACCTCTTATCAACATCATAGTCAAAATAAGAACAATACTCGAGGATACTTACAAAGGTTCTTCAATCATCAAATGAAGGAATTAACCTTATTGAACTTAAGACCCAACGTCTTATTGGGCGTTAAGTTAAGATTCCCTCACTCGTGATTAACTAAGGGCTCCAATCCAAGACCGATTTCCATCCTCTTCACCGTATCTCTAGCCAAGGCCTTAGTAAAACAATCCGCTAGATTATACGTAGTCCGCACATAGTCAAAAGTGATAACACTATCCTTGATAAGTCCTTGAATATAAGAATGCCGCACACCAATGTGCCTTGACTTACCATTATAAACTTGACTATATGCCCTTGCCAAAGCTGCATCGTTATCACAATGGATCACTATGGGCGATATTGGTTTTGGCAACAAAGGAATCTTAATCATGAGATTCTTTAACCACTCCGCCTCTTTACTAGCCGAGGACAAAGCAATGAACTCCGAATTCATGGAGGAGTCCGCAATGCAAATTTGCTTCTTAGAAGCCCAAGAGATAGCACCTCCCCCAAGTAGAAAAACGAATCCACTTGTGGAAGAGTGGTCCTCTCTATTAGAGATCCAACTTGCATCCGAATAATCTACTAAAACCGAAGGATATCAACTGTAGGATAAACCATAATCTTTGGTATTCCCCAAATACCTTAAGACACCACGAATAGCATGCCAATGCTTCATACTAGGGTTACTAGTATACCTACTAAGCTTGCCTACCGCAAATGCGATATCCGGCCTAGTACTCGTCATAGCATATGATGTATCACATTTATATATAGTTTCTAGAGCATTTAGATTGCATTTAGAACTCCTTTTTGAGCATTTAGGTGCATAATGACATGAATTACACAAGTTGTGCTCTACTACTCCCCGTTTGTGTGTTTTGATGATTTTCAGATTATTTTGACACAAAGTGATCATGAGTACCAAGGATGTAGCCTATTAATCATTGCAGATGAAGGTATCTTGTAGAAGGATCACAATACATCCGTTTGGGACAAGAGTTGGAATGAAGCAAAGAGTTAGTGAAAGAAGTGCCAAAACTGACATACCTTCACTATTTTCATTATAACTTTTGATAGAAAATTTATAATCAATAAATTCCAATTGAGTTGGATTCTAGAATTCAAGATCTTTCCGATGATAGGTCACACGCCCCAATCGGACTTCTGGTTTGAGAGATACGGTCTTCGCAAGTTGATGCGGAATTGCAGTTTACCCAACCGATCGGGCGGGAATAGACCCGATCGGGCCTGAAGCACGGACAACTCTTTTCCGAAATTCTATATTTTTTTAATTAGACTTTGGGCTATTATAAATAGCAATCCCTTCATTATTTTTAGAGACATCTTTTTTACTGCTTTAGACTCTAGTTTTATTCCTCATTATTCTTAGCTTAGTTTAAACATTTAGATTAGTTTAAAGGTGATTGAACCTATTCCGATTTCAATAAAAGTTCCTGCTTTCTGTCAATTGGTATTCTTTCTTACCCTAATCTCTTTTATTATTCTCAATTGCTTAGTTTATTTATTCAATTATTCATGATGCAATTATTAGGGTTACATATTAGTTTTGTCGTTGTTAATTCAATTATGAGTGAGTAGTTTTCTTTCTAGGGTGTTAGATAGGAAAGCCATGTTTATACCATGATTGTGATTTAGATTTCTATCAATTTCTAGGGCTTGATTAGGGTGATTGTGATGTGGTTTGTTCTTTATTGAGTAATTAATGTCAGTGTACAATTTCATTGGTTGCTTGTGGTTAATAGTTGTTTGCACAGATCCGTCTTATGACTAGAGGCCTAGGACACGTCAGTATTTCTGATTACGTTAGTGAACATGCGGCGTATGTTGAACTATGAGTGTTGAGTCTTAACCATAGCTCAACACATGCTCTAATCCCCCGATTCTTGACTTAGGTTTTGATAGTAGTTGACCATATTTGATTGGTATAAGCATGGCGGACCGACCTAATACCTTAGGTTTTTATTCCATAGTTAAATCCTCGATTTGATTTGTTTTCTTTAGCTTAATTTTTAGTTCAGTTAATTCCTCCCTATTTTCGTCTGAAGTAGCTGAATTGATTGAATATTAATTTAGAAACTCTGTCTCCCTGTGGATTCGACCCTGCTTCCATTGACTACCTTAGTTGGAGGACTGTAGGTTTATCTTTGAATAGGTGATACGACTAAAACCTGTCACATACATCAAACAACCTATGACCCGTGCATACTCAAGTTGAGATACCGCACTACCATCATTTGGCATTAATTTCTCACTTGGATCCATAGGAGTTGATAGAAAAGAGCAATCACTAACATTGAACTTCTTAAGTACTTTTTCAATGTAGTGTGTTTGAGATAAACTCAATTTTCCATTGCTTCTTTTAATTCTTATGCCTAGAATGACATCCGCTTCTCCTAAATCTTTCATGGAGAACATTGATGATTGGAAAACCTTTGCCCACTACTCTTGTGACAAATCAGTCCCAAAAATCAACATGTTATCTACATATAGACAAATCATTACACCATGACCTAAGTTATCAAATTTGCTATATACGCACTTGTTCGAATTATTCAATTTAAATCCGTTAGACAACAAAACCTCATCAAATTTTTGATGCCATTGCTTAGGTGCTTGTTTTAGCCCATACAAAGATCTAACGAGTTTGCAAACTTTACCTTCTTGACCTTTTACAACAAACCCTTCGGGTTGTCTCATGTAAACCTCCTCATCTAGCTCTCCATTTAAGAACGATGTCTTAACATCCATTTGATGGATCACAAGGTTGTGTATATCCGCAAGAGCAATCAAAAACCTTATAGTAGAGATTCTAGCAACGGGTGCATATGTATCGAAATAATCGATACCCGACTTTTGGGAAAAGCCTTGAGCTACTAACTGGGCTTTGAACTTATCAATAGTTCCATCGATTTTCATTTTCTTCTTGAAAATCCATTTACACCCAATAGTTTACACTTGGGAGGCAATTTCGCCAAAACCCATGTGTTATTCCCCATGATGGAATCCATCTCATCATCAATAGCTTCCTTCCAAAAAGGAGCATCTTGAGATCTCATGGCCTCATCATAAGTTAAAGGATCACCTTCCACATTAAACACATATGAAAATTTAGTCAAAATAGAACTTCTAGATCCTTCAACCAAATATACATGAAAATCCGGGCCAAAAGATTTCTCCTTTCTTGCCCTTTTACTTCTCCTAGGTTGTGATGAAGTCGATGCTACATTCTCTTCTAGAGTTTGTTCATCTAATTCTTGATCATTTAAAGACCGATCAACTTCTTGAATAATGGTACTTGGAGTTACATCCTTTGGTATAGGAATTGATGAATATCGATTTTCATCAAAGATTGCATCTCTTGACTCCACAATAGTGTGAATTGACCAAACGTCATTTGGTTCTATAACATAGAACCTATAGGCCTTGCTATGAATAGCATACCATATAAAGATGCATTCAACTCCCCTTTCACCTAACTTTTTATGTTTAGGTTCCGGCACTTTTACAATTGCCCTACAACCCCTAACTCTAAGGTAACTTAGATTTGGTTTTCTTTTGTACCATAATTCATAGGGTGTAACTTTGTTCTTTTTCATAGGAACGCGGTTTAGAATATAACAAGCCGTTAAAACCTCTTCACCCCAAAATCCATCACTTAAACCCGAATAGGATAACATAGAATTTACCATTTCTTGTAAAGTTCTATTCTTTCTTTCCGCTATACCATTTTGTTGTGGTGTATAAGCCGCGGTTCTTTCATGTATGATTCCTAATGATTGGAAATAACTAGGATCATGGTATTCACCACCCCTATCGGTTCTAAGCAGTTTTATTTTGTCATTTAGTTGCAATTCAACCTCGTTTTTATAGATCTTAAACTTATCTAGAGCTTCATCTTTAGTGAATAGAAGATAAACATAACAATACCTAGAATGATCATCTATAAATGTTATGATATACTTCTTATTACCTAAAGAAGGATTGCTATGGAAATCACATAGATCACTATGCACCAAATCAAGCAAATTAGTATCTCTTTCCACATTATTAGGGAACGAATTTCTGGTTATCTTTGTAAGCATGCATGTTCTACACTGCTCTATGCTTGGATCAAAACTAGGAATCAAATCATCCTTTGACATAGAATATAACTTTCTATAATTAACATGACCAAGCCGATAATGCCAAAGAGAAGAACTATCATTAACAACGCAAACATTGTTTAACAAAGTATTCGAAATACTTATCTTGAACATACCATTACATAAATAACCCAAACCAACAAAAGACCCTCCTTTAGATAAAATAAACTTGTCCGACTCACATACCATTTTAAAACCTATTCGATTCAAGATAGCTCCCGAGACTAGATTATTTCTAAGGTCCGGAGCAAATACAACATCTCTTAACACAAGAGACTTTCCGGAACTAAAAACTAGCACAACTTGTCCTACTCCTAAGACTTTAGCAGTAGAATCGTTTTCCATGTAAAGAACTTCTCCTTCATCCTCCTCCTTGAAGGCCTTGAAAAGAGATCGTTCCTTGCATACATGTCTTGAAGCTCCCGAATCGATATACCATGAACAATCATCCTGTACACAAAAGATTTCAGAAATCGTACACACATAATTCAAAACCGAATTAAGTGAAACTTGTGCACATGTACCTTGATTGGGTTGGGTATGGCTTGACTCGCCTTTCCCACCACCATGCCCATTCTTGTTCATCTTTTTTTTCCAAATGGTGCAATCCTTCTTAAAGTGACCGGGCTTTCCACATTCCCAACAAGCTCGTTGTTGTCCTCATCCACCAAACTTTGGTTTCTTACCATAGGTTCCCTTGGTGAAGTTATGTGCCCTCTTATTAGGATTAGAGTCATGAGACTTTCCATCCTCCACCATGTTAATAGTGGAAGAATTAGGATTTACCTCCTTTTGACCATCTTGAACCCGAATGCCCTCTTCAATCCGAAGATGAGCACCCAATTGTTCAATAGTCATTTCATCTTTCCTATGTTTCAAACTATTTCTAACATCTTTCCAAGAGGAGGATAATTTGTCGATTATTGAAGAAACGACAAATGTTTCATCCATACTAATGTCATGTCGTTTAAAGCTTCCTAAAATTCTTTGGACTTCATGGAATTGTTCCATAATTGGCCTAGACTCAACCATTTTAAAGTTATTGAAATTGCTAACTAGAAATTTCTTACTAGAAGCATCTTCGGCCATGTATTTAGACTCTAAGTCATCCAAAAGAACTTTAGCGGATTCATAGTATTGATAAATATCAAATAAATCATCGGACATACCATTGAGAATGTGACCACAGCATACGTAGTCGTCGTTCTCCCACTTCTTCCTCTTCCTAGTAGCCTCAATCGTCTCATCATCCACTTCAATAGGCTTCGGGGATGTGAGAACGTACACCACCGCCAAAGAGGTAAGAAGAAAGTGCATCTTCTTTTGCCATCTACGGAAACCCACGCCTTCAAACTTGTCAAGTTTGTGGAAATTCGCTGTCATCTCACGAAGTGTAGCCATCTTTGAGTTAATATCGCTTTTGGATTGTTAGAACTCGTAACCGGGAAACAAGATGTATACACAATTGAAAACAACAACGAAAGAATCGATCTTCTAGCCGTGTATGGGAACACTTTCCCAAAAGCGATATTCCGACCCTATACGAAGCATGGGTTGCACGGAATTCACCTCCGAGATACAAAGAAGAACAACAAGAGTCACGCTCGTATGAATCTTGTCAAATGAGAACAAGTATTGTGTGATTTTGTGTTTGATGAACAATAAACCAAAGAGAGAATGCTTTTTGTGCTTTAGAGAGAATGCAAATGAACTTCTTGGCCTTTCATCTGTGGTAATACCCACATATATGCACGTCAAGCAAAGGAAAACGGACAATAACCGCTTAAAAAGGAAAACCGCAAAACATGAGCGTCAGCAGGCAGGAGCTCGTCGCGAGTCGCGACGTCCGGTCGCGGGCCGCGACCCGCCTCTGCCCAACTCCCTTGTTCTTCCTTCTTTTTCTTACTAACTCCAGAGCTCATGAAGTTACAAATTGTTTATTCTACCATAAACAATTAATCATGCATTCTAGCGTAACTTAAGTAACGACACCTTAACCAAGTAACTTAAGTTCACGTTACATGAAATCATCCTACCAAATACTCTAAATATTCAACACTTAGTGTTCTTTTAACACAAACTGATGTTCATTGGGTGATGTGCAAATGATGTTCATTGGGTGATGTCCAACTGATGTTCATTTGGTGACGTTCATTGTTCATTGGTTAATGTTCATTGAGTAATGTTCATTGGAAAGTGGGTGATGTTCATCGTGCGCATGGTACTCACCATGAGTCCTTGTGTAGGATCGACCAATTAATTATTCACTAATTCTACTCCATCATTGTAAGGATGAACAAAAAATTAATATCGTTATAATAAGCCCCCAAAAGAGGAATGAATAAAGCTTCAATTTGGATTTTTCCATGCATATTTCATGCAGATTTATATGAGGAATATGACACTAAACACACCACACATTTTTAAAAATTGGACGAATTTATGTGAGTAAAATCTAAGATTAGGTGATATAAGTTCATAGTTATGTACTAAATCCAAGAGGTATTTGTACAAAGCTCCAACAATTTGTAGGTGCAACAACTAAACATTCAATCTAGATGTGCTGATTGCTCGCACTTGCTTGATAAGACCCTTTAAACCTTCTGCAGAACAACCAACATGTTTAACTTTCACTTTTGATCTCATCACTTGGGGCTAAAGGCCTGAAATAATAACAACAATTTGATCAATCAGAATATAATTAAACACAAAAACTATAGAGGAGTTCTATTGTACCCCAATATCTTCAAATATATTCCTGACATTTTGTCAACTTGTCATAAAGTTCAAAATTAATATTATTGTCGGCTCTATCTTATTTAATTGGACGTTATGTTGTTTAGGCCCTGTCTTTTAGAATGAATCTGACACTGAATCTATAAGTGTACATTTGATTACTTTGATATAAAATTAAACTAAACTAAGTTAAGCTGAAAAACCGAAAAATAAGTCTGAAAGAACAAGGTCTTAGAGGCACATTTTAATTATCTAAATATAGATATTTGATCCATTTCCCTTAGATTGATAAGTAAAACAACAAATTTGTATGAGCCAACTTTCATTTATGTTACTTTTAATCGCCTTCTTTCTACGATTTCACCTTTTTGTAGATCCAACTGAACAAACAAAGGTCTCGAACATTAAAAATGAACAAAACAAACGTCTCAAAACCCTTCCTTTTATTAATCAAGATCTTAATTTTTATAGGAATTAGTAGTGTAATTATCAAATAGTAGTAGCTGTTTTCTCAAGGATGAAACTGACTTTCCTAGGAAATAGTTATTTTTATGCATTTTCAATAAGTTAATTACTTAAAAAAGAAAAAAGAAAACTTACAGCAAAAATTGTGGCATGGCCAGGATCAGCAAGATGGGCAAAGAGGTTATCAATTGGGCCGGTGCCAGTATAAATGTGTTGGAACCAGGCCCCCATAACAGCCAACATAGCCAATCTCCCATTCTTAATCTCCTTAGTCCTCAACTCTTTAATCTTTTGCGGCGAGCCCGAACCCCAGCCCAATGGGTCAAACCAAAGCCCACCAGGGTAGCCCACGTCGGTCCCAGTGAGTTTGTTGTTGGGAAAGATTGGGTCGGTGTTAACGCAACCGGGCTTGAGGATGTCGGCCCATCTTCGGCCCTCGGCCCAACCAATTAAAATCATCTCAATAATAAATAGGGTGGTGGTGTCAGTGAAGTACTCTTGTTCTCCAGCAGTGTACCAAGAAGGGGTGTTTAGGATGCCAAGTTTTGTAAGAAATTCTGGGATGAAAATCCCAGCTGCACCCAACATTGCCCATCTGCAATGTACTAATTCTGATTGGACCATCCATTTCAATGTCTCTGGGTCAGAACCTGTTCATAGTATACACGTTTCAGTCCCTGTTAGTATTACGGTAAAATAAAGATATGAATAATATCTTTAGCATATAGTATCATTATGGTCATTCAATTCTCTCTGTTTTTTGAGATCAATAACGTACACGGATAAGTTAATCTATATACGGTGTAGAAAATAATATATAGTCGCTAAGTTTATAGATGATGAAATATGTACGTAATGTATTTTTTTTTGTCTCTAATATCTCATATGCATATGTAACATCCATGGATCTACTAATGTGGGTACATATTAATTGTTTGGTATATTAAATTTTTTTAAAAGATTTTGTAATACCCGTTGATTATTCGATGTGGTCTATTCATTCGTGGATGACCGATGAATGGGTGCATGTGATGAAATTGTGCGGGGGTGACTAGAAAATCGTGTAGAGCAAATAAATGCAAATTACAGATGCGAGTGATACTCCAACTAATCCAAATTTGATCCATTTATATTCCAAGGTAGAAGTGGTTTCAACTCCTCTATTCTACCATCACACGATTCACCACTAGTTAATATAGATTATAACATTAGAATGATTCTTTATAGGTTATAAAGCGACTTCTATGGATTAGGGACATATGACATAAGTGGTAACATTATATACAACGATAGGTTCCGGATTAATTTGAGTGTCTATTCCCTTTATACTCGTATTGTACTCAAGCATAAGAGCTCGAACAAGTCCAAATTGAATACAACTTTACCTTCAAATAGTGCTAAAAACTAAAGATTATTCCTTGTTGTTTTGAGAGTATTAAAAGGTAATAATATAGACATGATTCAATCTCAAGGTTAAGGAGCAATCCCTTTAGAAGTTACCAACTAAGGGCATATTCTTTTCACTTGAGTAGAACTTATTAGACTTGATTGAACCTGATCGTTAGTGATTGTAACTTATTCTCGCGTCTAAATAAAGACCTAACTAAAGCTAAAACTTATTCTTTAGAAGTTGAACCAGTGAAGCAAACACATACTAACTTAGCAAATAGCAAGCACTCACAAAACCTAAAACCTTAACACAACCACCAACAATAATAGTATATGCTAACATATGCCCATATATAATATGATCTGATCATGCTACTTGGTACCCAAACTAGTAATATTAGCTGAAGATCAGGAGTGGACTTACCAAATCCAAGAGGATCAAACCCAAAGTCTCCTGGTAGGCTGCAATTTCAGCACACATAAAGACAGAATTGGTCACTACTATATTAAGTTGATAAGACTAAAACATAAGCAAACTCTATCTAAAATTACAGATTTACCCTCAAAACATATTACAAAATCATTATTAGAGTGCAAATTGAGGGGGCAAAGAGAGTAAAATAATACTATACCTTCCATCAAGCCATGAAGGAGGGGTGCTGCCAGGGAACCAAATAGGCCTTTCAGGGTCAGCTGCTGCTGCTGAAACACTTAAAGACTTTGAGGAAAGTGGGGCCCTGTATTTGGTGTCTCTTAACTTCTTTCCTCCAAGAAATGAGGCCTTTGTTGCCCCCAATACACTTCCTTTCTTCTGTGAACTATATCAACTAGTAACGTTAGATATGAATATTGGATGTCGTCTTATGTTCTTGTAAGTGTCGTTTGACGTTTTATTAATATTAATTTCGTCCATTTGACAGCTTTGGAAAAAATTATATTAACAAGTTTTTATTACTTAAGAATGCCTAATTAAAATTATAATAAGGAAATAGTATATGACAAGTGAAACGTTCATGAATTCTAGAAACATATTAGATCATTTTTCTTACAACATTGTACTCCTTTTATTTAATTACTTTTTTGTAGACCTAATACATATCTTTTAGTAAGATCATGTTTTAAAATTAAACGAACGTAACAATACTTTACATATATTTTAAGGTAACTTTTTGATTAATATATAACGGTTGATATGAAGTGAAAGTGTTGTAATTTAGAACAATTCATAAAGCATTGGTAGTACTCCTCTGTTTCAAATTCTTTTTCGTGTTTACGTTTTGCATATATTTTGATCACCAATATATTTTTACATACGTGATAATTGGATTATAAAAAATTCTCCTTAATGTTTACAAAGTAACTAGAGACAAATCTAACAAGATCTCATACAATTATTTTTTGTTAAGTCTTTAATAGTTTTCTTGTATATATTAGTAAAAATTTGGCGTCAAAGTTTTGGCTCAATCACCGGCATATACCAAACATGAAGAACAAAAAGACACTGACTGACATAAACACAATCTAATGAAAACTCTCCATTAATTTGGAATGTTAGAGGGTGAAGAGAACTTGCCTGGGAGAAGAAGCACAAACAGCTGTTGTGGCTGAAGAAGCACACACAGAAGCCATTTTTTATTTTATTTTCTGTGTGTGTATGTTATTTTGAGTGAATATTATTTGCCAAACAGGCCTTTTGATGCCTCAAAATGAATAGGTTAGTTTGAAGTATAAGGATCTGGGCTTATCTTGAAGGATAGATAAGTTTGATTTCCAAGTGGTTAGTGAGTTGCCATGTGGCATTTAAGAATCTTGTAGCTTGTGTCTTGTTTGGAATATCACTAACTTGTGGCTCTCTTTCTCTTTCAGCCATTGATGGTTCTGATATTGTAATATCTCTGTCACTTCCCTTATTGGTTTCCTTCCACCTCAGCTATGTGGGAGACCATCCCAGTCACCTCTTAAATTTGCATGTCATGTGGTCTACGTTTTTCTCCATGTGGAAATTAACTCGTTATATAATAATAGAATCTATTTCCTTTTGTTTGTTCTATTTTGATAAAAAAAGCTCGCACATAATTAATCAAAGTAGGAAAAAAAATGGAGAGTATAATCATATAACTCTTGGAAGATAACGGGAGATAGAAGCATCTCAACTCAAATGAAAACTAGAAGTTGATAATTGATAGTTTTGTCTATAAAGAAATTACAATATCTCGAATTTGGAGATGGTGAAATAACATGAAGTGTGTAAAATTGATGCGTATAAGATATAACTATGAATCATTTCCCAAATGACGTGAACATAGCAGAAAAAGAGAGATGCTAATTATATGATTCCTTAATTATTTTGAGTTGTTAACTTTATTTTTACCGAATTCAACCTAATTGAACTGAACTTGGTTAATTTGTTAAAGTTATTGTTTTTCAAATTAATTAATTTTTACATGTTTAATTAGGTTGAGGAAAACGTAGGCCTCTAATAATCTCTCATATAAGATTTATAAGCAACAACTTTGTTCGGAACAGCAAATAAGCAGAAAAGTGAATATAGACTTGCTTCTGAATTTTGAAATTACAGTGCCAAAAAGCTACCAATTTGCTCATTTTACATCTAATGATTCAAAAACATGCACAGAGAGCAGTAGAATCAAGACAAACATTATTTCCCTCTTTTTAAGCACATACAACATTACATACATGAACATCAGGTGCACCCAAAACAAAGCTCCTCAGTCATCCGCAATCGAGGCTCTAACTCTCATTTTGCCGAAATACAAGAACATCACAATTACGACATTCTTCGAAAATAATCGAGACGACCATGCTAAAAGAAAATAAGATGCTCGAAACTTACAACTCTTATCAAGCAAACAAATATTGAGGTCACCAAAAGAATTCTAAAAAAATGGGAATGAATCGATCATTTCTGGAAGCCACCAAACTGATACTGGCTGCTGCCGCTGCTATTGCTGCTGGTAAAGCTAGAGAAAAAATCGTCCCCAGCAGTTGCAGTTGGATTGACACCAGTTGCACCAAATCCAGTACCCATTCCCATGGCCGATCCCATGATATATGATGTTGAAGGTGCCTTCTGCTTCTCCTCTGAACCATCACTCAATCCACCAACTATCCCAATATCTGCTAGATTCACCTTCTTGGCTGTAAACAGAATTTATACACATGTGGATCCATTAATACCAAAGTTCCAAACTTAGTCACGCATTGACATAGTTAAGAGCATTATGTAGATGATATAGATGTTGCGGGTAGCTCAGAGGAAACTGGAAGCTACCTAATCTACCATGGCCTTGGACCTTGGTAAAAGGATCAAACCTTGTTGGGGGGTGGAGGGAATTTGGGATTGGTTGTATTAGGGCCCTGAGAGGATATTTATAAAATCTATCGTCATTATTCTTTAAAAGTTTAAGAATATTATTACGTGTCCCAGAGGGCAACCTTCAGAAGCAAGGTTCTATAGTAGGTGTGGAAAACTTAAAGCTGAGCATTCTACTGCTCAGATAACAACCATGGCCTTTCAATTTTGATTGCCGAAAAGTCAGATCTATATATATAACAACATTACTCTGACGAACAAAAGTTAGTGCACACATGGAAATTGGAAACATGGATTAGAACTTTAGAAGGGGAAATTTCTTTCAAATTTCCATAGATAGGAGAACTCACGAGCAGATATATTTAGATCGATCAGTCCGCGGCTCAGAGAATCAGCCCAAATTCCAGATTTAACCTGGAAATTATCTTTTTTGAGGGTGATCTTAATGCTGATGAGGATTTGCCACTCAAGTCAATTGCTGCATTGTTCTTAAGGGGATTCTCAGTTTGTCCTGCAGATGACTGATCAGTTGCAGTGGTAAATGCTCCAAGAAGATTAGATCCATCAAAGTTATTCATTGGAATAGTTGCAAAAGGATCTACAAAGTTATTCGATGCCGCAGTACTTTCAGATTTAGTTTCAGGTGGGACAACTGGATCAGAAGCTGCAAAGAAGTCTATTGGTGAAGAAACTGCAACTGATGGCACTGGTTGCGCAGTGGATGATGCAGGTTGTGCAGCAAATAGATCAATGGTTGGCTGCATGATTGTCCACAATGAATTAAGTTAGTAGTGACAACTCTGAAAGAATTAGTACAACAAACCTGCATTAGACAGGAAATTTGTCACAAACAATGAAAGTGCATGCATTTTGGTATTCTATCCCCTCTACACATGAAGGGAGAAGGAGTCCTTAAATTAAAAACCATGACCAGACTTGCAAATGCTAAAGACTCAAGACGGAAAAAGAACTAATGAATAAACTGCCAATTTTCAAAAAATATCCCAATGAACCCCCAATATTTTCCGGAATGTTCACTTTGTATCAAATGTTTATGAGCACTGAAATCCTATCAACTGATGTCCAACCTGAGTTTGAGAACTCCCTCTTGCTTCTGATTTGGGAGCAGCTGATACAAAATCAGCATCTGCAAATAGATCAACATCAGATGACTTGCTGTTCATGGCACTGCTTTGTGAGGCAACAGTTGTAGGTGCATCCAAGAGATCTCCAATTAAACTTTCTCCAAAGAGATCCACTTCTTGTGAACTTCCAGCTGTAGGCTCTGCAAATAAGTGCATTATATTGGAGGCAAATAAGCAGAAGCAGCAAGATATGAAAAGTTTCTGTAGGCAAGTAGTAAGATTTGTAAGACCTCAAACAGCTACTGAAGTGGAAATAACAAGTTTAGGGTTTTAAGTGCCATTGACTCCTGGTAGTTAGAGGACTAATCCTGCCTTCTTTTTAAGTGAAAAGTCTCATTTATATAAGTTATGGATCAACTGGTGAATGTTGTGGAGCTGCCGTCAAACTCCTATGTGGAATTTTCCACACAAGTCAATGGAAGTTTCAGGTCAAGCTCTTATTAGTCAAGTATCTTCCATAGAAAATCCACCAACTCATAAATGTGAAGGATTCAGAGCTCGGGATACAAATTCACCAGCAAACAATGGACCATGTTATGCAACTAACAACAAATTAGGCATCAATACGACTTCACTGCTTGGTAATCATTAGGACCTATTCTCTTCGGCTGAAAACTGCTGAACTCAACTGTAGTGAAAGGGACAGTGAATTGTGAGAGTAAATGTATCATGCAGAGCTGAGCTGAAAATAAGTTGGGAGGAACATTCCCTAAGAGCGCAATATATCAGAATCAAAACCCCAAAAACACCAGATTCACAAAAGTGAAGAATTGATAGTTTAATAACCATGGAGCACGAAGCAAATTGGTCATGCTTTGCCAATGAAAACAAATGGAGCATCATCACAGCTTCCCTGGCTTTGTAACCATCAAGAATCTCATATACTGGTACATTTTGAAGCAAAATCTCACATGCTGCAGGGCACTATGATTTACATTATTTCTTTGGTCCATCTTCAACAAAATTGTGTTTTCGCAGCAGTGATTCAACATGATCTACTCTAGACTCGTTCCTCCAATGAACATAAAAAGTCATGTAAGACATGTCTGAATGACAAAACAGCCATAAGCAGTAGCATCTGCGCCAAGACATGATAGTATGACTTCCACTGCATCTGTGCATCTATAAGTAGCGATATCTGACTCGGCAGCCTCTTGCTACGACATCCTTTTGGCAATAGTTTATGATGGCCACATTAAACATGCATCAGAGAACTCCTTTATAATTGACAAGAGTCACTGGTTAGACAATTACAAGTTTACTGAAGTCACATAGAACATCTCACAAAAATTTTCAAGCATTCTATCATGAAAGACATGTTTTTCACTAGCTACCATCAGTATCTTCGTCTCGATAAAGAAAGATTGAGTGCTCGACCCCACCCAGTGACGGAGAAGTATCATTCAAACTTTTCCATGAAATTAAAGTCATTGCAACTAGCTAAATAGCTCTGTTCAACAAAGTTTTGGTTAACCAGTATCCGGATTGTAGGAAAAAAAAAGACTCCAGCATAAATCAATAACGCTAACTTACTTGTTGTTCCAGTTCCCCGAGGATCAAAATCATCATCGTCATCATCATCTATTTGACTGTTTGAAGGTACATTTTCATTCTTATGTGAAATGTCAGTGTACTCGTCAGAGTTGATCCTTGAAGATGCTTTTGAAGAACCCGCAGTAGGAAGATCCTGATTCCTGCTGCAGAAACAACAAGATTGAATCAGCCAAATGAAACTATCTTCTTCAATTCACAAAATATTTCCAGTAAGCGCAACTATAAGGGTGGAAGAGAACCATCACAGTAAGTGCAGATTCCTCCCTTAGTAAAAGAAACAGAGGTCTAGCAACACAGATATACTACACTGCTACACAGATTTCCTACTGCTAATTTTTGCACACCCATGCAGAACAGTTATTCACAAAATAAGCACTTGGATTTAAGAGAAGTGACCTGGTCAGGGGTAGATAGAAATTCTACAAGTAAGCTTTGATGCTTTTTCCCTATACCAATAAGGCTTTGCCTGGATTGGGGTTAGTACTTAGTAGGAGGGAGCTACGGAGAGAATTATTACTAGGGGACTAATTTAGGGGTAAATTCCTGAAAGGAAGGCTTGGAATATCCGTAATATTAACAAGATTAAGTTTCACTTCTCTTTAAGATGAAAGTATAATCTCTCATGAGATACTTCAAGACATTGGGATAGAGCATCAAACCAGATCAGAGCAGAAATAGAAAGCATGGGGAAAAGAACGAAAAATAACATTTGAGGAAGTGCAAGAACCTCGAAAATTAAAAAAAGAAGCAAATGAAAAATTACAAAAGAAGAGAAAATTGAAAATAGAAACAAGAAAAGTTGTCATCATAGAAGGTGGAAGGAGAAAGATAAGAGAGAAGAGAGGAGAGAGAAATCAGAAGCAGTGTGTCATGTGTTAGTCGAAGAAAGACAGACGACGAAAGGGGAGGAAGAGAGAGAAAGACAGTAGAAAAAAGAGAATGTTACTCAAGGGGGTGCTAGACTAATGTATTACCCTCATTTGAGGGAGGGGGGTGGGGAGTATCTGCCTAAATAAGTGACCGCAACCCCAGCACAGATTTCTATACCATAATAACTAAAGAGAGTAAAGCATAGGTAAGACTGCATCCTGCATAACCCCCCACCCCCCCCCCAACACCTAAATGCTGCCCTAGAGGACGTGGGTTGGCAATATTGCAATGTAGCGTGTAGAAGTATAAAAATTCTACCACGTAGACAACGAACAGTCGAACACCAACAAGGATTTACACCAAGCCATAAACCAATTTGACCCAAGCAAAATCTCGGCGCAAATGATAAGAAAGAAGATGAATGCTAGAAGATTTCTTTAGGTAAACTATCCTGTGAAATCAACTTCCACAACCTCTTGACAGACAGAGTAGTGGAAATAGTCAAAGATTAGAAAGCTAAGAAAAATTTTGTGATCTTAATATTATGAGGGTTTCAACAGAAGTGGAAGTTCCAATACTAAACACCATGGTGTAACATGTGCATGGTACAAATAAGAATAATTTTTGACTCATTTTCTCATTTGGAGGCTCATTTGGAGGCTTGGAGCTCTCCATTTAGTGGATTCTAAATCAATAAGAAAATAGCCTTGGGCGAACCATACTCACAATACACCCCACCACCCCGATGCCCAGAATGATAGGTACTCTTCAGCAGATGAGCAAAATAACCTTCCCCTAAATAAACTGATTTTTACTGGTTGAAACTCATTTATACTAAGTAGTACTCTCTCCGTCCCAAAATATAAAACCTGTTTTCTTTTGCACAGTCTTCAAGGCACACATTTGACCTTCTATATCTTCAATTTCGTATTAGTAAAAAATACTTCCTCCGTTTCAAAATAGATGATACATTTGCATAATATTTACTATTCTCAGTTTAGACTTTAATTAGTTTTGGTGATTTATGTTTTAGGAAAAATATAGTCATGTGGGATCTTGTTAGATTCGTCTCAATGTGTATATTTTTAATATCAACTTTTTATATTTTTCACTGATTGATAATTATAGGTATTAAGGTTTACAATAATGCATTGGCAAGCGTGAAAACATAAAATGTATCGTGTATTTTGAAACGTAGGAAGTATAAAGATTTGATAATATGAAACTACATGAGTATGTTTTCTTGTACTCCCTCCGTCTAAAAGATTGTTATACTTGTACTTTTCACGTATGCCAATGCAGAATTTTGATCGTTTATATCTCTAATTATGTATTTGTAAAAATTATAAAAATTAGATATTAATATAATACTCATTAAGACGAATCTAACAAGATCTCACATGACTATATTTTTTCTTATGTATAAGTCATAAATGATGGTCAAAGTGAATATGTGAATAGTGTAAAATGTCAAAGTGTAACAATCTTTGAGAAACGGAGGGAGTATATATTAATAAGAATATTTGGTCAAGGTTTTTACAGTATGACTTCCAAAATAGAAAGGGGACTTATATTATGGGATGGAGGGAGTAATTTTTACCGTTGAAGTGAACATGGCCTAAGACAAAAAATTGGAGTAAATTACTACTCAGCCTGGAATATGAGCTTCAACTGCAAGCAGAAGTGCTAAACAGCTTTTGCGATGGGAGCATAGGATAAACAAAATAGAAGAACTAGAAATATGAAAGTTTACCTGCTATGATGAGATGATTTCCTTTCAGCAGAAGATCCTTGATGGGATTTGGGAACAAATTTCTCAAACTTCTCTTCTCCAAATTGATTGTCGTCTCTGCTCTTGTAGCTATCATCATCATATCTGCCACTGAAGCCTCCATATTTGTTACTACTCTGGAAATTGCTACCACCATATGAAGCTGAACTTGCCTTGTACGATATTCCTGTGGATGAGAGGCCCACATACCTATAAACAGATACATGAGGCACTTCATAAGAATCTACAGCATACACAAACGGATTATGCATATCGTTAAAGTACTTCAAGACGCACTTTTCGCGAGTAGTAGCGGCTTTTTCCGCGTTTCTTCTATTTTATCCTTGTTATTAAGAAGGGCTACGATATTTTCTGCCTTCTTCCTGACATTGATCCCCACATCCTTGCCATTAGGTTCAACATATTCAAATCCTGTGAGTGACTTTAACAGTCCAAGCAACATGAAAAGAAATATAAGAATATACATTTCAATGATAATGATCCTAATAACATTGAAAGATAGATTCAAAGGACTCGTACTGAGATCTGAAAAGTATGCTCTATGATTTCATCCACAGCTCGTTCAGAACCATTGGCAACGAGATACTCTATGACAGCCAGTGCCTGGAATAGCCAACAAATAACAGAGAAAAAAGAGAATACTAGCATGAGTTCTTTGTTGGACTATAAACCTTTGCCTGATGAATGAATTTCAGATAACAGCAGATGCAGAGATTACACTACCTTATAAACATAACGCCAATCCTTGCCAGTTTCACCCAATCTTGTCCAGAGAACATTCATAACCATCTGGCATTCAGTACTAGTACAAAAAATCCAGGCATGTCAGTAAATCAAAAGTCGAAATTTCACCTCAGATAACTTAATCAGATTTAGATAACTAGATGTTACAATTTTTTGGTGGCTTGAGCTATTTCTGCTAATGCGCTTCCATGAGGACCCCAGGGCTCGTTATCAGTTGCATCGAGCACCTATCATAAATCCCAGATGTCAAGTTTCATTTAGAGAAGTACTACCCATATCCAGAATCGTTGAACCCAACAATTTGTCCTCAACAATGTAAACTACAATTTAAAAAATGAGGATGTACAGTTCCAGCCTATAATATATTAAAATCTAAACTATTATTTTTCTAAATTTGAAGGTAACACTCGTGGCCAGACATACCAGTTTCCCTCAATTAAAGGGGCAAGGTTATGTACATGAACCCCACTCTGCTTTAGAGCCTTCGAGGCATGTGCACTCAACAATGACGATAGCAACCTCAATAAAAAATTCACGCTGCTGGATCTTGTAAAAGTCTTACTAATGTCTAAACCAATGTTACAAGGCATAGGATTTGATTCGAACGGGTTATGGGAATGAATACGTGGATTATTTTATTTTTTATTATGATAAGCACATATGCACCGCATGTAGGATTGGATGCCTCTATTAAATAAAATTTTTGGGAGGATTTGGAGGAGGTTGTGCAACGGCCAACAGGTGCCTATTAGTGAAAAATTGATTTGGCGGGGATCTTAAGGGACATGTGTGCACTAGTCAAGTTGGCTTTGAGAGCATTCTTGGAGGTTTTGGGTATGGGGAGAAAAATGAAGCAGAAAGTGATATCTTGGATTTTGTACTAGCATAGTAGCATATGGTCTTTGTATTATGAACACTTGGTTTGAGAAAAGAAAATCTCACCTTGTCACGTATAGGAGTGGTTTACGCAAGTCAGATTGGCTTTTTTTTAGTAAGGAATGCTTGACGAAAGAGATATACAAACTACAAGGTGATACCGAGTGAGAGGGCAGGCACCCAACATAGACTAGTGGTGCTTGATTTCGAAGACCCGACGTGGAGTTGGGAATCAAGTGGTGGAGTCAGGAATCAAGTCATTAAACATTATCGGGATAGGAAGAAGGATCTACATACGGTTTTAGATAGAATAGAAGCAAATAAGAGTTTTTGGCGTTAGACGCAGCGAGGCACGGCAGTCACATTTGATGGCAAAGTGGTTCAAGGATCGAACGTCTTCTGTGATCTATTCTCCAAAAGGAAGGAGAACTCGATGGAGACGTGGCTCATAGAATTAACACGGGTTGGTTAAAGTGGAAAAGCACCACCGAGTTCCTTTGTGATTCCGTCATTCCCCAAAATTCTACCGCACAACAATTAGGCCTGCTTTGTTATATAGCACCATGTTGGATGGTGAAACAATGCCACATTCATCTTAGATGCGTATGTTGCGGTGGATGTGTGGCCACACAATTAAGAACCGATCAAAAAATGAGGTGATTCGGAAAAAGTTAGAGTTGCATCTATTGAAGAAAAGATGAGGGAAAACCGCTTAAGATGATTCGGTCGTGTGAACAGGAGACCAAGTGATGCGCCGGTGAGAAGACTCGAAGAGTGGAGGAGTAATCAAATAGTAAGGGGCAGGGGAAGACTTAAGATAACGTGGATGAAGGTAATTGAAAGTGATATGGGATTACTTGGGATTGAGAAGAGCATGACGCTGGATAGAAGTGGTTAGACGGACAGTATTTACGTAGAGGAAGGGGTGTGATTATTTTATTTATTTGTTTATCTTTATTTGTGTTGGTCTTTGTGTCTAAACTCTTTGTTTAAAACTTATTTTAAAACTTTTTTGTGTAAAACTTATTTTAAAACTTTTTTGTGTAAAACTTATTTTAAAACTTTTTTGTGTAAAACTTCTTTAAAAACTTTTTAAACTTAAAACCTCGAAAAAACTTGTTATCACACTTGTCGATGTCATCTCCTTTTACAACGGTTTTAGATGATGATTCATGTTAGCGGACCCCTTATCACTTTGGGAATAAGGTTTAGTTGTTGTTGTTGTTGTTGTTGTTGAATGTTGTTGTTGTATGGATCCATTACAGAAGTCTATTCCCAAAATACCCTAACATCTAAATTGCATGATGTTTCCATTCAACATTTACGGCTCACTAGTAGCTCACTTATGACTTAACTACAACAATAGATTTACAAATGAAAAGATCTATGCAAATATATAAAACTAAATTCTGGGAAACTTGGATTTCTCCCCAGTGAATTTGGAGTAATGTTCACTAAGGTTCACCTATATCCAACACCTTGTACCTTCATGGGGAAAAAGAAAAACTAGGGATGTCCAAATTTGTAGTGGCAATGTTGATAGTACCCAATTGCTCTTTATTTGAACTTCCATATTCAACACTATCAAAGTAGGTTTCTTTCAAAGGATGAAATGAAATCTTTTTATAAGGGACAGGATGCAACGCCCAAAATAACTAGTCCAAAAGTACCACATACAAGAAAGTCCTTTTATAGTTTACCACAATCGCTTATTATGTTATTAAGCCAATCTTCAGAAAAGCCCAAAAACATACTTCTTACTTGTCAAGTACCACCATGAGTCCATGACCTCCACATTGAACACACAGTTAAAACAGCAAAACCCGAGATCGCAACCCAACTATCTAGATCAAATAAGCGAAAGAAGTGACGACGATTTTCCACAAATCCATCAAATACAGAAAATTTCATCATTCCATTTCTAGAGCATATTAAATCAATAGTTCAACACATCATGATCAAACAAAACAAAACAACCAGTTAAATATACATTACCACATGTTAACTAAATCGAAACTCATTAAGCTAAATATCACCCAATTTCTCTCCACCAATACAGAAAATCATCATTTGATGCAACAAACGAGAATCAATTAAGAAATTGAAGATGAATTTAAATTCAATAACAAACCTTTTGCTCGATCTCAGGAACCTTCAACACTTTCAAGTTCACCTCACGTTTTCTACAATCAAAATTTCAAATCAAACAAAAAAAAAAATCAAAATCCGATGTATTACATATTACAAAATCCAACATTAAGATTGCAATATAAATCAAACAGATAGAAATTACATTTCGCGAACAGCTTGATCGACAACCTTCATGAAATCCATGGTGATTAAGATCTGGAATATGATTTAATAATAGGTAAGCAAATTGTGCAGAATTAACGTATAGATCTGAGGTGAATTTAGCTGTAAAAGTTTCAATTCGAATTCAATTATGTTGATTTCGTGAGTGAGCGAAGAATGAAATAATAAAGCAGCAATTACCTGTTTTAGGAGTAGGGAGAAACGCTGGTTAGGGAGAAGGCGGGAGATAGAGAGATGGAGATTGCGGATTGCTAAATGGTAATGGAAGATTTTACTCGATGAAATATAATTGGAGAGTGAATGCTTTTTTTTTTGTGGTTTTTTGTGACGGGGTAAGTGAACATTTCCCCCACCCTTTTCCCCCTCCTTTTTTTCTAACAAAAAAAAATATATTGACAAAACTTAGGACAAGGCGAGTAAGATAGAGTGAATTGAATTGAAAATAACTAAATTGAATTGGATTGACTGAACTGAGTAGTAAAATATAAGAGTAAAATGTTATACAGAGCTAAATCGAATTGAAAACAAAATGGGGAAGAACATGCTTGTTATATTATAATTTAAGTCCGGCTAAATGGCTTACCGTTAGCCCCCTAACAACAATGTTGAAATAGGTTAATGCATTTGGCCCTTAACAATTTATTATATTCCTTTACACAACCTGTTATAATCGTGTACGAAACCTTATAAGGTCATTGTGTTCTTTTTCGATTTTTGCAGTACTATTTCATCTCCAAATTCTCTGCAATATAATCTATTTAGGCTATATGGCCAACCTGTTATATTCATTTGCACAACCCATTGATAGAGAATGGCTTTACATCAAGGGAAATCTAGTGTTTTAACTTTGCCCTTAAGGCGTAAATATCTTTATACAAAATTGTTAGTTGCCTAACTATTAGCTACTTAGTCTTTTTCATGTAATTGGAACCTCTTATAAAAAAATAACAATAAATCTTTTTGAAGGTTAAATGCAAGTTGTTGCTCACCCTATTAGGAATGGAAAATCCTTTATAAAATAAGTTTAATGACATTGGACCTAGATCTTCTCACATGAAAATAAGAGTAATTCAGTGGCTCGAGTCTCCTAAACCAAGGATATAATAGTAATATACATCTATGAGGCATAATCTTCAATGTATCTTTATAATTCTCATTTTGATAGAAGAAACAGAGGAAAGATAAATTGATATTACATAAATGTATCAAAATTTTCATAATTGCTATTCGAATAGTATAAGTTCGATGATGGGTAAGATATAAAAGATGATAGCTAACATGGGCCGAATATTAGTCTCTCCTTTCAAACTGCTATTGGTTACATAGTCTCCAAGCTAACAAACTTCAACTTTGTGTGATGATGTTTCCATAATCATATTTGAAAAATGATGAACAAGACAATCCCATGAGTTGGTTGGTACTTAAGACCAAGTAACATGAAAAGGGGAAAATAAGATAGAATCTCTGTTTGCATGTATTATTGTATAGTTATATTTTAGCTTAGGAATTTACATGTATTGTAGATTACCAACTAAACTGATATTTCCTTTGCTTAGAAATAAGCAAATTTTATTGGCGGATTGACAACATCCGCCTAATGGAAAACAAATGGCCAACTTTACTACTACTTAGTGCTTGTGGGTTTTTACTCCCGGATTCTCGGGTCTTCCCACGGTGTCATTACTTAACTCTCTCTCTCATTTATTTCTTCATTTATTGTTGTTTTGCTTGCTTGGTTGGTTGTTGGCTTCCATTGGTTATTGTTGGTGATTGCAAACTTGTTTCTACTTGATTCTATGTTCTCAACAGCTAGAGGTGAAATGCCATCGATATTGTTAAGCATATATTCCCTTTCTTATGTTTTTAATACACATGCAAGGATTTCTCTCTTTTCATATTCCCTTTCTTATGTTTTTCTTTTCCAAATCGCGGCACATATACCGGTAGCTTGGCTAGGCAAATCCTCCAAGAAGAGCATTGGAGAGGCTCTAATAACTAATGAGTTTACAACTGGACAACAACGTAATCAAAATATCTTAAAAATGTTCTTTTATTATAGTTGGAATGGGTATCAGTACAAACCAAAGCTTTTGTTACTTTTTTTTTTCATTACATGTCCAACATTCTTCCCCTTATCATGGCCTCTGCTTTCCTCACTTGCTTCACTGGACCAATAACAAATACCTACACAAAACACTGTATATAAGTAACATAGCAAACATCTAAAGACGAATGCAACTACCGATTTGGCGGACAGTTTAGCACGAAAGGATAGTAAGAGGCGGCTAATGGAGAACCATAACCATTGAAGTACTCCCAATGGCTCTAATGAGGCTCCTATGTAGAGCAAGATTTAGATGTACTCCCAATGGCTCTAATGAGGCTCCTAGTCACCATTGCAAAAGGCCGAGACAAGATTTTCAATCGCAACAGAAGGAGGTAACTTCTTTCCATTAGTTTGCAATGTATATGGGAGTGTTTGCAATGTTTTTTATATCTTTGAAATGAATATAAAGACACAAGTGGAAACAATAGGTTTTTCTTTGAAAAATTAGAAATGATACACCCTCAATCTTTGACATTTCTAGTTGGTACCACTACCATACCAACATTTTACTTGTCACATGGTATCCTCAGTTAATAATTCCATACAGTTGTATCTTAAACGATAATACTGTTTCCCACCACCAGCCACCTACCCTTCCCCAATCGTCACCACCACTATCGCCACCAACCAGACCCACCAGCAACTACTTTTGCATCCCTCTTAACCTAATAACCTATCAATCATTCCTATTGTGGTTGGTGGCTAGAATAATGATGTATCAAAAGGTTGCGGGTGGGTGGGTGCAGATTAGGCGATAGTGGTGGTGAGGACTACGTGGGAGTGACTGGCGAGTGGTTAGGGACTTAAGAGTGGTGTGAAGGAGTATTTGTTTGAAGTGGTAGCATATAGAAATGTGAATAACTGGGAGATATCGTGTGAAATCCAAAAATTTGGAATCTTACCAAATAAAAAGGTTATGAACTGAGGGGTATCACGTAGAAATTCTCTTCTTTTAGATAGAAAAAGCAAGTGCATGTAGTGTGTCATAATATGTACACAGCCCAGTCATAATCCAATCTTGGAACCAGATCTCATGTCAGGCATATGCCTCAATATAGCATCACGAGTTCAACAAAAAGCCGCTAGATCATCCATAGGTGCTAATAAAGTACTTCACAAATCACTCACCTTATCTGGAGGTCCCTTCGAGCCTCCAATGAGAATCTCTGCACTGCAGATCAATAACGTATACGACTGTGTAAGTAATTCTGGCAATATAAGAAAGTACGAGTATATGACTGCTGACAAGTATCTTATCAATCACATTTATAATTACATTTGAAAAGATTGGGAACTAAAACACACAGGAGGTGAGCTAGAAGACTAGAAATCATGACTAAAGTTGGAGGGAAGAGAAAGGACGAGAAAATTACTTGCATGATTCCTTGATTGACAAAATAGAAGCTCCTTTTTTACCAATCACACGTCCCATTTTACCCGGTGGAACATCAAGAACAGAAAGGATTTCGTCTTCAGGAGCTTTAGTGTCCATAGGTATGTCATCTGAACATGTAAACACAGCTGGTCAAGAAAAGTTTAACTTTAACCACCTCTATAAACCAATCACATCATTCTGTGACCCTCCCCTGACAAATTGTTAAGTTTGTGGCTTGATCTTTACTTCACAGTACCTACACACTATCCTTGCCATATATTTGAACTCCAGTTACAAATAAATTTTTTGACCCAAAAACTTCACAGATACAGCCTAGCACTAAGCCATTTGATCTAGCTAGGACTCACCAAGTAGGGGTGACATCCATCAAAAGATACACTGTAACATGCAATGCTAAATGTCACCAGCATGTTCATCTGGGGGCAGACAAGTTAAAGAAAACGAAAGGACTCCAATGCGATGAAATCCAAATGACGGCATACAACAAGGGTAATAACAAATGTTTGAAGTCTGACACCTGTGCCTCAAAGCACTAAAACATCATACACACAGGGGACACAAAGAATAATGATCAAATAAATATAACATGGTGTGGAAGTTACACTTTATCCACTTATTTTGGACAGCTAGAGATTTCTCAGTTGCAAATAAGAAGAGAAACTCCTGCTCCAATAGCCACAGGAATGGCAAAAGCAATTAAGGGCAAACAGGAAAAGCTTCAGTGCTGGCTTGCCACTAATTCTCAATAGTGATGTAATTGCAAGCGTGAGCAACCTAATTTGACTTTTAATTACCAGATTTTTAAGAACACTACATAGTGAATACAGTGGCTAAAGGTTAATATCTATTTGAAAGACACGATTAAAACTAAAGACACCAGCTAACAATTTAACCTTTTGTATTTGACACAGACCTGGAAAGGGAGGCAAAGCAGGCCAATCAGCAAAGTCATTGTCACTGATACAGAAACAGCGACAATAGAGTTCACCACGAATTGCAAGGTTCCATAGGGATTGGGCATTAAGCTTCTCCATCATTTTGTGATAGATGAAAAGCAAGAAACGGACATCATCAGCAGCTGCACGGATCATGAGTTCAGATAATGGTCTGTATGTCCAGAACTTCGGATCCTGAATATGAAAATTGGATATCATGACAAAAAAAGAAATAGAAACTACACTAGGAACAAACACAAGTTTCATGCTATACACAGAAATGACGGATGTGAAGATATCCATACAGAAACAATTCTAACAGGTCCAGTCCAGCCAAATAAATCGTATAGCAGTAATTACATTTCTCTCTAAAATCTCGTTTCTCAAAGACAAAGAAAACAACAATGCATTCCAAACATCTGCCAACTTGCACAAAACCAGTCAGAAATCATAATCAGATAGAAAATTTTGAGACATGCAAGTATGCAACTATCCTGTACTCGTATATATTGCCACTCGACTCTCCATGCCATTGTTAAATTGCACTCAGGCTCATCAGTGATTTGTTCAATAGTCTTCATGTCTCACCAGTATTGCATTATGGCTTAGTTAAGTTATTTAGTATGACCCCGGCCAGCAAAAAAAAGTTATTATGACAAAAGGCAAGGAGTGCTGTGTGCTTATAGAAAAACATCATGGACAAGATCTTCTCTACACATATTAATGAACAATACCAAAGTTCTCTTATCTTAAACCAAGCAAGACTAACTGATCAAATCAGGGAAAAACCATGCATAAAGCAAGGAACGAGCCTAATGGAACTCGTTAGTTGAAAAGCCTAAATTGCATGGACCTTAAGAATATCAACGTACATTCCAACAGACACAAACATCGCAAAGTAGGAGCAGATAGATTTAGTCTCAAGCATCATTTGCGCGTGAATTTCTTATTGAGCAGAGCTCAAATCTCTAGTCCCAACCAAACAAAATAATAGACGATTTGGAACTCACCTGCCTCAAGAGTACACGAACCTCCTCCTTCTCAAGATAAGATATTCCTACAGATGACAAAATGTTGAAAATAATTACTATATGAGCGAAAACACAACTTAAGAACAACAGATTGTGCATCATACAAGCCAATAGCTCATATGGCATGAAATTTCTAAAGCACCACAAAGAAATGAAAATAAAAAGAAAAACAGTACACAGTAAGATCCAAAAGATATATACTACTCTGTTACCCATTATGTTATTCTAATGAGAACTTTAGGATTGTGGAGATGAGTCTGCATAGTCATCCAACCCTAGAAAAGGTAACTTTCACTAAGGAGTATAAATAAAGCTTGTGTTCAAAGAGTTTACGCTTAATGCAACCAGAAGAAAATGAAGCTAACATCCTTTCAAATTTGACAGATAAATATTTTGACTGAAAAAAAAGCTAGAAGTGGCCTATTGATTATATTTGTGTCCTTCATCAATCATAATGCCCAGGGTGCACTAAACCCATTCATAAAATAAGGAAGTATAGCCCCAGCATAGCAAAGTCATACATGAGTTTCAGGATTACCATCTGTTGCAACTTGCAAGGACAGCACAAAGACAAAATTAATTAAAATATGCATACTAATCCATGCCAAATCTCAAAAAAATTGGCATAGTCAACAAAACCAGATAAATGGTCACATTAGCCAAACTACCCATACTTTACGGCTTTACCACAGAAGTAAAGCAAGGTTCAGAAGTCAGTTTCATTTCAGTTCACAGTAGATAAATAGCATCCATCTTGGCTAATCTTTCTCAGAGGATTCATGAAAATTTAGTTACTTTTACATTTTGAATAAAACAGGATACTGACTCTGATGGCCATAAAAGAAGTAAAATTCTGAGGACGACGGGTAATACAGGTGGTGACGGCAATAGCCTTCCACACCCCATACCCGGGTTTGCTTTCTCATCCCCCCCCCCCCCTCCTCTCCCTCTTTGGTTGTCTGCCACAGTTTCTCTCCTGGGATAGGAGGTCTGTGTGGTTACTTGTATCTTTAAGAAAAATCATATAAATTAATAAAAGTAGAAGTAAAAATCCATCAGGTTTCACTTTGTTGCTATTCTTTCATTACAAGTGAAGAGGGTGGAAGCACTTCAAGAAAAGAACACAACAATATATCAATCATAGTATGATTAAACTGAGACAAAATGAGTATGCAAGTAACTGATCTATGAACTATGAAAAACTCCGTCCGTTTCTTTCCGTACTTGTCCTACTTTCCGTTTTTGTCCGTTTCTTTTTGTTTGTCCTACTTTTTCATCTTTCCCTATATGAGAAAATTATATTACTCATCTACCCCTACTATACCACTCTTTGGTTCCACATGTAACTTATAAATCTCTCTCACCTACTTTAATCATCACATTTACTATTAAATAAGCAGACTCCTTAATTGTTGTCCCCACCCACATGCCTATGACATCATCTTCTTTGGCATTTGGAGCTATATTGAGACAAACAAAAAGAAACGGAGGGAGTACATCCAACCTTTTCTGTCTTGTTTCGAAAATGCTGAAAACTTTTCAAGTTTGATATAAATATGAACTGGAGTTCGATAGTATGAGCTTATGTTTATTTTTGTTTGATTTAGCAACTTTTTTGGCTTTACCCTACTCTTGAAGAATGGGATTTTCAAGTGAGATTTAATACTTATTGGACTTGTATTAGGTGTTTTGGACTTGAATAAGTTCCAAGTTATAAGGTTACTTATTAGGGTATTTTAGTTCTTCAATTAATTCCCTAGGTTTGTTTAGGGCTTTAATTTTCTTAGGTTAATTATTGGAGTAGGGAACAAGACAACTCTAGCTATAAATATAGACATAGGGTTGTATAATAAACAGAGATTGAGATTTACTATTATTATTGGGTTTAACTTTGTGCTTGCTTTTTTTTTCAAACATGTTCTTGGGCGATACTTACCATTTTTCTCGTAGCTCGCACGCTTCAAAACCCTCTAAACTTGAGTGTTTAGAGATCTATCTTTTTATCTTATTTAGGTCTTTCAGATTCATATCAAGTTTCAAATTGCTTTTATTTTGCCCTTAAATATATAGCACACCTTTTATTCGACAAATACAGTTTGGATAACAGCAAAAGATCTGCTGAAGAATGTGTAACATGGTAAGAGACCATTGTATAGGATACATGATTTTAAACTTGTGATCTACATTGCACTCTAGAAACTGTTTAAAAGTTGATACAAGAAAATATGGTAAAACTAAGCTGAGACTTGAGAGCTATGAGAATTATCTGGAATATATACAGCAGCCTAAACCTAATACTCCCCCCCACCCTCCATCCCCCAACTCTAGAGCTTGGCACAGCATGAAATAAGATGTTGAGAGGTCAAGAAATGCTATCGCCAGCATAATCAGTGTAAAAGGTCCTTTGCCTACATTTCACATGCTGCATTATCATCTAAGTAGAACACGCCCATAATGCTAGGCCTATTCCTATTAACTCCCAAGATGCAAGCAGCACATCTCAGAAACAGAAGGACACAATGGAAATAAATACCATGACAAGTGTAGTACCACAATAGCGTGGATCAGCAAGAAGAGATACAAACGATATGTAGTCATCAGGCACTCTTGGGCGTCCTTCCTGTTCTTCAATAATAGAATATGCAATCTGTGAAATGTACATAGATCATATTAGTCCATGCAGGATGTAATAGCTATCTCCAAGCAGTACAGTAACTAACATCAAGTCATCCAGTAAAAAGCCTTAACAAGATGAGATGAAAGGGAAAACATAAAAGGGAATTCTTAGTACTAGAAACCAACACAAAGCAGATTAAGGCCCTGTTCTTTTGGCCTGCAAAGAACTTAAATTAAGTTAAGTCCAGTTCACTTCGGTTCAATTAATTTCAGTTCAGTTCCGTTCTGTTCCTACTGAGTCAGGAGTTGCGTTAGATGCAGTTCAGTTCTTTGCAAGCCAAAAGAACAGGGCTGATCTCATTGTGTGGACTTAACCAAATATTTTCTTCATTAGCCCTTCAGCATGCAAGAAAGATGAAACGCATGTGAAAATTAGTCGCCCAATATGCTCTTTTGTTTACCAGTTGTATTCTGTACATGTAACTCACCACATAGAATAGAGAAAGGACTAAATAAACCCGGCCATACTGCCAGGTTAAAAGTTATTGGCAGTTAAAGGTGCTGATAATCAGTAAGGAAATATAGAAGTTTTTAGAGAAAATCAGCGAAGAAGCTATATTGATTCATAAGAAGAGCAAAATTCTCACCTGGGTATCCATAACATTATGTAGCTTGATGCCGAACTGGAAATACAATGCCTACATATTGGCATGGCAACAAGATAGGTTTAGTACAAAGCAAAGAAGAAATCTACTACAAACTGCACAATAAAAAAAATCAACATGAACGGTGGATAGACCAATTAGAGACCTCGCTATCACGTTTGCAGTCATGTATAACTTTAGTGATGTATCTAGATTCAAGAGCAGGCTTACATGCTTCTATGAGCATGTCTCCACCTTCTATCGCATCCACAAGATATATAGCATCAGGAAATGCAAGCTGCAATTGAGAGAATAATAAGCCACATTTTACAGCTCAAATCATGGATATCAATCCACCTTTTACAGCTCAAATCATGGAAAAACAATCTAAACCATGCAATTTACAAAAGCCATGCAACACCATTCAGTTGCTCCATGATGATACCAATTTACAAGCCCTAAAAAGAGAAGTATCTTCAATATAGAGATGTATCCGAGACAATAAGGTTGAATCAAGGTTGTGACTTGCAAGAACCGCAAAAAAAAGATCGCAAGTGCTCAAGCCATCAAAATCTTAGCATTAACGAACCACCTTCACCCTCTTAAAGTCACAATCATTTCCAAAAAGATAAAAAGGCTGAAATTCAATAATTGAATATCTTATATGAATGAAAACACATCAAGATAACAAGGAAAAGTCACTCACCTGCATGATACAAAGAGTTCCATCACGACATAAGTCAACACCCTCACAATCGAAGCCAATTACTAGTTTTGTTCCAGGACAGGGTTCTAGGAACTCCACAGGAAGCTGCGAAGCTTCAGTCACAATATGAATTGGTACCAGAGGAGCACCATCAGAGACTAAACCACCTGTAAAAAATAAAGTTTCTCATGTCAGCTAACAAAGTATACATACGGGTGAGTGTTATCTTCACCTTTTCGAGTTCGGGTGAGTGTTATCTTCACCTTTTCGAGTTCGTTCACAAAATTCATGGCTGGATGAAGATGCAAGAAAATAGTATTAACATCATATATATAAATACTGTATTGTAGATATAAATTTTCCTTCAAATTGGGCAAAGATTTCTCCACCTAGATATCCTATTTTCCTAACTAGAAAGTATGGACTACATATTTACCAATAAAGCACCTTAATCAATAAACGAGACACGCTTGCTGCTATGGCTTACGAATCCGATTAACCACTTAACCACGTGAAATGCTGTCAAAGTCCAAGCAAGAGCTGATCACCAATCAGGATGGCACCACAGTTTAGAATATCCCAAAAAGCTAGTGAAGAATCAATTGAGATAAACTACACAAAACCTTTCTCCTAAACTAAGAGGAAAAGACCAGCTAATCACATAAATGCAGGGCAGTTCATTATTCATACTTCAAAATTTTCATCAGCTCATTGTAGTTGCGAGCCCTTGAACTCCCTATATAAACATATACAAAAACATCAAGCATGAGTTCTTTGTCACAAAAGATTGACGCAGCAGCACGTATTCTAACTTCTACACTATAGATTCACCATAATAGAAGTCCAATTCCAGTGTCTCCTTCAGTGTCTGATGATAAAACTAAGGAACTGAAATTAGGGATTCTCGAAAAAAATAACAAATCGACCAAATGGTGCAAAAGAACACTCCAAAAAAAACACCAAAAGTAAAGTAATTTCATATACCCAATTAAGTTTTATGAACAAAAACACAAACTTTGTCATCACTGCTAAACCTTAAAGTCCAAAATGTTAGAGCATCCCTCCCGATCCCATGAGGTTTCGGGATTGATTCTCATCTTGTCTTCGTGCCTCCTTATACACCAAGAAAAAAAATAACAAATTGACAGAATGGTGCAAAAGAACACTCCAAAAAAAAACCACCAAAAGTAAAGACTAGAGTAATTTCATATACCCATTTCAGTTTTATGAACAAAAACATAAACTTTGTCATCACTGCTAAACCTTAAAGTCCAAAATGTTAGAGCATCCCTCCCGATTCCAAGAGATTTCGAGATTGATTCTCATCCCGTCTTCGTGCCTCCTTATGCACCAAGAAAAAAAAATAACAAATTGACAGAATGGTGCAAAAGAACACTCCAAAAAAACCCATCAAAAGTAAAGACTAGAGTAATTTCATATACCCAATTAAGTTTTATGAACAAAAACACAAACTTTATCATCACTGCTAAACCTTAAACTCCAAAATGTCAGAGCATCCCTCCCGATCGCAAGAGGTTTTCGGATTGATTCTCATCCCGTCTTCGTGCCTCCTTATGCACCAAGAAAGAAAAAAACTACAAATTGACCGAATGGTGCAAAAGAACACTCCAAAAAAACCCACCAAAAGTAAAGACTAAAGTAATTTCATATACCCAATTAAGTTTTATGAACAAAAACATAAACTTTGTCATCACTGCTAAACCTTAAAGTCCAAAATGTTAGAGCATCCCTTCCGATCCCAAAGAGGTTTTTGGATTGATTCTCATCCCGTCTTCATGGCTCCTTATGAACAAAAACAAAAACAACAATACAAATGGACAGAATGGTGCAAATGAACACTTCAAAAACACCCACTAGCACCCATCAATAGTAGATGATATACTAATTTCATATACCCATTTAAGTTTTATGAACAAAAACACAAACTTTGTCATTACTGCTAAACCATAAAGTCCAAAAATACAATCAACGAATCTAAAAAAGATTGGATTTTTATTCTTGAAAGCGAAAAAAGAAGGTTAATAAGAAGAAAATGGAACCTGGGTCCGAAGGTAATGGGACATGGGCATGGTGGGGAAGAGGATCGTCGGCCATCTGATCAGACCATTACAACACTGATCGGGTTTTTTGGCACAAACCCCACCTTCTTATTTATACTCTAGTTAATTTGAAATTTCACCCTTTTTTGTTCTTCTTTTCTTCACTTTTAATGGATGTTTTTTGTTATTTTGCTTTTATCTGGTAGAAAAATTAAAAAGTATGGTGCACGAATATCAACCAATAGGAATCTTGCACGTCAGAGTTGTTTTAGGCTTTTTAAGCTTTGAGTAGTAATTTACTAATTGATTTAATGCAAGATATTGCTTGATAATGAAGAGTTATAATAATTTATCGTGAAATAATGATAGATTTTTGATATAATAGAGTGGTTGAGATATTATTTGTTTGAGGGTGGATATTGAGTATTCTACAAATAATAATGTTAAACAAATAATAATGAGTATTATTTGTTTGAGGGTAGATTCTGAAATGGATGGTCTATTTATATGCTTATTGTCATAGTAAAATGTTTTAGTATAAAATCCTATCACGTAATGTTTTAACTTAAAAGTGTAAGGTATTCAAGATTTAGAACTTTCAAGTTTTTTTTGTTGAAAACCTCAAAATTTAAACTTAAAGTTTCATACGGTCTATTCATATGCTTATAGATAGATCGTCTAACATAAGTTTTGGTATTCATTTTAAAGTCTTTCTATAAGGAGATTTGGACCTATGACAATTACTTATACCACTACGCCACATCCTTTATTGTAACGTATTTAAGGCATCGCTTGGCCTAAAGAAACTAGTTAGCCAACTTGTTAATTAATGATATTACTTTTGACAATATCGCTGGGATTGCAATCCACAAAATTCTACCCTAATAGGTTCGAGTATCTCAGCAGATCCCGGGTAAAGGTAATATTAGTTTAAATTGGTGATTATTTACCTATTTCAGATTTATAAATTATGGTAAGTATCTGAAATACTGTGATTCTGATTTTTTGAATCCACAACGGATTTTTAATGTTTATATTGGCACACAAGAACAATCATTACGTTGCATATAAGTGATTGTTTAGTTAAATGTGAGAATAAACTCACTGGAAATTAACTAGGCAAGAGTCATACAAAGGAGAAGAATCGATGATCCCTTGAAATCTTTTTGAAGCAAGAAACAATAACTTGACTTTTAAGAAAGAATGATATTAAAGTAAAGGTTCCCTTTTTCTGAAAAGGAGAGAAAAAGTGTAAAAAAAAAAGGTTAAACTCCCTATACTATCCCTAACCTTAATTTGATTATGTAAACTATGGGTTAATAACCGAAAATTATTGCAAATTTATAATCATTTAGAGTCTGAACCACTCAACCTATAATTCTTAATTATAACAAAACTGCATCCATAAAAACAGACAAAAAACTCACACAATTCACAACAAAAACAAAATTTATCAACATAAACCTACTACATAGTTTGGAACAGAAGGGAAGTTGAGGCCTACTATTATTAACAAAACAATTGATAGTAACCCTAAAATTTTATATCGAGGATTTCACCAATTTGGTTGGATAAGCATAAAGAACAAAACTCTTTTTCTTATTACAAGTACTAAATCTCTGGAGAGTTTATAGGTAGCTCTATCCAAAGTGGACCCACAAAACCTCAGCACTTTTTGCTCTTTCCTCTTTCTTCTTTCCTCAGGACAAAAGCTTCAATTTTTTCTATCAGAAATCCCTAAATCAGCAACAATACCAACCATTTATATTTTCTCTCTCCAGAATCTATTCTTTTTCTGCTCCTGGACCTGTATAACTGCATATCTAGTGTTTCTTTGTTTGATTTTTTTTTGCACTGATTTTTCATTTCAGACAGTACCCAATTGGGAAAATCTCTTTCTTTTTTCTGGGTCAAATTCATCAAGTCGGTTGAATTTCTAGTTGAGCTGGTTTTTAGCTGGTTTTTTTAGGAGGATTTCAAAGTTTTTGTCTTTTGGGTATGCCAAAAGTTGAGGTACTTTTCAACTTTTTTAAGGAATTTTTTGATTTGGGTGAAATTTTGTGTTACCCTTTTCTGGGTTAATTTCAATTTATATGTTTGATTTCTTGTTCATTTTCAGGTTTGTAAGGGGAAGATCATTGTTCGCGATCAGAGAATAATGACGACTCACCTGAATTAGGCCGCTCTGGTACTATTTATACATAGTAGAGTATATAGTATAGTATAGTATAGTAGTATACCCTTGTCAATTACTGGTGAATTTGGTTTCTTCTGAGTGTTTTGTACTATATAGAATTTGGGTTTGTTAGATTGGAGGGTTTTGATTGAGGGTTTATTGATGATTTGATGGGATGATTGGGTTATTGAGCAAGATAGTGTAAGAGTTTTGAATTAATATATATAGTGTGTGAAAGAAGATGAAGAGGGGGAAAGATGATGATAAAATTATGGGACCTATGTTTCCAAGGTTACATGTTAATGATACTGGGAAAGGAGGAGGTCCAAGAGCACCTCCTAGGAATAAGATGGCACTCTATGAACAGCTTACTATTCCGTCTCAGCGTTATAATTCGAGTGATATGCCTCTTCACCAAACTAGCAACAGCACAAGGGCTCCGTCTATGCCGACAACGCAGGTGGATTTTTATGGATATTTCAAATTATATGAACTTTATGCTCTGCTAATGTATTCATGGTGGTTTGTTGTGTGTGATTCGATTGAAATGTTGTTGTAGTGTGAATCGTTGTCTCTATAGTTCTTTTGTCTGAATTTGATTATGTGATCCATTCTTTTTGTGGTGCTAACTTAGCTAAGTTGTGTTTAGGACTTGTCTGTATTTGTGGTGATGAAGCTGACATGTTCATTAAGCAGTTGAATGCTATAGGAATGGCTGCCTGTCCGAATAAGGCCTGCTGATGTATAATATAGAATGGTTTTACAGGAGTCCTTGGGAGTTGTTTCATATTCCCAATGGACCTTTTGTGAATGGCTAATGCTTTGTCTAGCACTAAAGCTTATCCGCCTATTGGTTCATACAACATAATTAATCCTTAGTGATGTAACTGGTGGTTTTAGAAGCAATCATCTTGCTATTTACATTTGTTGGTGAATGATAAAGCCCTTAATACCTGTAGAATTTAGTAATGGGTTACAGTTTTGGGAAATACTATTTCTTGTTTGACAACTCCTATGACTGCTCGGCTGGTTTTGAATGTTGATAGAAGATTTTCTCTCCTCAAGTTGCTAGTTCTTATGAATTGCCTAATATAATGTACTTACATCTCCTTTTTGGCTATGAATTCTCACCTCACAAAATGAACAAGAAAAGAGAGGCTGGCTTTGTACAGATATCAATGGTTACTATATGCATCCTTATAATAATTATATCAAAGAATAGCTTTTGACATTGGCAGATAGTTAAGGATCTAATTAGTGAGGTTAGAGGGTCAATGAGCATTCCTGCAATCTCATCCTGATTCTTTGCTTGATGACAAAATTTCACCCCAAGTAAGTTTTGGAACTAGTACAGAATGGAGATCTGGAGGAACAAGTCCAATTACTGTTCTCAACCATACCCGTTTTAAGCTTAAAGCTTCCATCGTAATTCAACTTAGTGTGATAGCGTGTGAATGATGGGGCTGCGTTCTCAGAAAGAGAATCCAATGATGATAGGAAGTAAAGCTTGATGGTTGGTGCTATTTTGTATAAACAGTCATGTCTGCTCTGTTCTCCTGTTGTTTATTGTTCCTACTGTTAAGTTTTTTTTTTATTGGTCGCCATTTGCTGTTGCTTTATTGGTTAATAGAGTAGCTTCAAAACCTGATGGAAGTAGCTATTCTCCTCCCTTCCCACCTTTTTTCTTCAATTTGTGGAGGATTGGGTTAGCCACATTCACTTTATAGCTTTTGTTATTTGCAAAGAAACCGAAACGAGATATACAAGTTGCAATATAAATGGCCTTATGACTGATGAATCTTTGTCTTCCTGGTCACCTCCCCTAATATGTTGTTTACATATTCCCTGTTCGCGCATTCATTGACATTGTTTACAGATCAGTTTTACTGGACAATAAAGTACCTTCTTCTTTTGGTCGGTTTATGATGCAGGGTATAGGCCATGAACAAGATGTCTACTTCCCTCTTTATCGCCCACATATGGCCTCTTCTTATGATGAGGCTCAAGTCAGTCGCCCTGAAGCTGTAGATCTTAATAATCAACCGGCACAGCGGGGAACTCGGAAGCAGCCATTGGAGGACGATGATTTTATGGTCCCCATATTTTCTCAACCTCTAACTGATCTATCCAATGGCAATACTCAGAATAGTATGCATGAGGAAAGACACAATCATTTAGGTTCAAGTCATTCAACGGCACTTCCAAGTACTGGAGAAAAAGAGGGTGATAAGAGTAATAATGGAGACCTAATCTCAAAGCATCGAATAAAACACCAAGGTGGAAGAAGCTCAAGAGCATCTGATGCTCCTACAAGATACTCATGTGATATACTCATGCGAGAAAAGGATGCTGGACCTTGGAGGAAAGATGCTTATTCAGATAGTGGATATCAGGATAAGTACAGGTTGGGCAATTGTGAGAAAACTGATGCCAGCTTACAACAGGATCATGAAGACGATTTATCCGGAGTAGATGCTACAAATGGTGTAGGTGTTTCAGGCCAGCCATTGGAGAGCCCTGTTGAAGAAATTTCCACAAGGCTGAGTCATAGTCCTCGTGCAGGATGTCGTTATAGGGGCGATAACGAGATTAATAGTGGAATGCAAAGGATAGAAGAATATCAGTCATTGGAGAAAGAAGGCATGGACAAAGGGGATAATCTCTCTGAGACCTCCATGGTTGATACTGCATTGGACATATCTCCTGATGATGTTGTTCGGATTATTGGCCGCAAACAATTTTGGAAAGCTAGAACTGCCATCGCCAAGTAAGCATTTAGTTGTCAATCTATGCTCCTTTTAGTGCAATTGCAAAGTGGAAAATTTGTGGCATTTGATGATTCGTATCTTTGTGTCTTCTTCTAGATTTTGGATCAATTCCTACCATTCGCTGTACTCCGTCTCCCTCTCCCTCACACCTTTCTCTGCATGTGTTCTTTTCTATTGCTTTTTATTGACGTTTAGTGTAGCATGTATCAAGGGTCTTCTTTCACATAAATCAATTATTATTGGGAGCCCGTTATATGAAAGAATACAATACTCCCTCTGCCCAAAAATACAGATTTTAATAATGAAGAAATATAAAGAAACATACATTAATGGCTCACGTTTATGTTCTTTTAAATAATTCCGGTGCAGTTTTAGTCACACAATGAGAATCTTATATTTTGAGAAAGTTTTACCGACTTCATGGGAGTACATATACCAACTTCATAATATGTTTGGGTTCCATTGACGGGTTTAACATTCGGACTCCTTATTGTTATATGGGTTGTGTAGGTACGATATTTACTATATAGCCTTTTGTAATCGAGGCATTTAGGTTTTGTTAGATATATGAGTTTGTAAGCTAAAGTCAAGGCGAATTGTTACTTGATATAGTATTTCGTTACAGTGTATTGGTGTATGGAATGTTCTTCCACTGTTATAACTGGACCTAACCTGAGAGTAAAACAAGTACACCAAGTGTACATGATTTTCAAAAAAGTGTACATGATTTTCAAAAATGGCGTTTCTTTGGATTTGATGGGAGATATAGATGTGGATATTCACAATTTATTTTGTCTCCTGGGATAACTGCAAGTAGGTAGAGATATGTAATCTTCAAGTAATCTGCTGTTTGGGTCTTGTATTATACTTATTGTTGAAAGCTCCTCTCAAAAATCGGATATATGTTTACTGCTGGGATTGTGGTGAATAATTTTTGTGATACTGTAAGCAGACTTGTGAATTTGCTTTAAGGGAGGGAATATTAGATGCTGTGGAGATCATCAGTCCCTCCATTGTATGCTTGGCGAACCTTCATAAATTCCAGCAGTGGATCATCATAAAACATCTAGAACAATTTCCCAATGCATGTGGTGCCAGGCGGGTCTTGAGACGGTGGATCATCCATGATTTATTGTCTTTTGCCTCTGCCTTTGGTGAACGTTTTCTGTGTCTTACCTTGATATTGCTTTGCAAATCATTATGCTTGGGTAAGTCTTCCTCCTTGGTGCTCTAGGGTGTGATTACGAGGGCAATTTGCGTCGTAGTCTACGTTATTCTTAGCTCAGTTACAAAGTGGTATATGATGAATTATATCATGCTGCAGAGGTTATGAAGGGAATCGATTTTTGCCAGAATGCTCATGTTGGCCTATTGGACATATTGAAGATATTTGCTGATTTGTTGATTAAAGAATCTGTTGATTTGTTGCTATGTATTGGACACAAAGTTCATTATGTTCCTTTAACCAAATCATTAAAATTTGTAATGTGTTTATCTATGGTTTGGTTTTAGTAGATAGACATATAAGCACTTAGCTATATGAGATTATGAATTACTTTCTAACTAAATCTTGACTCTTATCTATTTTGAGAAGCCTTAGGAAACAATCAATGATTTAAGAAAGCGGCATCCTGTGGATCTCTAGACTTTTTTTTATGTTGGCTTCCACTTTTCTGGGTTCAACTTTATGAGAATGCCTCGTTGTAGATATTTGTAATGAGGTTTTCAAGTATAAAATGCTTATCACAATTCACATCACATAAAGCTTGTGCATTTTAAAATTTGCATTGGCAGATCTTGTGATTATGCATTTTTTGTTGCACCGAGACATGGCTCTGCTAAAGTACATATTTTTGCAAACTTGCCATAAGATCTTTGTCTTATCCATTTTGCTGTATTGTTTATAACTCAAGTTATCTTACTTTACAGTCAACAAAGAGTATTTGCTGTTCAAATATTCGAGTTGCACAGATTGCTAAAGGTATTTCATAGTTCAGACCCTTTTATGTAGGCTTGTGATAATACATCTGTTCTGTGTTTAAAATTTTAAACCTTGAAATCTATTGTAGGTGCAAAAACTTATTGCGGAGTCCCCAGAATTGTTACTTGAAGGTAGTGCTTTTGTGGGCAAATCATCTTTGAAAGGTTCTGCTGTGAAAAACTATTCTTCAGAGTATGCGGTTAAAGCTCTTGCTCGTAAAAGTGCTCCCAAGGATGATTCCCACAAGGCAACTGATAAGTTGGAAGGTGTGGCAGAGAATGCAGTTGCCAAGTCGCCTCCAATCCCTCCTCAAAATGCTATTCAGCCTGCAGCATACCAGCCTTCCTCCGTCAATACTGTATCGTCATTTCCACCAGCCAATATGGATCCCAAAATGAACCCGTGGGGCTTCCATCAACCAGCTCCACATCAATGGCTGGTTCCTGTAATGTCCCCTTCAGAAGGTCTTGTATACAAGCCATATCCTGCACCTGGATGCATGGGACCAGGGTGCGGAGGTTGTGGACCTGTAGGCCCGACACATGTGATGAATCCATATGGAATGCCGACTCCGCATTATCCACAAGGCATGGGAATGCCACCAGGAATGCATTTTGGCGGGCAAGGTTACTTCCCTCCATATGGCATGCCCATGATGAGCCCGAGTGTATCTGGCTCGACCGTGGATCAACTGAACCAGCTCTCAGGCCCAAACCCGTATGGTCAAACTGGTCAGCCTGTGAGAACCAATGTCAATTTTGGCAGCATGCAACATCAAAGCTCATTGAATATGCCCCCCTGTCAAAAATTTGGAACCATTGCGCCTGCTGCAAGATCCCATCCCCCTAAAGAACGCGAAGTGCAAGGAAGCACAGCAAGTAGCCCTAGTCAGAGAACACAGGAAACAGGGACTGTTCCTCTTATGGAAGTAAGAGATGCACCTCCTTATTTCCCCTCGGCCCCAACCACTCAGATCTCTGAGGGCTCCCCTGCTGAAAAGCCAACTAGAGTAATCAGGGTCGTTCCACATAAATCTACAAGGGAATCAGCAGCACGTATTTTCCAGACTATACAAGAAGAAAGACGACAGTGCGAGTATAATTAGTTCAACATGGCTGAGGTTGACGAATATGATGATGCTTGGCCGTTTTAATCTTCATCATTTTGCGACTTTAACTGCTCTTTATTATGACATACTATGTATCTTGTAGAAGCCCTGTGTCCTTTGATATGGTTATAGGGTTAATGTGTAGATATTGTATTTCTTGAGGTTATAGCTAATCAATGTCAAGATCGTGTCCTGAAATTCTGTTCCTGATATAAATCTAGTTCTGTGGGGGGTGCCACTAAATGGTGATTTATGTATATGAAGTATATAATTATGATGTGAAACACAATGTCTGGCCTTTAGGCTCCGTTTAGTAGGGCGTAAAACATTTTCCCTAAAAAGTGTTTCCCCATTTTACATTGTATGCTTTGGAGTAAAACATTAAAATGTAAAACTTAGAGTGGAAAACCATTTTCCACCTTAATGAAAATATTTTTCCCCAAAATTGGAAGGAAAACATTTTCCATCATAAGGGGAAGGAAAACATTTTCCCTCACACATTGGAATAATTGATTTTCAGTTCAACCAAACAATGGAAAATGCTTTAAATGAAAAATCATTTTTCATTCTACCAAACAACGGAAAACTTTATTGAAAATGAGTTTTTCCATTGTAAAATGTTTTTCATGGAAAACTACTTTACATTGAAAATGTATTACGCCCAACCAAACAAAGCTTTAGTTATAGTTTTGATGTATGTCTCTGTTGAAGACTTAGGCCAAATTGTTGTCTCAAAGGCCTATGGTGCAGTTTTGAGTATGTCTTGGGAGAGATTATACCAACTCACAGTTAGTTGACATCAATCAGTACGAATATCTGATGTGTGAAATTTTGTGCTAAAAAGCTTACTGTTTTCCTATGTGGGGCAGTTTAGAGCTGTTATAAAGAAATCTCTGGATTATTATTTCCTTTCTTGAAACTTTGTACCAAACGGCTTAACACCACAAACAACGTATCTCCAAGTAGAGGTGGCCACAGGCCGGGTTGTGCCGGTTCAGTGCTGGGTTATATATGGGTCGGTTCACAAAAATTTGGCCCTAACCCAGCCCTAAGACCACTCCGGGCCGGTTTAGGGCTGGGTCAGGGTTATGTTTTTCTGAACCTGAACCGATTCGGAGGCGGTTCAGGAACGGTTCAGTGCCGGTTCGGGGTCGGTTCAATGCTAGGGTCCGGGTCGGTTCAGGGCTAGATTTAGTGTCGGTTTAAGGCTAGTTCAGTGCCGGTTCAGGGTTATTTCATTTTTTTAATACAATTTTTTTTCATATTGGAAATGCACCTTAAGTAAAAATTACATTTTTATTATTTAAAAAGGATAATTCTTAGAAATAATAACTCATAAAGTAAATCAAATACTAATTTCATCTAGAAATTTCACCAATCCCAACTCCCAATAACAAATACTCATTAATGATAATCATAATCGTATATTATAGTTTATTAATCATAATTATAATTTAAAGTTTTTTAAAGTTTTTTTAATCATAACCATAGTTCAATTTCATAGATCATAAATCATAAATCATAATCATAATTATAATTCATTTATCAAAATCTTAATCATAATTTATACTTCACCAGTCCACTAGTCATTCATAAGAATAATCATAATTTTTAAGATTTTAATTAGGGTATAGGATTTAGGGTACATGATATAAGGTTACAGTTTAAGATTTAAATTTATGGTATAGGGTTTTAGTGACGGTTTAGAGGCGGTTCAAAGAAAAATTTAAGAATGAGCCAGTTCAAGGACCGGTTCAAGAGTGGGCTGGTTTATAGGTCGGGCCAGAGTCAGGGTCGGTTCAGGGTTAGGATCGGTTTAGGACCGGTTCTGAAATTTGAAAACATGAACCTGAACCGAACCAGTTCCTTGACCGGGCCGGGCCGGTTCAGGTTTGATTTTTTCCGGTTTAAGGCCGGACCGGTTTTTCACCGGATCGGTTCAGGGCTGGGTGAGGGCCAACCCGCCCAATGGCCACCTCTATCTCCAAGTAATCCATTGAGGTCAATTTATTTGCAGTAGATTTTTTAGCAAAACAGATTCAAAGAATTGATACTGTTTGGCTTCTGTCAAAAGTGTCCTGATTTGGTCTCAAGAGGCCTACAGAGACAACAGTTCGATACTTGATTGCATTTATTAATCTTCATGAATCATTGACACAAACGAAGGAGTACACCTTTTTTTGACCTGCAATTAGCTGACGATAAATGCTGTACGCGCACTTGAACTCATACAACAAATGCTATTCGAAATGAATTGTAAAAGTTTCAGCAAAATTCATCAAATAGACAAATGACGAAACTGTATAAAGTTACTCCTGAAAAACAATTCAATTATACAATTGATATTTATTACTTAAAACCTTGAAGAACTTTTATTTACATGTAGGGTTATGAAAACCTCCTGGTCCTCCAAAGAAGAGTGTAGGTTCGTCCATGAATCCCGGTACATAATGATAAGTAGCATAGCAGTCGGGTTCATTAGTTACAGGAGACACATAGTGAGGGTACGTCCAATTGTAAGAGTAGTCCATGCTCCTTATGTGGGAAATGTAGCTTGCAAATCCAAAGAGACCTTGTGGCCAGTCTCCACTTCCAATAGCTGTGGTAGTATGAGGATGCTTTCCCAAATTTGGGGAATAAAGTTCTCCTCCCCATTGAGCCCACTGCGCACCTGCTTTCAAGTAGTCACTGAGTATGGATGCCGGCCAATAGCCAAGGTCGATTTTATCATTGCAACGTAACCACCAGTTGCCAGTCATAACATCCTGCATTAGCAACAAAAGGATCGTAAATAAAGGTTGCAGCTTCCTTTGCGTGCTCATAAAAGGAAATTGCCAAAACAGGTCAATATAATGATCCTGAATATGCTGTGGTTATAGCTCCGAGATTGTTACGAAGAAGTTCAGAAGTTGTAATTCTTTGGGCAGCCTGGTCAAGTAATGCATTATGAAGAAGGTTATTTTACCTAACTGCTCTCCACAACATTAACAATTTTTACCCTTTGTTTTGTGATCCGTTTTATTGCCAGTGAGGAGAAGTTTCTCTGTCTCATTAATCATTATACCTCTTGTTATCTAGAGATCCATTAGCTAAGAAGTCATAGTCATGCATCATGGGAAGGCACCAAAACAACATGCAAATCAATGTGAAAATATACTAGTAAAAGATCCGCATACCATGGTGATTTCGATCCCTATTTGATACTGTGGTCCACCTGCATAAGATATAGGCCATATTGTCGCACCCAGTGCTATTTCATGACTGGTTTGGACAAACCCAGAGCATAGAAGGTCAAAGCAGCCTGCATTATGGTTTCCATCGGTCTGACAGAAGAAGTAATAGAAGTTACGCAACATATTTTTATTTTTCGTCATTAACTCATTATCCTGCATGACTACTGTCTGCTGAGATTATGAAATGCATAGGAACTTAGAAACGCAATCTTACAGTCCAATGTACGAAAAATCTTGTCCGTGTATCACCATATAACTTCGGGTTTACCTGAAAAATATTCAAGGGGAAACCATTTCAAGTTGAACTTCTTTTAGAATGCTAAAAGCAGAGCACATTGAATTTGTGGTATTGAGTTATACTGACCATCCATCCGGATTCCACAGTTTCATAGTCAGTTGGGCCACCAGCTACAAGCCAAATTTGTGAGGTAGTGTAATCATCCGGTTCAACTCTTGGGTTCCAGACATTCAAATAACCTCTAGCACCAATATAGTGTGTTACTGATGCAATTAGTATAGTGTCCTACAGGTTCAATGGAAGTCATCACATAAATTTTGTACCCATACAAAAGAAGTTTCAATAAAGATTATAGAGACAATTTGATCGTACCACGTCATAAAGAAGTGAGCAGGATGTTTAGCACTTGACAGTAATCACTAAATTAGAATAGTTATAAAACTGACACATAGTGGAGAAAGGGTAGGTCGGGTTGGGGTTGGATTCGAGTTGGGCAACTTTCAATTTGAGTTATTTACGGGTTGAGTCATTTGGTTTTGGGCCAAAAGTGGTTGTTTGTGACCCAAAGTTTCCGGTTTTGAGTTAAAACCACCATCTCCTCTGCCCCCCAAAAATCTGAACACTAGGTTGGGCACGTATTTAAAGGAGTCCGGTCGTTGTGTGGTTATCAAACATTATTTTGGGACGGAGGAGTAGTTGGTTTGGCTCAAAATAATAATATTATTAAATAAGTTTAGTTCAGTAAACACAACTGGTTCAATTGAGTAAAAAACAATAAATACAAAGAAGAAAACAATACAGAATCAATAAAAATAAGTTCTGCTAAGTACAAATAATTTCAGTTTACTAAAAGTAACTTAAGTTCTATACAAACAAGTTTACTTACGTACAAATACGTTCAAGTCAGTGTCAATAAGTTCAGTTCATTACAAATAACTTCAGTCTAGTAAAAGTAAGTTCACTTTAGTAAAAGTAAGTTCACTTTAGTAAAAGTAAAGAGGACCTCTGTGGGTTTTTAATTGGAAATGAGAGAAAGTTGAGTTACTTTTTGAAAGAGTAAGAACCTATGTACTTCTTACTTCTAGGATAAAGGGGGGTTTAGAAACTAAATACTTCCACTTTCTCTTTTTAGATGACCCTCAGTTTGACTTTACTATCGTTTGTGATTTATACTTAAGATTCCTCTTCCGTATCCCTCATGAGTTAGTCGACGCAATCCATTTTCACAAAAAGACGTAATTTTCAAGGTCAAACCACGTTTTCACCCATCTCGAGAAGCGTGCCATGAAATTTAATGGATTGATGAGTCAATGGGTTAGTCAACCAACGGAAAATGTCAAGTGGTAGTGTTTCGCAAATCAAACTCTATTAGAGGTAGTTTTTCGCAAAAAAAAGTTCAAAAGGTAGTTTTTCGCAAAAAACTTGTTATAAAAGGTAGCTTCTCGCAATATTTCCTTTTTTTATTATACATTCATATAATTTTTGCTAATATTTCAATATGGTATACTATACGGTATTAATCTATTAGAAACATGAAATATTGCGACAAAGTTAATACCGTATAGTATACCATATTAAAAGAGGTAGAAATATTGAAATATTAGAAACATGAGAGAATGATATTACATAATCTCATAAATAATATGCAGTCAGAATATCAATTTGAGAAACATAGATAGGAAAGGTTCTTACAGAACGAGTTGGTTGGTAAGCAACTTCGAGAGTGGTATTATGGATAACCAAAGAGCCGTTGCTATGGGTCTGTCTCGTATTTGAAGCATTGGGAAGTTGTTGATTCTTCTTACCAAAGGTTTCTAGATTTTCAAATCTTAACAAGTCCTTTTTTCTGACTCTACGAATGGGAATGGTTCCCTCGGGACAACTTCCACTTTTTCGCCAAATCTGTAATGCTATCCTGCTTGAAGACTTGTTCTTGTCATCCATGTTGTCTTGGCTTGGAATATAACTAGGTTTCATCTGCATTTCCATTATACAAAAGTTTTACCAAAACAAGTGTTATTTTGCATGGGAAGCGAATTGGTGAGTTGCACCTTCTTTAACGTTAACGGTTAACCTATATTACTCGGGCTGGGGTACCCGTGTTGGACACATGAACGTATCTGATTCGGCTATTTTATCTCCATGAATGAAGCATACATAATAAATATACATGTTAGAGTGTCGAGGATCTGACATACTTGAGATAAAGCTTCTGAATAACATAGGTTCTAACAATGAAGAGATCACCTGAATTGTATGGTTAGCCAAATCTGGATTGTCAAAAGCAGGTTGCTTGTACATGTCAACACAGTCAATTATGTCTCCATCTGAACTCTACAAAGGAAGGAGAGATCAAAGTTAGCAAACCAACTTAAACCAGTTCGGCAAGGAAATTTGATTCAATGTGTAAAAGCTCGGAGAACTATAATCAACATATTTTTGAGATTACTAGGTTTAGAATAAGAAGTTGAAATTAACAGAAAGTGCACAAACAAGCAACTAATTGTATCATCCACACAAGTAAAACACCAAAGAAACAATCAGAGTTAAAAGAAGGCACATAAATGAATGTTGTCAACTAAGAATCTGTCTCTCCCTCTCGACGTTGTCTCTAAAAAAATCCGGATACAAGAGAATTTAGATTCTGCTCAAAAACAAAACAAAATATAGGACATTGAAAAGATAAAAAATAAAACCTGGATAAAAGTCCTTGACAGAATTTAGGCTCTGCAACGATTAAAAAATAAACACATTGAATGATATGCAAGTTACTGAGCAATACCCGAATGCTCTTGACAGCAGGTCTTTGCAGAAACTTAAGCATGCTGTCAATGCTTTGAACGACTCTCTTCTCGGTGTTTTTCCCTTGTATGACATGAACAGAAATGAACAAACAATTAGTAACTAAGAGAAATTCAGCTAAAAATCTCAATTTGTTAAAAACCATTTCTTCTTTTCGTCCGTCCCGTGGTTCCTCCCTACTTCCCTCTAAATTTTGGTGAGAGTTAGAAGGCTTGTAAGACAGAATGAATAGCTCGTAATATATAAGGGTACATATAAAAAAATCCAGATGTTTTCAGAGTGCAGAAAGCGATGATGGCCGGTGAAGTTGGATCATCAGGGGATGCCGATGAAATCTAAAGAGGTGTCATAAACCAGATATAGAAGTAAATAACCCAATATCAGAAGTTCCCATAATCATGAGCTACTACATAAGGTAAAATATACCATGGTGCAATAAAATCTGCATGGCAATATTTTGATGGAGTCTATCCAAAATCAAGTATTTAATGTACTACAAGATTCCAACCTGAGTTGTTTGAGACTCATCAAATGTGAAACGGTCGTATAGTTACTGTATTCGAGAGATCATCGGGGATACTCTGTGCCACAATTGACCACTAAGGGTGAGTTTATCCATAATACTTCCTCCCATATTTCATATTCTGCCACATCAGCTTTCCACTAACTTTATCTACTCTTTAATATTTCAGACTCATATAAGACTCATTCCAGTTTTGATCTTTAACTCTCAGACTACCTTTCAACAAAATTTGAGCATATTATATTGACACGTGGCACCGCACTATAGGTCCTCTTTTATAAGGTGAGTATTAAGGTGAGTCTTGGATTTCTAAGACTACCCTTAAGACTTCACAAGTCTTGAAGTATGTTTATTGGGAGTTTTTAATAAAACTCTACAAAGTCTTATCTTAAGACTCCCAATAAACACACCCTAAATTAATGTTGTAGTGAAAATGATCACTCTAAAAGGGCGAAAATTATATAATAGAAACTAGACCAGTAATTTTTGACGTAGCTCGCCTATCGACAATGAGTTCAGATTTTCAGAATATAAGAGTACTGTTTATAAGCAATTTCGTCCAAGCAATGGTGCAATCAAATACTATTAAGTGACACACACCACTCATAGTTTTGCAACCAATTAAGTGTTCGAAACACAATTGCTCCACGGTAGGGAAATATTTTATGAAGAGGAGAGGAGAAATAAATTTATCTAGATGAAATCATAGCAAGTGTATCTTCAACAAACGAACAAAACAGAACTTGAGAAGTGGAGAAGAGGGAGAGAAAAATCTGTTAACTGTGCAACAATTTAGAAAACTAAGGGTCTGTTCAGTTCACCTTAAAATAATAATACTCCCTCCGTCACATAATAAACATCCCATTTCTCCAATGCAAACAATTTAAGAAAGTAGTTCTTAGTGGGTCCTTTGTCATTTTTTAATAATAAATTACCATTGTTGTTGACTTTTAAGAGTATTATTTTTGTTTCTTGTGACATAAAGTGTGGTCCCATGTGTAAAAGTAAGTTATTTTATTATGGGGACCCTACCACTTGGAGAAAGGGGAAGTTTATTTGGGACAAACATTTAGAGGGAAATGAGAAGTTTATTAAGGAACGGAGGAAGTATTCAGTAAAAATAAGTTCAGTTCATCAAAAATAAGTTCAGTTTAACAAAAATAAGTTCAGTTCAGATAAAATCAGTAGTGCAAAGAAAGACAACATCAATCACTAAAAATAAGTTCAGTTAAGCAAAAATAAGTTCAGTTCAGCAAAAATAAGGTGAATTGAACAGGGCCTAAGGCCTGGATGGGGCAACTGTGAAAATTGGGCTCTCAATTAAGTACTCTACCCCCAGATATAAACACCACATATACGTGTCACACACCGTTAGGCAGTGGAGGCAATCAAAATGGATAAAAAACAATATAAACACCAAAACAGCTGCATATTCCCATGACTTTTTGGACCACCTGCAGCTGAAACAATTCAATAATACAGATCCCATAGTTTCAGAGACATAGGAATAAAAACACACATGTTATTCGTCACAATTTAAATCTTTCTGAGCAACTGCTAGCTTAACCTTGTCAAACTATTTTTCCCCTCAAAATTTGCAACAAAATCAAAAGCTATGATGCCAACTAAGGCAACAAAGTTACTTTGGACCAAAAGCATCCATACGAACGGAAACCGAATAAAAAATCATACCCGGATGTTTCTCAATGCGTGTCCCTTGTTATACTTCATCCTTTCCTTAACCTCGAATGAGCACCTTGCTTTTGAGTATTACGTCCACTCCTGTAATATGAACAGCAATATAAATAAAAACAAATGCAACAACTGTCCATCTGCATTGCAACACCGGTAAGACCCTTCTACCCATTTATGCTCTTTGATTGTGCTTTTCTGATATTCTTTTCGGCTACAGTTCCTACTTTATAAGGTTTTAGAATAAACAACAATAAAGCTACTCAATCCTGGTGGTAATCCACAAACTATACATTAGTTGCTCCTTGCTCTAAAGTTGAGGAAACCCAAGAATGTGATGATTAACCCTCCAGTCGTTTAATTTTTATTTTATTTTCTCCCCACCCTGCCCTGGGCGAGGAGGCACTGGAACAATGATGTGATGTAAAATTCTACAACGCAGTCCCTAGGAGCGTGCTGGAAATCAACCCAAGCCTATCATTTACACTTACGCAAAAGAAGATCTACTTGACGAGTTAAGGGGGAACGGTAGCTTAGCCTTGAGTCAGCTATGATTAAGTGGTGGGAGATTAATTAGTTTCTTATGGAGTCTGTTATGAAATTATCAAGCTGTCAGAAGTTTGTTATGCTTTTTGTTAGTGGGTCTATATTAGCTTTATAAATAGAAGCTTAAGGTATCCTCAACTGTTTTATATACATCATAAGACCTTCAAAGTATCCTTCTCTCATCGGCCAGGAAACACTAATTTCCAGCTTAGCTTATTTCATCTGTCAGTTTCCACTATGCAAGAGCGACACTCTTAAGTTCTAAATTAGAAAGTACTCTTGAGTCTCGACGAGGCATACAGATGAGCTAAATGCTAAGTTGGTGGTTTGAAACTATTATTGTAAAAATACACTAGTATGATACTAATTAGTTAACTCATCTGAATTATTTTTGGGAAGGATTCTTCAAATGCTGGAGAACAAAATACATCCAATGCACCAAGTCTTAGTTAGGAAGTTCCCAATAAGGTGCCTATTAGCTCCTTTGTCAGAGCAAAAATTACAGATGAAGGCAACAAGAGCATTTAGTTGATTGCTAACAGTTGCACATTGGAGCTCACATTTCTTTTCATATGCCGGAGAACTCAAATGGTGAATGCTCCAGTCAATTGCCATTAAGCTTATTAGTGCCACGTTTCTGTACTTCTACTTGATGCTGTGGTTGCACATGCTTTCTCTAGGCAGGAAGCACCAGTGTTAGCAGGAAAATCCTGTGGCATGGAATAAGCTGTGCAGACCCAAACATCAAGGTGGTCTCGGGATAATTTGAGATTTTGTGCAGCTCTCATTGAGAAAATGCTGCAAACTGTTCAAAGAGAAGAAGTGGGTTGCAACACCACCCATCAAGTTCACCTATGCTAGAAGGAGGAAGGCAGCAGGTGCAACCAGGGAAGAAAAATGCGGTAACGGACGCGTTCGCGGAAACGGTCGCGTTGTCGCGGGAACGGGTTGTAACGGGGGTAATGTAACGGATCGCGGCCATCGCGGCGTGAATTTTTCCAAAAAAATCACATAAGCTTGATTTGAAGCTTGTTTTTGCATTTTAACAGTTTAAAAACTTTATTTGTAGCATAATAAGGCCAAATATAATAATTATACTATATTCAATATTTTGATGATTTAAAATATAAGCTTATTAATTAAATTGTATCTGTTGTTTGAACTGAAACTAAAAACAAGGGAGTATCAAGATGCAAGTTTAATACTATAATATTAATTATTTTCAATAAAAAAGAATTTAAAAGCCATGAGCATTAAGGATGGAGGTTGACAGCTCATGGTCAAACCATAAAAAACAATTAGTAAAGCATGCTAAGTGTCAGCAGAGAGCATTTAAGAAATGAATCCCAACTTCTATGTGTGCCACGCTGCCATGAGAAGAAACACAAAAATACAATTGAAATTAAATTTTTTTGAAGTGAAGGAAACAACGAAAGAAGAAAGGGTATCGGCTCTCATCGAAAAAGAAGATCACCTACAGCCACCGGCGGCAACCAAAGACCATCGAAGATCAATGATAATACCTAGTCTGATGTTTCTGTCACAGTAACGTGGTCGACATCTTTCAATTTCACTTGATTCTTAAATTAGGGTTTTACCAATTTGGGGCTTTTCTGTTTAGGGTTCAAATTACATCATTTTATCTTAATTATATGAGGGATCTTGCTCGAATTTGACTGAAAAGGTTCAAGTAAGTTTTCATTTCGAGGAATTTAGGTTGTTTTTTTGACTAAGATCGGAGGATTGCGTTTTGTAACGGTGAATAACGGACGTTACCCGTTACGTAACGGCGGTAACGGCGTTTTTGATGTGAATTTTAAATCGGCGTTACATAACGGGATTTAACGTTTCGGCCTCTCACAAAACCGTTACAAAGCGCCCGTTACGCTTTGTAACGGCCGTTATTTTCTTCCCTGGGTGCAACTCATCATTAGCTCATCATTAAGGGCCTTATTTTCTTTTGCTAAATATCTTCTTTTATGCTTTCTGTTTAATGAGTCATCACTAGCTATAACAGATTCTGTTAAGCTGAGATAGGAGGGAATCTTTTGAGCTTGTTGTATAAATAAGGGATTCAGTGAGGAGAGCAGACCATGCAATGAAATGAGCCTTAAGAACTTGGGAGAAACCTCTTATTCTCGAATTTAGGAGGGATTGTAGCTAGTTTTGGCTTGCTCAATCAATATTTTACTGCTTTTGTGTGTTGATAATTGATTTTACTTGTCAGTTCTTATCAAATTGGTATCAGAGCTGTACGAACCTAGGGAAGAATGGTGACCAATTCTCAAAGAATCGAGCAGTTAGAGAAGAGACTGAGTGAATATGTGGAAGGAAGTGAACAGAGGATAACGATGGTGGTGGGAAGAGAGAATCAACCACTACAAGAAGCTCTTGCTCAAATGGCGGCTGCTATTGCTAAACTCACCGACGATTTTGGTTCACATTCGACAAGGATGGAAGGAAGAATAGATCGAGCTCGAGAAGCTCAAGATCTAACGCTAGCTCAACTGAGAAGAGAACAGAGCATGTTTCAGGCGGAGGTAAGAGCTCAGTTGGTCGATAATCGCAGAGAAGAAGGGAGACCACCACCAAATCAAGCTCACCATGACGAAGAAATCGAAGCTGAAGCAGAGAGAAGAATCGAGAACGAAAACGAAAGGGTTTCTCGGCATTCTGAAACTCCGGTGAACAGTAACGGAGGAGGTAGTGGGTGGCGATTCAAGAAACTCGACTTACCCTTATCCAGATGGGTGGATTATAAGGGGTGAGAGATTTTTCCATTTCTATCATTTAAGTGAGGAAGAACGAGTTGAGGCGTCCGTTGTGGCGTTCGAGGGCGATGCGTTATTTTGGTACCAGTGGGAAAATCGTCGCCGGCCGATAAGGAGGTGGGAGGAGTTAAAGGGGCTTCTCCTTAAGAAATTCCGATCAACCGCCACGAGCACCTTACACGAACAATGGTTGGAACACCGTCAATGGGGGGATGTGCTAAGCTACTCTAAGAAGTTTGTAGAGTTGTTAGCTCCTTTGAAAGAGATACCTGAAGAGCTTGCAAAAAGCCAGTTTATAAACGGGTTAAAGGAGATGATCCGTGGTGAAGTTCGGGTCATGGGTCCAATAGACTTGGACCATGCCATGGAGTTAGCCCAAAAGATTGAAATCAAGTTAAAGAATTCTGAACCCAGGAAGTGGGCCACGCGAAGTGGGCCTTCTTATAAACCCACAACTTCTTTTAACTCAAATCCAAGCTATTATAACAATAGCTACCACCTAGAGCCTCTAACCAACTTAACTACACCTATCAGCCTAATTCTTCTCAACCAAACACCAGCCAAACACCACAAAACTCCTCCGCCACAAACAACTCCCTTCAATCCACAGCCTCAAACACTTTCAAACCCACCTTCACCCAAAATAACCACAGAAACCGTAGCTTTGTAAGGAGGCTCAGTGAAGCAGAAATGCAACAGAAGAGGGAGAGGGGATTATGCTTCAAGTGTGATGAGAAGTGGAATATTAAGCATGTTTGCAAGGGAAAAGAGCTGAGTATAATGATAACCATAGAAGGAGAGGAGGAGGAAGAAGAAAATATAGAGAAAGAAGAAGAGAGGTTGGAAATAGAAAACCAACCAGAAATTTCACTCAATTCTGTGATGGGTATAACTAGCCCTAAAACTCTCAAACTGAGGGGAGTGGTGAATGGACAGACTGTAATAATCATGATTGACCCAGGAGCCACTCACAACTTCATCTCCACAGAATTAGTGAAGAAACTCACTCTGCCAGTTTGTCCAACCAAACCTTTTGAGGTTTCTTTGGGAATAGGGGAAGCTGTGCAAGGAGAAGGAGAGTGTAGAGCAGTAGAGATTGAACTCCAAGAAGCTGTGGTTGTGGAAGACTTCCTCCCTCTTCCTCTAGGCAACTCAGACGTCATCTTGGGAATTCAGTGGCTTGAAAAATTGGGGACAATGAGTACAAATTGGAAGACACAGACTCTTAAGTTCCAATTAGGGGGAAAAACAATCACTCTTAAAGGTGATCCCACTCTTGGAAGAACTGGAATATCCCTAAAAGCTATGATGAAGACCATAAGGAAGGAAAAAGGGGGATTGCTGGTTGAGGTTAACTTACTGCAAGCAGCAAGCAAGAGTGAGACACAGGAGCAGGACTCTAAACCAGACCTACAGCAGTCAGCAGCTGCAATACAACCAGGTATTTCATATGCCTACTGGCCTGCCTCCTAGTAGAAATCATGAGCATGCCATTGTCTTAAAACATGGAGAATAAGTGTAAGACCATATAGGTATCCCCAATTTCAGAAGGATGAAATAGAAAAGCTAATTAAGGAAATGTTGCTAGCTGGAATTATACAAGTATCTTCTAGTGCTTATTCTAGTCCTGTGCTACTTGTTAAAAAAAAGATGGCTCTTGGAGATTTTGTGTTGACTATAGGGCCTTAAACAAAGCTACTGTGCCACACAAATTTCCTATTCCCATCATAGAGGAGTTATTGGATGAGCTACATGGAGCTACCCTCTTTTCTAAACTGGACTTAAAATCTGGTTACCACCAAATTAGAATGAAGAAGGAAGATATACCAAAAACTGCCTTTAGAACTCATGAGGGGCATTATGAGTTTTTGGTTATGCCATTTGGATTGACAAATGCTCCAGCTACATTTCAGGCCTTAATGAATGAGGTGTTTAAGCCTTACTTGAGAAGGTTTGTGCTTGTATTTTTTGATGACATTTTGGTATATAGCAGAACTGCTTCCGAGCATATACAACATTTGAAGATAGTTTTGGGAGTGTTACAGGAGAATGCTCTTTATGCTAACTTAAAGAAATGTGAGTGGTGGAAAACTGAAATAGCTTACTTAGGGCATGTGATATCTGCACAAGGAGTGGCAATAGATCAATCCAAGATACAAGCTATCTCTTCTTGGCCTCTTCCTAGAACCTTAAGAGAGTTAAGAGGGTTTCTTGGCCTCACAGGATACTATAGAAAATTCATACAGGGGTATGCTTCACTTGCTCAACCACTCACTGATCAGCTTAAGAAAGATAACTTTGGGTGGTCCACACAAGCCACATTCAATCAGCTCAAACATGCCTTAGCTACTGCTCCTATATTGAGAATGCCAGATTTCACCATCCCTTTTGTGTTGGAAGCAGATGCTTGTGGTTATGGTTTGGGAGCTGTTCTTCTCCAGCAAGGTCACCCTATTGCTTATTATAGCAAAATGTTAGGCCCAAGGGCCAAGGCAAAGTCCATTTATGCAAAAGAGCCGATGGCAGTAGTACTGGCAGTTCAAAAATGGAAACCTTATTTACTTGGGAGGCACTTTATTATACACTCTGATCAACAAAGTCTAAGGTACCTAATGGAGCAAAGGGAGGTGGGTACTGACTATCAGAGATGGATGAGCAAGCTTATGGGTTATGACTTTGAAATAATCTACAAGCCTGGGCCTTCCAACAAAGTAGCTGATGCACTATCAAGAAGAAAATCAAGAAGTAGAGTGTAACAACAAGCTATCAACATGCCCTCTACAATGGGGCTGCTTACAGGAGGAGATCAAGAAAGATGCCCTCATTCAACAACTCACCAAGGCTGTAGAAGAAGGGGACCTCACTCCAAAGTGATATACAGTAGAGCAAGGAATTCTCAAGCATAAAGGCAGAGTAGTTATTCCTAGCCAATCTGCCCTAGTACCTCAGATTTTAACAGCTTATCACAATTCTCCAATAGGAGGGCACTCAGGGGATTTTAAAACTTATCACAGGATTGCTGTAGAGTGGTTTTGGCAAGGTATGAGGAAACAAGTTACTAAATATGTACAGAGCTGTGATGTTTGCCAACAACAAAAAACATCCACCTAGAAACCAGCTGGTTTGTTACAGCCTTTGGCCATCCCTGCTCAGGTGTGGGAGGATCTTACTATGGATTTCATAGAGGGACTGCCCAAATCAAAAGGGTTTGATACCCTGCTTGTGGTTGTAGACAGGCTTACCAAGTATAGCCACTTCATCCTCTTAAAGCATCCTTTCACTGCTATGGGAGTGGCTGAAATATTCCTTAGAGAGATAGTCAGGCTCCATGGTTTTCCTAGCTCTATTGTCTCTGACAGGGATAGGATTTTCATGAGCCAATTTTGGAGAGAACTGTTCAAGTTACATGGCACCACTCTCAAAAGGAGTACAGCATATCATCCTCAGACAGATGGGCAGAGTGAAGTTGTTAACAAGAGTTTGGAGAGCTATTTGAGGTGCTTTATTAATGGGCAACCTAAAGCTTGGGCCAAGTGGGTATCTTGGGCTGAGTATTGGTATAATACCTCTTGGCATACCTCCACTCATTGCACACCTTTCAAGGCTTTATATGGCAGAGACCCTCCTCACCTGCTAAGGTATGAATCTGGTGCAATAGCAGTAGCAACATTGGAGGAGCAGCTCTTGGAGAGGGATGCTATTTTGGATGAATTAAAATTCCAAATGCTCAAAGCCCAGAATTATATGAAGCAACAAGCAGATAAACATAGGAGAGATGTCCATTATGAAGTTGGGGATATGGTTTATTTGAAACTCAGACCCTACAGGCAGAAATCTCTAGCTAAGAGACCTTTTGAGAAGTTGGCAGCTAAGTTTTATGGGCCTTATGCAGTATCACAGAAGATTGGCAGGGTGGCATATAAACTATCTCTTCCTGCACAAGCTCAAATCCATCCTGTTTTTCATGTGTCACAACTGAAGAAGATGGTGGGGCAGCATGCAGTACAACCTACACTTCCCCCTGCTGAGAGAGCTCACTTTGGACACTACTCCTCAGGCTGTGTTGAAGTACCACAGGGGGCAACCAGCACTACTGAGGTGCTCATCCAGTGGCAGCGCCTACCAATACAAGAAGCTACATGGGAGGACTTCACTGTCTTGGACTCCAAATTCCCTTCTTTTCACCTTGAGGACAAGGTGAGAGTTTGGGTGGGGGGTAATGCAACACCACCCATCAAGTTCACCTATGCTAGAAGGAGGAAGGCAGCAGGTGCAGCTCATCATTAGCTCATCATTAAGGGCCTTATTGTCTTTTGCTAAATATCTTCTTTTATGCTTTCTGTTTAATGAGTCATCACTAGCTATAACAGATTCTGTTAGTCTGTTAAGCTGAGATAGGAGGGAATCTTTTGAGCTTGTTGTATAAATAAGGGATTCAGTGAGGAGAGCAGACCATGCAATGAAATGAGCCTTAAGAACTTGGGAGAAACCTCTTATTCTCGAATTTAGGAGGGATTGTAGCTAGTTTTGGCTTGCTCAATCAATATTTTACTGCTTTTGAAAGTTGATAATTGATTTTACTTGTCAGTTCTTATCATGGGTTCACTCTTACTATATTAAGGGTAGAACCTGGCTCATAAATCTCAAGCATCATTGGGTATTTAAGGTATATTCAGATTAGCAAAACTGTTTGAGTATACAGATATGTCTCAGATAATTGTTTGGGCATACTATATTTGTAGTGTTCAAATCTTATACTGTGAAGATCTTAGTAATTTGACGTCTGGGTTGACTAAGGCAGATTCAGTATGATAATTGAAGTCCATTTGGCTAACACTTGGAAGTTAGCCTGCAGTACAGAACAGACTGTAACACAAGCTAAATGCTAAAATTTAGCATCCAGATACAGAGCAGAACTTAGTAGGTTATGTGGCAATACTGAGGAGTACAAGCACTTGTTATTTTGACTCCTAGGGCCCTGCAGAAGGGGATTCTGCAAGTAACTAACCATCAATGAGAAAGGGAGTTAGACCAGGAAGTGTTTTTCAAAGTCATCACATGTTAAGGATATGTTTAGTACCACATTGGTATGGGAACAGACATAGAACAAGAAAAGGTTAGTTACGATTAGTTTTTAATGGAGGGAGTAGTTCAGTTGGTAAATAGCAGGGAGATTGTACCTAAGATACTAATCTAAATGACAACGTTGTAATTGAATCATTTTCGATAGGATTGACAGTCGTAACTGAAATAAACAGGCAGAAAAATGAGGATCCAGCAGGAGTAGCAGTAATTCTCCCACAATGCCTTGCTGGTGGATCTGATTTCACACGTTGAAATGGAACAGGTCCTTCCACCCTACTTCCCCGGGACGCCCTTATAGATATAATTATGAAGTAAAGGGCAATGGAACAATAGCATACTAGTAGAAGTCAAACCAATTAGAATTTGACAGTCTGTAAATAATATTATTGTCTGAAAAGAACCAAGAAAACATGACACAAAATATCGTACCCAGCATTTTAAGGAGAGATTACCAACATTATACTTCTCAATACACTATTTTGTTACTTGACAGAAAGGTCAGTAAACGCACCGAAAGCTTTCCCAGCCCTTGCCAGGACCGCCAAAGTAGAATTCAGGATCAACAAACCAATCCCGGTATAAGAAGGCATTATAGCATTCGTAGTCATCTGTGTGAGCGTAAAGCCAACCCGGAATCTTTAGAAACATGGAATTATCCTGAATACGCATTCTCCTAATCCACCCGGCGCTTCCATCAACCTGATAAGGAACTACTCCACCCCCCATCTCAGTGCTGGTATGACCAGGATGCCCAAGCCTGGAGCTATATACTTCACCTCCCCATTGAACAGTTTCTGCAGTTGCACTCAATGACTCAAATAATTCAGAAGGCCAGTAACCTACAGTGATGTTTTCTTGGTAGTGCAGCCACCAATTCGTGGTTACTGGGTTCTACAATGCAGTAAATTTGGAGGTTTTACAAATGACAATCAGAAGCGCTAGCTAAAATAATATTCATTTACCAAAGCTAGCGTGCTTAGGTTTGCAGAAGTACCAAAGCAGCGATCTTTTTTGTTATGATATTGATTAGTACTAATATCATTTTGGGAATAATGCTTTGTTGTAGTTGTTGTCTTGATTAGTACTAGTATATTTTCTGGATACAGCCTTTATTCTAGTTTGAACTAGTAGGTACCCTACATTTGGCCGTCACGAAACGCCACCAGTGGCTGGACCTCACTGATTTTTTTATTTTTTTTGGGAGGGGGGGATGTCAGCGAATTGTTGTTGCACTATCCATTACTAAAATTCAATTGATATTAATTGTTATACAGAAAAGCAGAAAATAATGAGCCAAGATTACTTCATTTTGAGCAAATTAGTAATGACCTCAACTGGACCAAAAATATTCCATTTTTCCTGACCTTAACGATGTGTAGTGTCATGGTCAATGGAAGCCCACCGGGAACTGGGATTGATCGAATAACACCACCAAGAGCTACCTCATTGCTAGTTTGTATAAAACCGGGGCAAGTGAGATCAAAGCAACCCGTTATGTTAGAACTATCAACCTATGACAAGATCGAATCTGTATAAGCAAATAATACCCATTGGAAGTTTGGAACCACGACGAAGCACTTGATGTAAGACTATAATAAAGTAGATCATGTCAAGATATCTACACAACCTTTTGAACGGCATAGTTTTGTGCATGATAACAAAGGTAGATTGCTTTAAGAAATGCTAAGTACCCTTAAACATGGCAAGGGGAAAATTTGAAAATGGCCGCTAAGGATCAAAATTAAACGGAATAATATTTGAAGGCTTACAGTCCAATAGGTGTACAACCGAGTCTCTCGATCCCCATAAACGCTAGGATTCACCTGAAAGGTGATAACTGCAACCTTATTAGTTTATCAGATACCAATATCAGTCACAATATAGAAATGCAACTTCCAGGTCAGGATTAGAGTTACAAACCACCCATCCAGCCTCTATACTCTCATAGCTATAGTAAGGCCCAGTTTTGAGAGCAATTCGAGAAGTACTATACTCATCATCATGTTCGACATGAGGGGTCCACACTTTGATGTCTGCCTTCGCTCCATTATAGTTGTATCCTTCAGTCATTACAATTGCTAACTGTTAAACAAAAGGTCCTGTCAAGATATGCACGATGCATTTGGAAAATCTCAAGTTAAAATCAATTCATATACATCTTCCTCTTAGTTGCACATGGATGATTTTTCAGATGCCCACAATAAGTTGTATTTAGCACGACTACGGGGAGTCGGGGATACACTACAGCAATTGGACTGGGTAACTTGGTAAAAAGTTATAGGGGGGAGGGGGTGGACATATGAAGAGCATAGTTATTCAGTGCTACATTAGCATTTAGGAGTACTTTGCTTCTTCTTTCTACCTTCTTACATGTACCCCAGGGCAACACCGACAAAAGAATGACAAAAAACTAATGTTTGTAATTTAAAGCAAAGGTAGGGGCTTCCACAGCTGTTTCTCACAAGAAGGGAAAGATACGGAGACAAGAATTACCGAACGGTTCTTTTGGACAAAGTCGGAAGCTCCATTGTCATTAAGTTTCCCCAACTGATAGGGAAAGCTAGGGCCCTTTCTTCCACAATTTCCTGCTGACTTGCAACTGAGAGACTCTGTTTCACGGCTTCTCCGCATAGGAATTGTTCCAGTGGGGCAGCTCCCGTTCTTTCTCCATAACTGAGATGTTTGCATCATGATAGACTCTTCTTCCCTTGTAGGTTTCCTGGACACAGCTTCTATCTCCATCGTTTTTGCAGAGCTCGGAGCCAACTTTAAAAGAAAAAAGGTTTTTAAAGAGGAATTAGAAACAACCAAACTGATTTTATGAGCTATTGATGAAGAGAAGGGGCGTTGACACAAAATCAGGGAAACGGTGAAGTCTGAACTTTGAACCTGAATTTTGTGCTTTTTTAGAGCAGGATGATCAAAAGCTGGTTGCTTATAAATGTCAATGCAGTCCAAGATATCACCATCTTCGCTCTGCTAGTACCAACATAAAGCTATGGGAATTAATGAAAAGGTTGCTGCTAAGCCATTCCATCAGTAACTAAAGCATTTAAGAGGGACTAGCATAAAATCTGCATGAGTACAATGGACTGAACAATGCTCTCCAAGTTTTATAAAGAGTGTCTAGTCAAATGTCTATGCTGGATCTAACAAAAGTATATATATATATATATATATATATATATATATATATATATATATATATATATATACCTAGTTTGCAAGTATAAACCTGTCTCTACTCTCTAGGAACACGAATTTTTAGTCTAATATGGCCTCTAGCAAAATTGTCAAGAAAGACATAAATAGTAATTGTGTTACAAACTCTAACACCAATAGCTCTCACACACACCCCCTCATCCCCAAAAAAGAAAATATTCATGCCAGCAATCATAACTCAATACATCTGAAAGAAATTGCTAGCTTCATACAAAAGCCAATATACAAGTATTTTTAAAGAATTATTGAAAAGATAAAAGAAGGGCATAGATGTTGTAGGAAAGGGTATCACTGTAGCAAAATCTGAAGCCAATAGATTTCAGAAGTTATGCTCCAGAGGAACTCGACAACACATGCAACTGTTAAACGTCAAAAGTCAAAACTCAGCCCAGAAAAAGATGCTAAACAGATGCTGAATTCATCATACCCAGAACGAAGTTATAAACAACTCTGTAGGATCATTTGAGAAACAAAAATAGAAAAGTAGTCGATAGCTTCTGAGGTTGTGTTTTATTTGGAGGAAAACATTTCCAATTTAACTTTACTTTTTACAGACAGTAATATTTCATTAATAATCTGTTTTTAAACATCCCTTTTCTTTGTTTGGTTGCTTACTATAAGTCTATAACACATTTTTTGAAGAAGGGGGATAGAGAAAATGAGAGAAGGGGTTGGGACTTGGGAGTCAAACATGGTAAGATATTTTTCACACAAATCAACCCCTAGCAAATTTATTTTCATAAGCCATACAGGGAGAAATGGGAGATTTACTAGAAACGGGGTTTCCTTCAAATCAATTGCTTAGGATTTTGTTTGGATAGGTTGGGGAGGGGAGGGAAGAGTGAGCTTGTGTTTTCCTATAAAAACTTTCCTAACTTCGGAAGGATTTGGTTTACGAATAGGTAAAGAAAAATGAATCCTTTCAATTCTATTCACTTCGCCTCCCTTCTCCATGTTGAATTACACCCCTTTCCTCCTCTCCTTTTCCCCTCCACATTCCCTTATAAAAACAAACTATAAGCGTGTACTGAAATGGCCTCTCTGCAATTAAACAGTTAAGGTGTGTACAACTTAATACTTAATCAGCCCTTCTTCCAACCTATGCTACAATCGTGCTAGAGGCATTAGGCTAAAGGTAAATTAGGTGTCCCCAAGTTCTGAATTATCAACTTCATACAAATCCAAGCATCACGGACAAATTTATCCAACAAACTTTCAGGGGAGTATAATGTTGCTCTGCTGCTCCTAACATGATACAGGAAAATTACAGTTAGACATAAACCTGCGAATCAAAATGTCAACTGTTTCCATATGCTTCATATACTGCGAATGCTAAATCAATCATAGGTTATTTTAGCTATATCACTTGAATCCTTCAAACAAAAGATCAAGCCTTAGACACCAACATGACAAAGACTTTAAAGTAAACCGATGACCTTCAGAAGTTCAGATTCAGATTGATTAATAAACGTGTCCCCATTATTGATCAACGTAAGAATAACAATTAAATCCAACCAATTTGGTGGAACGGAAGTTCTAGAAACACGAATGCATATGATACATAGTAAGGGTTACAAAACAACACAGCATTAAAGAAAAAGCATAGAGCTTATAATGCATTGAACCACAAGCATTAAAAGACTACAACAGAAAAAGAAGCATATATTCTACACTTTATAATTATCCAAGCATATACCCTCTGAAAACCAATATTGCAACATGAAAAAATTTCTTGATTTCCAAGAAGAGCATACAAAATATATAAGCGATGTAACTTGAATCAGAAAATGAAATAAGAACCTGGATGCTTTTTACAGCATGCTTATGTTTTGTCCTTTCTCGAACATCTAACATGTGCCTTGCTTTCGAGTTCACTCCTGCGATTTTCTCACCGATACAAGTCAAAACGAATAAAACAATCACACATCTGCAACCCAATCCCAGTAAGAAAGCTTTTTCAACCATTTCTTAATCTTCCAGATGACTCTTGAGTTCTGATTAGACAGTATAAAATAAAACAATTTTTTTTAGCAGAGCTTTCTATTCTACACAAGTTAGGTACTCACTTACAGCCTTAATTGACAAAATATATATGAACTGCCCTAAGCTAAGGAACCATGATAGTATGATGATTTACCTTCCAATCATTTGAATTTTGTTTACGAAATTTTCGCTATTTAAAGTTTCAAATTCCCTAGATGTTTCAAGCATGCTGTGAGTGCTAGAAGCTCATTACCCAATTTGCATGACATTCAACAAGTCATTCACATTGTCATTAACATATTAGCTTCATGATCAGCTATATATTTAGAAAGGATCATAACAAACTTAAAGGGGTTTAATTAAATCATGCCAAACAACAAACTCCAGCGGCGGACCTAGGTTTAGTATCGGAGTGTCAAATATAGGTTTATCGAGTGATACCCTTTGCCTCAATGTACGTCCTCCACAAACAAAAAAAGTATAAAGATTGAACTTTAACACCCAGAATTTTAAGATTGCTATTACAGTAAAAATTGGGAAATAGATTAAAGATAAACCTAGGTTTTCCAAACACTCGAAAAAGATAATGACATCAGTTGGAATTTGTGGGTTCACCGTAACAAAATGAGCAGTAATGGAGTTGAAACCCAGTAAATTTCTGATGCATGGCTACTGGAAAAGAAAGAAACATGATGAGATTGAGTTTCAGCTTGGAAAATGCATGGAGAAGGGAAAATTACTCACCAACTTTCTCTGTAGATCAACAGACGTAATATAATCTTGCATTTTTATATTGGTGATTTTTGGATCAAATTTTCCGAACTTTAATCAGCAATGGAGATTGCAAATATATGCATGTGTGATGTCCTTGACTAAAAATGTTTTCAAAATGAACAAAATCATCAAAATGGTCCACTATTTTTATTTTCCCTGTGCTTATTTGGAAGATATAAGGGTTCTTCTATAATTTTGGGGGAGATTAGTGATTATTTGGATATTACTACAAAAATAATTAAAAAGACATAATCCCTCTATTCTTTTTAATAGCGATATTTTGCCATTTAGGGGTGTTTTTTAATCGAGACACTTCGACCTTTTACCATAAATGGTAGGTAATTATTACACTTCTCTCCTACTTTTCCTCTCCTCTCCTACTTTTTCACTTTTTCCTTACATTTTCCATCTTCTATCTTACTTTTACATTTTTACCTTGGTCCGCGAGAAAAAGTCCCTATTTAAAAAAATTGGAATGAGTATTATCAATTGTGTATTGTTCGATGACTTCGATCAATTACTATCTATCTTTGAAATAAAAGATTTACTAGAACAATAACATAAATTGCGTGTTAAACAAGACAGTCAAGGTTAATAATATTGTTTATGCATAAAATATTAAAATATTAAGAAAGATTGCGATTCACAAGGCTATATAAACTTTGGTGTTTTTTGGTTGGATGCTAAAATTCCTAAGAAATACGATATGAGTGTTGTGTTTGATTGATGAGAAATGAGAGAAACATATGAAATTCAAATTCCAAGGGGAATATAATTTCCTATGAAACATAAGAATTCTCTCCTACTTTTTCACTTTTTCATTACTTTTTCCATCCTTCTCTCTTACTTTTACACATGAAATTCAAATTCCAAGGGGAATATAATTTCCTATGAAACATAAGAAATCTCACCAAGCCCCCCCGGTGAGTAATTTCCTAGGAAATGCAATTTCCTATGGTGTTAACCAAATAATTTTACCTAATTCCTAGGAAATTAACAAGGGAAAAAAAATTCTCATAAAATGTAAATTCCCATGGAAGGATAGGCTCACTTGGCCTGACATAGTGGCTAGCTCTAAGTCTTTGATCCATGGCATATAGGGTCCCTTCTTTTCTACAATTTTAACCGTTGTACCGTACGCACGATACACCCGGGAACAAGCACGGTACACCCGGAAACAACCGCAAATTACTTTATCTATTAAACGCGTGCGGCTATATCATCAAATCAAATTAGCTCAGTTGGCTTTGAGCGCTCAATTGGCATTGTACTGCGTGAGGTCGCGGGTTCGAGGCTTAGATCTCACATGGTTTTTTCCTATCTTTATCCTTTTTACTTTCTTTTTTAAATAAAAGCTACTAAATTTTTAACTGATTCATAGGATGTTTATTTTGACATCACTATCAAATTCTAGTTTTTGTCACAAGATTTTTTAAGTCATATGATATAAATTGTATAATAAACGTAGGTCTTGTTATACTTAAAACTTAAAAGAATCATACTCGTTATGAAAAGTAAGAGCTGAAAAAAGAAAACTAATTCCTCTCATTTTCATATTTCTGTTTTTAGTTTAATAAGAACTGATCAGGCCTGTAGATAAGTGACCAAAACCACTTGCTTTGATAGTACACATGGCAAGAAACAAGTGGCCGATTGACAAAAAGAATAAAGACTTGGCATCATCACCAAGAATCCATTTCCATATAACTAGTATTAGTAGTTGGTATCGTGAAAACAAAATGGAGGAAGGTACCTAGGGGAGTAGATATTCTAGGAAATTTTCTCCCCCCCATTGTCAATCAAACACTTTAACCAAATTCCCTTCATGAGAATTTTGACTTTCCACATAAACCAAAAGACCACTAAGTCTCTTTCATCAAAGAAACAAAAATAAAAATTAAGAAGTCTCAGTCAGGGAGGAGTTCAAAAAGGATAAGATAGAAGCCCTGGAAAATAGGAGATAATCAAGCTACTATTGTTTCTCTGATACCCTTTTGTAAATATGTTTATCTAATTCTCTGATATTCTATGTTATTATTTTTACTTGTTTAGCTATAATCTCTATTCTATAAGTGAAGAGGTGGGGGACACCAAAAATCCATATTATTCTTTTTTCTTTTCTAATTAAATGGAACAAACCTCTCTCCATAACTAACTTTTTCATTTAAAAAAATACATCTTAAATAAATTATCGAATTTTGCTTTCCAATTTTATTTTATATGCTTTCGCATGCATTGCGTGCGTTTAATACTAGTTTCCTATATATCAACTCCCTGATTAGGCGACCCTTTCACTCATTCTCCTATTCTACTTAGCACTCAGATTTAGAGACATCAAAATGGATAAAAAACAATATAAACACCAAAACAGCTGCATATTTCCCATGACTTTTTGGACCACCTGCAGCTGAAACAATTCAATAATACAGATCCCATAGTAGCAGAGCCATAGGAGTAAAAACACATGTTATTCGTCACAATTTAAATCTTTCAGAGCAACTGCTAGCTTAACCTTGTCAAACTATTTTTCCCCTCAAATTTGCAACAAAATCAAAAGCTATGATGCCATCTAAGGCAACAAAGTTACTTTGGACCAAAAGCATCCATACGAATGGAACCGAATAAAAAATCATACCTGGATGTTTCTCAATGCGTGTCTCTTGTTATACTTCATCCTTTTCTTAACCTCCAACGAGTACCTTGCCATTAAGTATTGCGTCCACTCCTGTAATATGAACAGCAATGTAATTAAAAACAAATGCAATAACTGTCCATCTGCATTGCAAGTTTGCAACACCAGTAAGACCCTTCTACCGGTTGATGATCTTTGATTGTGCTTTTCTGATATTCTTTTTGGCTACAGTTCATACTCGATAAGATTTTAGAATAAACAACGATAAGCTACTCAATCCTGGTGGTAATCCACAAACTATACATTAGTTGCTCTAAAGTTGAGGAAACACAAGAATGTGATGATTGACCCTCCAGTCGTTTAAAATTCTACAACGCAGTCCCTAGGAGCGTGCAGGAAATCAACCCAAGCCACCTATCATTTACAATTACGCAAGAAGAAGATCTACTTGACGAGCTAAGTAGGAAGGATAGTCAAGTCTTTTGCTTAGCCTTGAGTCAGCTATGATTAAGTGGTGGGTTATTAATTACTTTGTTATGCAGTCTGTTATGAAATTATCAAGCTGTCAGAAGTTTGTTATGCTTTTTGTTAGTGGGTCTGTATTCGCTTTATAAATAAAGGCTTAAGGTATCCTCAAACTGTTTTATATACATCATAAGACCTTCAAAGTATCCTTCTCTCATCCGCCAAGAAACACTAATTTCCAGATTAGCTTATTTCATCTGTCAGTTTCCACTATGCAAGAGCGACACTCTTAAGTTCTAAATTAGGAAGTACTCTTGAGTTTTGACGAGGCATACAGATGAGCTAAATGCTAAGTTGGTGGTTTGAAACTATTATTGTAAAAATACACTAGTATGATACTAATTAGTTAACTCATCTGAATTATTTTTGGGAAGGATTCTTCAAATGCTGGAGAACAAAATATGTCCAATGCACCAAGTCTTAATTGGGAAGTTCCCAATAAGGTGCCTATTAGCTCCTTAGTCAGAGAAAAAATTACAGATGAAGGAAACAAGGGAATTTAATTGATTGCTAACAGTTGCACATTGGAGCTCACATTTCTTTTCATATGCTGGAGCACTCAAATGGTGAATGCTCCAGTCAGTTGCCATTAAGCTTATTAGTGTCAGGTTTTTGTACTTCTACTTGATGTTGTGATTAAGAAATCGAGCTTAGCCTGCACATGCTTTCTCTAGGCAGGAAGCACCAGTGTTAGCAGGAAAATCCTGTGGCATGGAATAAGCTGTGCAGACCCAAACATCAAGGTGGTCTCGGGATAATTTGAGATTTTGTGCAGCTCTCATTGAGAAAATGCTGCAAACTGTTCGAAGAGAAGAAGTGGGTTCACTCTTACTATATTAAGGGTAGTAACTTTTAGAACCTGTCTCATGAATCTCAAGCATCATTGGGTATTTAATGGTATATTTCAGATTAGAAAAACTGTTCGAGTATACAGATATGTCTCAGATAAATGTTTGGGCATACTAGATTTGTAGTGTTCAATCCTTATACTCTGAAGATCTTAATAATTTGACGTCTGGGATGACTAATGCAGATTGAGTATGATAATTGTGGTCCATTTGGCTAACGCTTGGAAGTTAGGACGCAGTGCAGAACAAACTGGCAACACAAGCTAAATGCTGAAATGTAGCATCCAGATGCAGAGCAGAATTTAGTAGATTATGTGGCAATACGGAGGATCACAAGCACTTGTTATTTCGACTCCTAGGGCCCTGCAGAAGGGGATTTTGCAAGTAACTAACCATCAATGAGAAGATTACATGCTGGGAGATGATTGTACAATGTTTTCCAGGAATATGAAAGGGAGTTAGACCAGGAAGTGTTTTTCAAAGTTATCACATGTTAAGGATATGTTAAGTACCACATTGGTATGGGAACAGGCATAGAACAAGAAAAGAATAGTTTATATCACTTATTAATGGAGGGAGTAGTTCCAGTTGGTAAAGAGCAGGGGAATGTACCTTAGAGGCTTAGATACTAATCTAATCGACAACGTCGTAATTGAATCATTTTCGATAGGATTCACAGTCGTAACAGATATCAACAAGCAACAAAATGAGGATACAGCAGGAGTAGCAGTAATTCTCCCACAATGCTTTGGTGATGGGTATGATTTCACAAGTTGGAAGTGGAACAGGTCCTCCCACCCTACTTCCCCAACATGCCCTTGTTAGATAGAATTATAAAGTAAAGACCAATTGAACATCAGCATACTAGTAGAAGTCAAATCAATTACAAAATTTAAAAGTCTGTAAAGAATTTATTGTCTAAAAAGAACCGAGAAAATACGACAGAAAATATCATAACCAGCATTCTGAGGAGAGATTACCAATATTATACTTTTCAACACATCAATTTGGTACTTGACTGAAAGGTCAGTAAACGCACCGAAAGCTTTGCCAGTCCTTGCCAGGACCGCCAAAGTAGAATTCAGGATCAACAAACCAATCCCGGTATAAGAAGGCATTGTAGCATTCGTAGTCATCTGCGTAAGCGTAAAGCCAACCAGGAATCTTTAAAACCATGGAATTATCCTGAATACGCATTCTCTTAACCCACCCCGCACTTCCATCAACATGATAAGGAACTACTCCACCCCCCATCTCAGTGCTGGTATGACCAGGATGCCCAAGCCTGGAGCTATAGACTTCACCTCCCCATTGAACAATTTCTGCAGTTGCACTTAATACTTCAAATATATCAGCAGGCCAGTAACCTATACTGATGTTTTCTTGGTAGTGCAGCCACCAATTCATGGTTACTGGGTCCTGCAATGCAGTAAATTTGGAGATTATACAAATGACAATCAGAAGCTTTAGGTAAATTCATATTCATTAACCAAAACTAGCGTGTTTAGTTTGGCAAAAGTACCAAATAAAGCAGCGATTTTTTATTATGATATTGATTAGTACTAATATTATTTTGGGATACAGCCTCTATTCTAGTTTGAACTAGTAGGTGCCCTGCAATTGGCACTCCCAAAACGCCACCAGTGGTTGGACCTCATTGAATTGTTTTTTTGGGCAATGTCACTGAATTATTGTTGCACTAACCATTGCGAAAATTCAGTAGATATTAATTGTTATACAGAAAAGCAGAAAATAATGAGCCAATACTTCATTATGAGCAAACTATGTTATCAATGACTTCAAGTGGATTTAAAGTTCTAAACTGTTCAAGTGGACTAAAGTACTAAACTGTTCCAAATTCCTGACCTTAACGATGTGCAGTGTCATGGTAAATGGAAGCCCACCCGGAACTGGGATTGATCGAATTACACCACCAAGAGCTACCTCATTGCTAGTTTGTATAAAACCGGGGCAAGTGAGATCAAAGCAACCCGTTATGTTAGAACTATCAACCTATGACAAGATCGAATCTGTATAAGCAAATAATACCCATTGGAACCACAATGAAGCACTTGATGTAAGACTATAATAAAGTAGATCATGTCTAGATATCTACACAACCTTTTGAACGGCATAGTTTAGTGCATGATAACAAAGGTAAATCGCTTCAAGAAATGCCTAAGTACTCTTAAACATGGCAAGGGGAAAATTTGAAAATGGCCACTAAGGATCAAAATTTAATGGAATAATATTTGAAGGCTTACAGTCCAATAGGTGTACAACCGAGTCTCTCGATCCCCATAAACGCTAGGATTCACCTGAAAGATGATAACTGCAACCTTATTAGTTTATCAGATACCAATATCAGTCACAATATGGAAATGCAACTTCCAGGTCAGGATTAGAGTTACAAACCACCCATCCAGCCTCGATACTCTCATAGCTATAGTAAGGCCCATTTTTGAGAGCAATCCGAGAAGTACTATACTCATCATCATGTTCGACATGAGGGGTCCACACTTTGATGTCTGCCTTCGCTCCATTATAGTTATATCCTTCAGTCATTACAATTGCTAACTGTTAAACAAAAGGCCCTGTCAAGATATGCATGATGCATTTGAATAATCTTAAGTTATAATCAATTCATGTACATCTTCCTCTTAACTGCACATGAATTAGCATTTAAGACTACTTGTTTCTTTTTTCTACCTTCTTACATGTAGTGATGTACGCCAAGGCAACACCCACAAAACAATGACTAAATAACTAATGTTTGTAATTTAAATTTGATTTTAATGCAATTATCGGGGCTTCACCAACTGTTTCTCACAAGAAAGGAAAGATAAGGTGCCAGGAATTACCGAACGATTTTTTTGGAGAAAGTTGGAAGCTTTATTGTCATTGAGTTTCTTCAACTGATAGGGAAAGCTAGGGCCCTTTCTTCCACAATTTCCTGCTGACTTGCAATGGAGAAACTCTCTTTCACGAATTCTCCGCATAGGAATTGTTCGAGTGGGACAGCTTCCATTCTTTCTCCATAACTGAGATGTTTGAACAATGTTAGGCTCTTCTTTCCTTGTTGGTTTCCTGCTCACAGCTTCTATCTCCATCGTTTTTACAGAGCTCGGAGCCAACTTTACAAGGAAAAAGGGTTTTAGAGAGGAATTAGAAACAACCAAACTGATTTGTTCATGAGCTATTGATGAAGAGAAGGGGCTTTGAGCCTTTGACACAAAATCAGGAAAAAAGTGAAGTATGAACTATGAACCTGAATTTTGTGCTTTTTTAGAGCAGGATGATCAAAAGCTGGTTGCTTATTAATGTCAATGCAATCCATGATATCACCATCTTCGCTCTGTTAGTACCAACATAAAGCTATGGGAATTAATGAAAAGGTTGCTGCTCAGACACTCCATCAGCATCTAAGAGGGACTAACCAAAATCTGCAAGACTACATCTATGGACTGAGCAATCCTCTCCAAGTTTTAAAATGTGTGTCTAGTCAAATGTCTATGCTGGATCTAACAAAAGTATATATATATCCTAGTTTGCAAGCATAAACCTGTCTCTAGAAACATGAATTTTTTGTCTAATATGGCCTCTAGCTGAATTGCTAGGAAAGACATAAATAGTAATTGTGTTACAAACTCTAATTGTGTCTCTAGAAACATGAACTAATATGGCCCCTCATATGCCAGTAATCATAACTCAATACATCCGAAAGAAATTGCTAGCTTCATACAGAAGCCATATATACAAGTATTATTAAAAAGAGTTATTTAAAAAATAAAAGAAGGGTATGGATGTTGTAGAATATGGTATCACTGTAGCAAAATCCGAAGCCATTAGATTTCAGAAGTTATACTCCAGAGGAACTCGACAACACATGCAGCTGTCAAACGTCAAAACTCAGCCCAGAAAAAGTTACTAAACAGATGATGAATTCATCATCTGCAGAATCTCTTCGAAGTTGTAAACAACTCTATAGGATCATTTATTGAGAAACAAAAGTAGAAGGTAGTCGATAGCTTCTGAGGTCGTGTTTTATTTGGAGGAAACATTTCCAATTTAACTTTACATTTGCAGACAGTAATATTTCAATAAAAATCTGTTTCCAAACATCCGTTTTCTTTGTTTGGTTGCTTACTATAACAAAAAATTTGAAGGAGGGAAATAGAGAAAATGAGAGAAGGGGTTGGGACTTGGGAGTCAAACATGGTAAGATATTTTTCACAAAAATAAACCCCTAGTAAATGTAAGCTCATCCCATTGATAAACCATACAGGGAGAAATGGGAAATTTACTAGAAATGGGGTTCCCTTCGAATCAATTGCTTAGCACTTTGTTTGGATAGACATCTAAGGATTTGGTTTACGAATAGGTAAGGAAAATGAATCCTTTCAATTCTATTCACTTCGCCTCCCCTCTCCATGTTGTATCAAACAAGGGGAAATAAATGACACCCTTTCCTCCCTCTTTTTCCCTCCATGTTCCCTTATAAAAACAAGCTATAAGTGGGTACTGAAATTGGCTGTCTGCAATAAAACAGTTAAGGTGTGTACAACTTAATACTTAATCAGCCCTTATTCCAACCTATGCTACAATTGTGCTAGGGGCATTAGACTAAATGTAAGTTGGGTGTCCCCAAGTTACTCATCAACTTCATACAAATCCAAGCATCACGGACAAATTTATCCAACAAACTTTCAGGGGAGTGTAATGTTGCTCTGCTGCTCCTAACGTGATAAAGGAAAATTACAGTTAGACATAACCTTCCGAAACAAAATGTCAACTGTTTTCATATGCTTCATAGTTCATATAATGCCAATGCTTAATCAATCATAGGTTATTTTAGCTATATCACTTGAATCCTTCAAACAAAAGATCAAGCTTTAGACACCAACATGACAAGGACTCTAAAGAAAACACATGACCTTCAGAAGTTCAGATTCAGATTGATTAATAAACATGTCCACATTATTGATCAACGTAACAATAACAATTTGGTGGAATGAAAGTTCTAGAAACATGAATGCATATGATACATCGTACGGGTTATAAAACAACACAGCATTAAAGAAAAAGCATAGAGCTTATAATGCATCGCACCACAAGCATTAAAACTTCTAATGCTTGTGGTTATTTAAAAGACTACAACAAAAAAAGACGCATATATTCTACACTTTACAATTATCCAAGCATATACCCTCAGGAAAGTAAAACTAGACGACTGAAAACCAACATTGCAACATGAAAAATTTCTTGATTTCCAACAAGAGCATACAAAATATGTAACGGATGTAACTTGAATCAGAAAATGAAATAAGAACCTGGATGCTTTTTACAGCATGCTTATGTTTTGTCCTTTCTCGAACATCTAACATGTGCCTTGCTTTCGAGTTCACTCCTGCGATTTTCTCACCGATACAAGTCAAAACGAATAAAACAATCACACATCTGCAACCCAATCCCAGTAAGAAAGCCCTTTCAACCATTCCTTAATCTTCAAAGTTCTGATTAGACAGTATAATCAAATAATTTGCTTTCTATTCTACACAAGTTATGTACTCACTTACAGCCTTAACTGACAAAATATATATGAGCTGCCCCAAGCTAAGGAACCATGATAGTATGATGATTTACCTTCCAATCATTTAAATTATGTTTGCGAATTTTTCGCTATTTAAAGTTCCGAAATTCCCTAGATGTTTCAAGCATGCTGTAAATGCTAGAAGCTCATTACCCAATTTGCATGACATTCAACAAGTCATTCACATTGTCATTAACACATCAGCTTCATGATCAACTGTATATTTAGAAAGGAGCATAACAAATTTAAAGGGGTTCAATTAAATCATGCCAAACAACAAACTATAGTGGCGGACCTAGGTTTCGTATCGGAGTGTCAATTATAAGATTATCGAGTGACACCCCTTGCTTCAATGTACGTCCTCCACACACAAACAAAAGAACAATTATAAAGACTGAACTATAACACTCAGAATTTTGAGATTGCTATAACAGTAAAAATTGGGAAATAGATTAAAGATAAACCTAGGTTTTCCAAGCACTTAAAAATTAGATATAAAGATAATTACATCAGTTGGAATTTGTGGGTTCGCCTTAACAAATTGAGCAGTAATGGAGTTGGAAAACAGTAAAATTTCTGATGCATGTCAACTGAAAAAGAAAGAAACATGATGAGATTGAGTTTTAGCTTGGAAAATGCATGGAGAAGGGGAAGATTACTCACCAACTTTCTCAGAAGATCAACAGACGTAAACACGTAATATAATCTTGCATTTTTACATGGTTTTTTTTTCCGAGAGGGTGCAAATATATGCATGTGTGATGTCAGAAATGTTTGCAAAATCATCAAATTGGGTCCACTCCCTGTTATTATTTGGAATGATACCATGGCCCTGTTTGATAGTAAGCGGTTTCGGTAAAAATCAGCGAATTGAATAGTATCAGATGATTCATGATTATATAGTTAAGTCCTCTAACCAACTTGTTTGGTAAGCAGCGGATTCTTGAGCGGATTGATATACCAATCCTCTCAATTGAAAATGCTCCATTTTGCAGCTTTTTGCATTAGAGGATTGTTGATGTAGATTGTAAATAAATATTATATCCTCATATTACACCAATTACCATTGCAAACTTTATTCATTTCAAACCCTACTCTTTTCTCCTTTATGTATTCTTCATCCCTTTTTTCTACTTATTTTTTGCTAATTAAAATTTATGCTTGTGTTTCTAATTTCTATTTATTAGTTTAAATTTTTTGTTTGATTTTTTCTACTATGTTTTGGTACAAATTTATTTATGTTTGTGCTTCTAATTTCTACATATCGGTTTCAGTTTTTTTGTTTGATTCTTTCTACTTTGTTTTGGTACAAATTTATGCTTGAAAATGCCTAATGTTTCATTTTTTTTGTTTGTTTGTTGAGAAAGCTTCGCCAGACACTAGATGCTTGTGCTTTCAACTATTTTTTGGTATATATGCACTTTTGTAATGGATAAATGAATTAAATTCATTTATCCAATGTGCAATGTTAAGTAAAAATCTGGATGGGATGTTACTGAATTAGACGGTTGTTGTAATCATCTTTAGAAACTTGGTGTGATATATTTACTTATAGTTGAATGACCTTGTGTAAATTAGAAAAGGTTCCTTTGTGTTACTAATAATTGATTTTAACCTTTTGTAACAAAAATACATGCATATATATTTATACAGAGTAAATAATGTAATGACTCTTAACCTTTTGTAATAATGTAAATATTTATACTGAGTAAACATTACCAAGATTTGTTGAATCAATTTAAGGACTTTTAACTCTTTCCAAAAAAAAAATTAGGGACTCTTAACAATAGTTGGTAATAGGAAAATGTTACTCTTAGGTAATACTAGAATATAACTCATGTCCTTATATGTCATTTTACTGAAAATCAACTATCAGTTTATCTTACCAAACACCTTTATAAAAACAGTTCATACAAACAGTTGATGAAATCAACTGATTTTTACCAGCTTTAGGATACCACGCCACACACCTCATCTGGGAATCGGAAGCGAAAAATTGCCACCAGCTATCCGCTGAACACCAAACAGCACCACTATATTTGCTAAATAGGGCCATAGGGTTCTTTTATAATTTTGGGGGAGATTGGATGTTACTACAAAAATAATTATAAAAAAAACATATTACTAATTATGTATCGCCCAAACCAATTACTTCACTATTAATCTTTAAAATAAAAGATTCATTAGAACAATAACATAAATTTGCGTGTTTAACAAGATAGTCAAGGTTAGTAATAGTGTTTATGCATGAAATAATACGAAAAATCATGATTCACAAGGCTATGTAAACTCTCTGCATAAATAAAAGACCAAAGTCCAAGTATATAACTTTACTAGTTTCGAACCCGCATAACCTACAAGTTATTATTTAGTGTAGATTAAATAAATTAGGAAAAATGTATATATATTAAAGTATGATATATGAATTGATATGCGAAATTAATGAAAACAATTTGTTTAATTACCAACAATTCTTCTTTACGGATGCATGTTAAAAGTAAAGACGAAAATGTATATGAATGATAAAACAATAATACAGATAACAAAGATTATTATATACAAATAGTGGTTAGGCTGATATCAGGGATTGTGTTGGCAAGTTGACATCAGTGCAAGATTACAACAATTATTCTCAGGTTAGACCAATATTGGGTCACAAGTGTTACAATCCAACCTGTCTTTACATGTATTTTTCTTAATTTAAGCTTTCTTATACTTTAGTTTATGTTTTAGCACGCTTGTATAGGCTTAAGGTTCCATTATTGAGTTACTGTAAATCCAGTGTTCACTGGAAATATGTACTATCTCAAACTTAAGTCTCTTTAGGCGGAAGATGATGAATGAAATGTTTGTTCACCACTGAAGCCTCCTATCAGTTGTATGCTTGTTGTGTTGTTGTTGTTGGCCAACTTAGAGCTTGTGCCGCCACTTATTATAAAGGGCCAACCCAAACTCAAAACAGGTACATCTCGTTGTCGGCCCCGCTCTTGCCCGCCTTGTGCACATGAGCGCCCCGATCGACCCTCTTCTCGTGCTCTTGTCGCCAATAAGCAAGAGTATCCTTTCAGATACCGAGTGCTCGTGTCTCACGAGGCTCAAAAGACCCTTTTTCCGCATTAAGGCTAGCGCACTTGCCCACAGAAGGCAAGGGCGTGCCGCACGTTGCGAGGTCGAACTTTCGGACCATGACACCAAGGCTAGCCCATAAAATATTTTTTAGATAGTATTGTACGGAGTTTGTGGAATGAGTTTGACCATGTGAGTCTAGCTGCCTTGGATTACATGGGGTATTCTTTAAATCATAACTTGGTTCACCATTTTAATTTGAGTAGGAAGCAAACTAGTCAAGGGGCAAAGCACAATGGAAATGTTAGTCCAACGAGCCACAGAAGGATAGGCTCACTTGGCCTGACGTAGTGGCTAGCTCTAAGTCTTTAATCCATGGCATATAGTGTTTATAAAATATATATTAATACGAATAAGCAACATTCGATAGTCTAAATCTTCGGTTCTAACAATTCTTACACTATTTGAATGTCACTTTTTCATTGCTTAACTGTTTTATACTTTAAATCGTTAATCATCACAATGATTGACCATATGAGAATGAACCTATCCCTATTTCTCTTGACAAACCATATAACCTCAAAGTATGCATCTTCAACTCCTTAGCATCTCACACTTAAGTTAAATATAGGGCTAACAATTCAAGTCAATGGGTCAGAATCAGGTTTGCTTTCCGGTTAATTTCGGATTACTAAAAAGTTTTTGAAATAGTGAATTCTTATTGCTCATATTCAATTCAAATTGTGTTTGAATTTCTCGATAACTTCAAATCATGTTCAGACCGGATTATCAATAGAAAAAGTGAAAAAACACTATAGGTCTATAGCCATCCGGGGACCGGGCTGATTTTGAACATAGGGCCAAACCAACTCAATCAAAAAAGGAAAACAAGATCCAGCGTACCATTTCTTGAGGTGAGACCCAACGTACTATAAATATAAGGGAAATTCCAACTGGTACCACTAAACATTTGAAAATTCCAACTGGTACCCAAAAAATAGAATTGTTCCAAAGGGTACCATTAAACAATATACTAAGTTTCTACGGTGACATATCTGTTAATTGAAAGTTAACTATGTTAGTCTAACTAACTTTTTTACTTAAAAAAACGAAAAAAAAAGAAATTTAAGTTGAGGAATTTTATATTCCACTAACTACTGTTACTCACTTACTCTGTGTTCATCCTTTACCCAAAAAAATTTCCTTTGCTCTCATCTGATCTTCATGATATTGAATCCGTTGCTCCAATTTGAATTCCTTTGCTAATTATCGCAAACATTTTCGAAATCAATTCATCTCTTCTACTGGATTGGTGTAATTTGTTGCTGGGTTGATGTGAGTTCTTCTAATAATTCCTCTACTAATTACTCGGGAAAAGCCAAAGACCTATCTGATAGATGTGAACAGTAACATCTATCAGATAGGTCTGTACTACATTTTTTTAAAAATATACTATAATTTTTTATTGTACTACAATTTTCAGAAACTATACTACTCTGACCTGTATATAAATATACTACATTACACGAAAAATATACTACATAAATATATAAGTGTACTACGTTTTAAGCAAAAAGGTTTGATATGTGCCTAGCTCCTACCTATTTGATATGTACTGGGCAGCCCTCCTAATTACTCTGCCCAAACAAGATATTGGGATTTAATTCACAAGAAGATGATGAAATACAAAGGAATTAGGGCTACCCACCCACTGGGTTTAATCATTACTTGGAAGCATTGATTTAAGTTTGTTTTGTTCAAATGATATTTTTTCTTTTTGACTTAGTTTTTAACACATTTTGATTTGGATTCAGTAATTTGGTACTAGTTTGGTTTGGTTTTATTACTTACATTTTTCAGTGATTCAGTCTTACCTTTAGCTTGTGTTGATAATCTGGTTCAAATGGCTTTTTAATTTAGTTTATCTGGCTTTTATCAACAAGCACACTATCACAATCAAAAGAAGAGTTGTAGGAGGTGCAGGTGATGAAACATAGCATTTGACAAGATTTGATTTTTTTTTATTTGACTGTGTTATTGTCTTACCAAAGAGAGAAGATCATGATATGAACAAAAAAAAAATGATACTGAAGTCATAAACAATCTCATAAGATAACAAATTCATTCAAAAATGAAAGGGATTTGACTCTTTTAACTGGAAATAATACCTAGAAACTTGATCCTAAAGACGAGCTTTAGACTCGGAATCTGTGAATTACCCACTTTATTTTCCCGCCTCTACCTATGTATTATTGCATTCCTGAATTTTCCTAGCTTCTCAATTTTACAGCCTCCAAATGGGAAAACTCTTTTATCCTTTATTTTCTAAAGTTTCGTTTATGTGAAAAATGAAAAATGGGGTGTGTGGGTAAAATTACCAATAAAGAGTTTATGCATTTTGTTTCAAGTTGCAAGCTTTGGAATTGAGCTGGGTAGAAATGGGTGTGATAATGAGGAAGGAGTACTGTAAGTGGAGATGGTGTGATGGGGAGTAAGTGATTTGGTGAGAGAATGAAGTATTAGATGAGGCTAACAGTAAGTGGAATATAAATTTTCTCCACTTAAATTTCTTTTTCTTTTTCTTTTCGTTTTTTTAAGTAAAAAAAATAGTTAGACTAACATACTTAACTTTGAATTAACAGATATGTTACTGTAGAAATTTAGTATATTATTTAGTGGTACTTTTTGGAACAATCTTATTATTTGGAACCAAATGAAAATAACAAATGTTTAGTGGTACTAGTTGGAATTTCTCTAAATATAATCCATTCCTACAATTTCCTACAATCCATTTCATTTTTCATCATCAACTTGATAGCGAAAGAGGAGAGAGAAATACAAACACAGATAAAAGCTTACTGTGAACGCCAAAGAAAACCGAAAATGGTGACTTACAAGCTGATGATCACTGCTGAAGTTGAAGATGTTTCCAGCATTCAACCTATGGGCGGTTGCGACGATCCTAACTTCCCTTACTTCTTCAAGGTTCTTTTTTACTCTATCTCTAGGGTTTTATCGCTGTTTCTGCAACTGATTTTCACGATTTTTGAATCCGAAATGTAGCTCGATTTCTTCATTTTGAGTTGTTTTTCGGATTTGTGATTGTGTAGCTGAGATGTGAAAACTGTGGAGAAGTGACTCCGAAGGAGACTTGTGTTGTGTTGCAAGATGTTGTTCCTCTTCCTAAGAGTCGCGGCCAAGCTAATCTCGTCCAGAAGGTTTTTCTCTCTCTTTATGCTGTGATTGCGTTTTGATTAAGCTGTAATTTACGCTGAAATTCGCTTTTGTTTTTGTTCCGGAAGTTGGCAGTATGATCGATTATGTATATGTTTCTTTGATTATCTGGATTAGTTCATATAAATTGCATTGTAGTTCATCGATCACTTTAATCTTTTGGTTTTCGGAGGATTTGAGCACTTTTTTTGGCTATTTGTTTGGTGATTGTGTTGATAGTTGATACTAGATGTTCATGTTTGATTTGCTGGAAATGAAGACAATAGCTGAGTTGTGTTTCTATTTCTTGCATTAATTTGGCTGTTATGCTGATCATGTAATTTTGATTATTGAGGGAGTAAGAGAGGAATCGTTGTGGAAAACAAGGATGTATTGAAGTTACTGAGCACTTTAGAGTTTAGCCTCTAGGAGCCACTCGCGTTTTATGTTCAGCGATGCGTTTCGGTTACTACTGTGAGTCTGCGAGCTTCTTCCCTGTAAAATTGTCACAGAGCTGTATTTGAAGGTATTGAGAGACTGTAGCTAGAGAACTAAGATTATTTACCAGTGTATTTATGCTAATTTTGTCTGGTTTAATGAATATAAGATCATGTTTGATATTGATATGTAAATTTGATTTATGATATTCACTCCAGAGTAGGATAGCACGTCTGACATTGGTAAAGCAGATCTTGTGTGAGGTAATTTGGGGGATTTTATAGTGTACTAGTAGTTGCTAGTAAGGATCCTTTTGATCAATCAATTGGTCATGGTTTGGGATTCCCGAGATATTTTCCATCTATTTCAGTAAAGCTTTGTTTGGTTGTTCCCAAAACATTTTCACTGAAAATGACTTTCCATGAGAAATATATTCCAAATTGTAAACCTTTACTTGGTTCCTTACAAATAAGTTACAGGAAAAAAACAAGAGTAAATGAAGAGGGAAGGATGGATGAGAGAAGAAAAAAAGAAGGTATGGGAAAGGAGAGATATATAGCATTTCGTTTTTCATAAAAGAAAATGTATTCTCTCCTTGGGAAGACTATTTCTACCACTCTAAAAACTATTTTCACCCTTTACTCACACAGTTACACTACACAATGGGAAAATGTTATCCTCCCAAGTCCCAAGTCCCAACCAAACATTCTTTGATTGTGTCATTGTGTGGTAATGCCTAGTGATATATTGACATGGTTAATTGGAAAAGCTATATTAACTAATTCTAGATTAATTCCATTGAATGAGTTCAATCTGCGCAAGTCATTCATTGCCATTCTGCAGTCCTTGTTTACTATATTAATTGGCACTTGTTGCATGAGTTTTTATGTGTAAAAAATCTTGTGTAAGCCGTCGACCTGGTTTCATGTTTGTTCTTCTGCTCTATGTGCAATGCCTCTTCTATGACATCTGGACTATAAAACCCGCTTAATTATGGGATTTTCTTACTCTGGCAATGGTGATTGTTATATTGCTGCTAATTAGTCACCCTTTCACAATTTCAGTGCAAGTTATGTAGTCGGGAGGGTAATATTACAATGATGCCAGGAAGTGGTTGCCCTCTAACTGGTACAGATTGTGAAAAAGGAAAGTACGCACCATTAATGAGCTTTGATTGTCGGGGTTTAGAGCCACTTGAGTTCTCCTTTGGCTGTGATCAGTGGAAAGTTCAAACTGTAAGTGTTTCTTGTGTGTTCAGATTTGCTACATGCATCCAATACTGTAGTTAGCATGTGAGATACATAGAAATGAACTTCTTTGCACAAGTATTCCAATATATCTATTATTGCATGTCATAATAGTGTGTATGCATAAGATTTACATGTTTTTTTATTTCTTTGCGTAAGCTTTTATGTTTTTCTCTCAAGCATCAATAACATCACAAGTGATGGCCCCTTCCCCTTCTTTGCATTTCTTCATGCTCATGTATACTCTCGTTGTACACTGGTAGTTGTCAATAGTAGAAGCTTAGTTCATCTCTCTCTTCTCAAGCCTGTGGGCATATAAGGAAAAGCTGTTTGCTGACATTCCGCTAGGATCTCTCTCTTCTCAACCCGTGGGCATGTAAGGAAGAGCTGTTTGCTGACATACTGCTAGGATTTTCCACGACATTTGTGAATAATATATCTCAAAATTAATATTGCTGTTAGATTTGTGTTCCTTTGAGTTCATTTGCTATTTATACTATGCGTATGTTGCTTGATCACCCCTGATATAAACTTAATCTTATTTGTCAAGACTGCTGGTACTGTGTTTGAGAATGTGGACCTGTCGGGAGGGGACTGGGCTGAGTATGATGAAAACGGGAACATGCCAGTTTCAATCGGCAACCTGAAATCACGTTTTGATGTCGTGAAGACAAGGTGATGCAGAGAGTGGTACATGAAAAGTTCCTGCTGATCAGACACTGGTACATAAAAAAGAGAAGTATAAACTTATAACAAAAATGTTATGCACAGAAATGTTAACCATTACTTGGATGTCTTTGCTAATGTGGCTCAGCTGAGTTTGTGAAACAACACACCTTTTCTTTGCTATCAAAACTTGTATCTTACCATGTACCTTAAAGGCTCTTTGCCTGCCTACTCAGATGAGTTATAATATGGCTCTAATGGCTGGTGCAACTGCATATGACACTGGTGTTTTCGGTTCTCCTCCTGTAGTCCTGTTTGTCATGATTTGTTACACAGAAAATTCAATAGGCATGATGGCGGTATCATCGAGACTCTCGGCAAGTACAAAATCAATAGGTATGATTATAGTATCATCGAGCCTCTTTGCCAAGTACAAATTGGCTCAGCAAAAGAAGACAAAATTGAATCAGCTTGAAAGCAAGAAAAATGACAAGCCTCTGCTGGTGGGGTGGGTGAATTTAGAATTAGACTAACGTGGTTTGCAACAAATAGCATCAGGTCATACAAGCAATGCTCCGTATCTTTAAATATTGACAAAAGAATCTGTTTTTTGAGAGGAGAATCCTGTGTATACTACTATTAAGTAATCAACAAATAGTCCACTACAATGTAAGGTGATACCTCCATTGGACAATGATGCACCTATTGACACTAACTATGCAAGTCGATGCACATAAGACCAACTAATAGAAAGAAAATTGCTACTGAGTCAAAGAGTCTTCCAAGATAGTATCAACTCTGACAAGTAGATCGAACGACGAGTCACGAGTGAGACAACAAAAAAATAGTTTGGCAATCAAACTCAACAATTACATGTAGTTATTTTTCCTCATTGGCGACCTTCAACCCAAGACAAAGAGCCTTATACTCTGCAATCTTTGTGGCCAATACGCCTCTGGCCCTTATGGTCTCTCGCAACAACCGCATGGCCCATCCATCCTGCATCACACAAAGATGCATCAGTATTAATTTTTATGGTGCCTACCGTTACTGCAAGTAGTGATCTCAATTGGTGCATAGAAAGCCAACCGTTACTACCATTACAGGTCAATTGGCCATTTTTATAAAAAAAGCCATTAAAAGAAACTATTAAACGGTACTAAGGAAAATACTTTAAAAAATTTCCGTAAAGTGGGAATCAGTTTGAGGGGGAACATTATCTATGGAAAAAATTCGTACAATACATGGGTGTGCCATTGTGCATTGTTGTGATTGTGAATGTGAATGTTGATTGCTTGAGCATCCCTTTGGACAATTTAGCACATAACTCAATACGCCAAACAAATTTCAATTTCCAATCGTAATCCATCCTTTTATTCTCTATAATCTCTATTCCGCATATTTGCATCACGCGCATTTTAAGGCTAGTATGAAATAACACGGACGTGTCCAACAACTAGTTTTTCGGTAAAAAAAACATGAATGCTGGGAAAATCCCCCTTTCATAGTCTTTTCTCTTCTAGTTCCTGACATTTCTTGGCTTAATTTCCTTCAAATTTCTCCCAGAATTCTTCCCTGTCTTTCTCTGACTGACCCCTGTTTCCTTCTTCCACCCATTATCACCAACTCGCCAGCACAATCAAAGAAATGAACTCTTTTGATTGTCATAATATTATAGAACTCAATCCAGCTATGTTGAAGGTGACAAATAAGTGGCAAATCACTCACATAACTCACTATCCTCCTTAAACTATTTGTTTAATCAACGTTGGACTTAGGAGTGATCTTCGTGTCACTTCGTTTGACAGTTTCTCAACTTATTACTCAACGTGTAAGCTCCTATGTTTCTTTCATTTTACTCAATTGTTCTAATCAATGCCACTTTTTTAGCTGAATTTTTGTAGTGTATCCTTTAAACATAGTTTTCCTTGAGTTGAGATCCTTGTTTAAAGATCTCCCATCAATTTTGATGCTAAAGGAGGTTCCTTTTTGATGCACATTGAGTGATTACTAATACCCATCTCAAATTTTAATCCTTTTGCATACATTGATACATTCATCTTCTTAGAACTTTGAGATTGTTGGAGAAAGTTTTGATGTTTGGGAGTGATTTCTGTGCAAGTATTGATGTTTTTTTCAGTAAAGGCGAGAGTGAGGGGTAGCTCGATTGGTTAGAGCATCTCCGGTTTCCAAGAAGTTTTAGAATCGATTTTCATTTTGCTGTATTGGCTGCTTATGCACCAAAAGATACCCACTAAGGGTGTAATTTGTGGAGCTTTGCCAAGTTACTATCTAACTACCAACCTTAGTGAGGAGGTGTACATTGCGCCCATAGTGCAGTGTGATTGGAAGGTAGTGTAAAAGGTTGTATACGTGGTTATAAACTTATAAGGTAGTATATATTCTGAACACGGTAAATTCACTAAAAACAAGTTGAATACTGTGTGATATGCAGATAAGGTAGTAATTTCAGACATCATTATAAAAGTTAGTATATCAATTTAGCTAACACTTAGTATAGAGTGTTTTTTTTTAATTACTAATAATGCAATATTTTTGGTTTTATTTTTTTACATGAAGTGGTTATATGTAAACTGTTGATCAAACCGTTATATACTAGGCATTTCTTGTCATTTGAGGAATCCCCAAAGAAGCTGTTATTTATTATATGTTGTTTTGTTTTGAGAATATCTGTTTGGATATTTAGTTTAAAAGGGAGATGCAAACAAAGGTTATGTCATTAGAAGAAGGGAGAGACCCTGGTGCTGTGACAAGAACCAGAAGTATGCCAGTCAAACTTCTTTTGATACTACTCATGTTCTTTGTTTTATGCATTCTTTTTTCATCCAGTAGTCTTAGCACATTGAAGAGCTTTGGGTTTGATAATGTGGCGGGACTAGTTAAGCCCTATATTGGCGAGTCTAGTGGTTTAGATCGATGGATTCGACCTCCGTCTAATTTGATGCATACAATGAGTGATGAAGAGCTCTTTTGGAGAGCCACTTTGGTGCCTAGAATAAGGAATTACCCTTTTAATAGGACTACAAAGATTGCTTTCATGTTCTTGTCAAAAGGTCCTTTGCCTTTAGCACCTCTTTGGGAGAGGTTCTTCAAGGGGCAAGAAGGGCGGTATTCGATCTATATTCACTCGTTACCATCTTACAATGAGGAGTTTCCTTCGACATCCGTTTTCTACAAAAGACATATACCTAGCCAAGTATGTTTCTCACTACCTTTGTACTTATTTTTCTGTTTGCAATTGGAACTGATTTTTGCGTTTTCGTTTGCCTGATTGTATATGTTGCTTTGTGATCAACACTTTTTGTGATTTGTGCTATGATGTAATCCTTATACATTTTTGTCATCATTAGTTGCTTAAAAAAGTGCACAAGTCTATTTTCCTAGTCATCATTTATGTTCATATATGTGATTTTCTTGCATCATGCTCATTAATTGTAGTCTTGTAGATCATACTGCAATTTTTACTCTTTATGGGTTCATTGAGTATAAAATGGTTTGAATTACTCTCAGATTTGTTGCTGAAAACAGTTAACTTTGTTTACGGACTGAGGTAGTGTGACTTATCGATTTTCAAGTTTTAAGTCAGGTTAGAAAATGAGTTAACCCTTTCGTTCCATTCTGTGTTAGGCATATAAGTAAAACTCTTACCATATTTATGCCCTATATAGGCTTCTTCGTTCTTCTTGTGTTCCTTTTGACCTTTACGGTATTCTTTGACAGGAGATAATGTCTTAAAGGGGTGATAATAGTGTAAAGAGAGGGAATCATTTTGGGGGTAATAGTTATCCATCTTCTGTTGGTTATCCATGGCTCGCATGTTTATGTTAAGACAAATGAGAGTTGTCTACAGTTTTTTGCTATATTATTTTTCTCGTCACCTTACATTAAAAGATATTGTCTACTAGTGCATTAAGTTTGTGGTCTTGGCGGATAATGAAATATAGAGCTGATTTTGAATTTCATAATATTTTTGAGCTGATTTTTGAACTTCATTAGAGTGGCAATTGTAGAGATTTTGTTACGGTTTTGTGAACCATTATAGAATTAATGATCTAATCTATAGGAGAAATGCAGGTTGAACATGAAATGATATTTGATTTTTATGTGACAAAATCTGACAACGTTAATCTGTTTTTTTAAACAACTTACAGAACTGAAACTATGGATAATAAGCATCCTTTTCCCTTTATAGGCAACAAAATGGGGGACGACTAGCTTGTTTGACGCCGAAAGAAGGCTCCTTGCCAATGCATTACTTGATATATCAAATGAGTGGTTCATACTTCTTTCAGAATCTTGCATTCCACTCTACAAATTTAGCTTAATTCAGGATTACATTACAAAATCCAAGTATAGCTATATTGAAGCAGTTGATGGCCCTGGGCGAGATGTAAGGGGAAGATATAACGAGAAACTGGCACCCGAGGTTAACATAACCCAATGGCGTAAAGGATCTCAATGGTTTGAAATCGATCGAAGATTAGCAGTCAATATTGTTGAAGACACCACCTTTTACCCAAAATTTAGAGCATTCTGTAAGCCAAATTGTGAGGAGCATTATTTTCCAACCATGCTTACCATCCGAGCAGCAAATCTTTTGGCAAACAGAACCATTACTTTTGCTGACTGGTCGAGAGGCGGGTCCCACCCTGCTACATTCGGGAAAGGAGACGTTATGATAGAGTTCTTGGAAAAGATTCGTGAGAAAACGAGCTGCGAGTATAATGGTAGAAATTCTACCATGTGTTTTCTCTTTGCTAGGAAATTTGCACCGAGCACCTTGGAGCCGTTGTTGCAAGTTGCACCCGTGTTCTTTGGTTTCTGATAATGAAATTTGGCGAATACATTTATACGTCTGACTTCGAAGGTTACAAAACGCGGAAAATTGGAGATTATAGAAAATATTCAGAAGTTTAGAACATGGAGTATAAAACTGCAGCTTGTAGTTTTTGCTGCATTCTTATTGTTTGGCTTACTCACCCAGAATGTTGATGTTGTACAAGACTGTGTTCATGTATATTATAGAGTAATGATGGATGTAATTGAGGGTTAAATATTTTCCACATTGATACTTGTGCATAGCTGTGCCACAACATAAGATGTTGCATGAATTCTGGATGAACATTAGAGATTCATGATATATCAATTCTCATTTTTTTTATGTGAAACCTTGATGGAAATATTGGTATGAATAATAGTTGATGTCATAATTCATATTGTAGACTGGTAAATTAATAATCAAATCATCATACAGATCAATTATCTCGACGTTAACACATAGCAGTACTCTGTTTCATATATACAAAGCATACCTCCCAAAAGAGGTATTAAGATTATTCTCATCCTATCTCCGTGACTCTTTATATACAGAAAAGAAATACACAAAATTATAGAATCTGAAATGTATAACCCGTAATAGATAAAGAGAAAGGCTCAATTACTAACAATAGAGTATCATATCTCATATTGGATATGTATTTGATTAACTTTTTGGGAATCGGAACTACTAATACTCACATGATTGTATGATAAGATGCATCTTCTTTTTATTAAACTCCAAAATCACAATTCTCAATAATTAAGCACACTTGAGAGTATCTTGGGACAAGCGACCTCCTAAGAATTTCACTAGGAATATGGATAAAATGCGCCGAAAGGATTTAGGTTGGTGTGTGCCCATGCGGGGCCGATTCCCAAAAATTCGAATTTGGAACCGTTATTTCTCCCTACTATCTAACTTTGCAAAACAATTACCGGAAACGATCCCAAATTAGACCTTGTTCTACTAAACTAAATTTAATCACCCCAGGCCCCGGCCTAAACCGAACGGGAACACTTGAATTAAAGTAAATAAAGTCGACCTGAATTGAAATTAATTTCCATTAATTCGATAAAAAATAATGGCCTCACAATTCACATTCCAGCGGACACTCCCACGTTCATTCGACACGCACACCATCGCCGGCCAACCACACCGTCACAGCCGCCGCTAGGAGCCACCGTCATTCCACGTAGTCTCTCTTCTCTTGATTTCAAATTTTAGGGTTTTGATTTTTGTTCTTCATCATTTCAGTTTTGTGCTGATTAAATTGCTGCTGCACTTTCTAATTCTGTAATTGCATCTTCTCCTAATTATTTAAGGACAATCAGTTTGTATTAAATTATTATGTAGTTTTTGGTTTTGTATTGCTGTTGCTGTTAAAAAAATTGAAAAATCAAAGTTTGTGTCTTCAAATTTTTTAGTCCCCTTACATTTTGTGACATTGTACTTTTAAATTCTTAATCGTCTTTCCCTATGTTTGCATTAGAGTTGGCGGAATTACGGTGGCGGACCCGGGATTTTAGTATTGGGGTGTCAATTATAGGACCATAGATTGCTTACTCGTGGTAGAAACACAGTATTTTAAACTTTTTTGTTGTCCTGTGAAGAGAAAAGTAATACTACCTTCGTTTTCGAAAGGTTGCGACACTTTGACTAAAAACTTCGAAAACGGAGGTAGTACATAAAGTTTACTTTGGGGGTGTCGATTGACACCCCTTGCCTCAACGTAGTGGCAGCAGTACGCAATAACTCATGGCATGGAAATGTGGGTGATTAATGTGAATACATTTTGTACTTCTGCATTTCATTTTGTTCACCTGACCCGAGACAATCAGGTTCCCGTTATGCAGATACCTAGTTATTTTTCCCGAATCGAGTTTTTGGGTTAAAATTATAACTGCCCGCCAAAGCGAGTGGCTGCGGTTTGTTAAGTGGAACAGTAGAAAGGGAATAGGAGGTTGAAGACTTGAAGTTACTCCATATGAAGCACACACTATGCGGAAGGCTGCCTAGTACATATCAGATAGGTGGGGGCTAGGCACATATCAAACTATTTTAAAAAAAATGTAGTACACTTATATATTTATGTAGTATATTTTTCACGTAATGTAGTATATTTATATATAGTTTAGAGTAGTATAGTTTCTGAAAATTGTAGTACAAGAAAAAATTGTAGTATATTTTTAAAAAATGTAGTACAGACCTATCTGATAGATGTTACTGTTCACATCTATCAGATAGGTCTTTGGCTTTTCCCCACTATGCGTGTGCGATGATGTTAATAACTCTCTACATAAAAATAGTAGCTGCACCATGTTAGTATTAATAGTACCGTTAATGAATTATCTCTCTTATATAAGGGAAGGGGATAGACTTCAAAAGGAAAAAATGAAAAAAAAAAAAATCTAACTATTTTACTAATTTGATAATTAACTCTTTTGCTAATTGCAATTTTATCCGCTTTCGTACGTATCGCGTGCATTTTGTTAGATGATATGAAAATATTCATTATTTTCATATATATCATTTGTATTTATGTAAACTATATTAGTTGGTCATGTATATCTTTTAGATATTATTGTTTCCTAGTTTATAGGAATTGTTGACTTTCTCTTGTAAAGCTAGTATATATTGTTAGGTTGTAACAATTAATCAGTTAAGGAATTATCTTCTTTCATGGTATCAGATTTTAGGGTTATTTTTCCTCTCTCTTCCGCTTTGCCCTACTAGCCGTCCGCCCCTCTCCTTCCCGGCAGCCATGGCCGCCGCTTCTTCTTCTTCTTCTCCCTCTCTCACAAATCTCTCTAATTCTAATATTAAACACAATCTTCCTATTGTCCTTGACATGGAAAACGTGCAATATGCTACGTGGGCGGAACTCTTCAAAATTCATGCACGTTCTCATCGAGTCATTGACCATATTATTCCCACGTCGAAATCAAAACCTCCGTCTACTGATGATGAAAAGGAGGAATGGACCACTATTGATGCTACCGTATTGAAATGGATCTATAGCACTATTTCTGATGATCTTCTCAATACGATCCTTGAGCCGGATCTCACGGCCAAGGAGGCGTGGGAGCGACTTCGGGACATTTTTCAAGACAATAAGTCTTCCCGAGCCGTTACTTTAGAACAGGAATTCTCCAATACGGCTATGGAGGATTTTCCTAATGCTTCGTCATATTGCCAACGTTCGAAGATGTTGGCCGATCAACTCAAAAATGTGGGCGCCCCGGTCTCTAATAACCGTCTTGTTCTTCAGATGGTTGCGGGCCTCACAGATGCTTACAATGGCATCGGCACTTTGCTCCGTCAAAGTGACCCCCTCCCTCAATTTTATCAAGCACGGTCCATGCTTGTGTTAGAGGAGGCGGGTTTGGCTAAGAAAGTTTCGACGGGTTCCTCCACGTCCGCCATGGTGGCCTCTCATCATGACAATTCGCCCCCCGACAATGCCCCTCATCATCGTGTTCAACATGGTGGTAAAAATAAAAATAAAAATCATGGAAAAAACAAAAATTCCGGCGGGGGTGGCCGGAATAATTCCGGCGGTAATGGTGGCCGGAACAATTCCGGCGGTGGTGGCCGGAATTATTCCGGCAGAGGTGGGCGTACACAGGGCCAGCAGCAGGGCGCACCAACCGCCCACCCAGCAGCAGCAACAACCGCATGGGGGGGTTGGGCTTACCCTCCTTGGGCCTTCCCCCCATGCCCCTATCCAACTCAGGGGTGGGCCAGGCCTTGGGTGCCAAGACAGCAGCAGGGAGCAGGCGTCCTTGGAGCTGGGCCGCGGCAGCAGCAGGCCTATGCGGCCGATGTTCAGCCCGTTTCCACGGACATCGAGGCCGCCATGCATACACTTGGTATAAATCCGCCGGATCCGAATTGGTATATGGATACGGGAGCGACTTCTCATATGACTTCTTCCCAAGGTACTCTAAACTCTTATTTTAATTTGAGCACTCCTAATGGTATAATTGTTGGAAATGGTTGTAGTATTCCAATTCGTGGTTACGGGGACGCACAATTGACCTCTTCTAACCCTCCTTTGACTCTCAAAAACGTCTTACATGCACCTAAAATCATTAAAAATTTAGTGTCTGTTCGAAAATTTACTACTGATAATTCTGTGTCTGTTGAATTTGATCCTTTTGGGTTTTCTGTGAAGGATTTTCGGACGGGGAGCCCACTAATGAGATGTGAGAGTCAAGGTGCTTTGTATCCCCTCACCACCTTCCCCAATCACGCCTCCACTCCATCTACTTTTGCTGCTCTTGCACCATCCCTTTGGCATGCTCGCTTGGGTCATCCTGGCTCTTCTATTCTGGCATCTCTTAGGACTAGTAATCTTATAGAATGTAATAAAGGAAGCATGTCTGATTTTTGCTATTCTTGTCCTCTTGGGAAACATGTTAAATTGCCTTTTGTTTCATCCACTTCTAATACTTTAATGCCATTTGATATTATTCATTGTGATCTTTGGACATCTCCCGTTTTGAGCTCTAGTGGTCATCGTTATTATCTTGTTGTGTTGGATGATTTTACTAATTATTTGTGGACTTTCCCCCTTGCTAAAAAGTCACAAGTATATTCTATATTCCTTCAATTTCGAGCTTATATCCACACACAATTTGAACGGGAAATTAAAAATATTCAATGTGATAATGGGCGGGAATTTGATAATGCACCTTTTTGGGAATTTTGCAAAACTCATGGGTTGTCATTTCGTCTTTCTTGCCCCTATACTTCTTCTCAAAATGGTAAAGCGGAGCGTAAAATACGTACCATTAATAATGTTGTGCGTACTCTTCTCTCCCACGCTTCGCTTCCCCCTTCATTTTGGCATCATGCGTTACAAATGGCAACATACCTCCTTAACATTCTTCCCAATAAGACACTATCGTATGAGTCTCCTCTTCATCTTCTTTACCACAAACGGCCCTCCTATTCCCACCTTCGTGTGTTTGGGTGTCTTTGCTATCCTCTCTTTCCCTCTACTACAATCCATAAGCTACAAGCTCGATCCACTCCATGTGTATTTTTGGGATTTCCCACTAATCATCGAGGGTATACATGTTATGATCTCTCTTCCCGTAAAATTATTATTTGTCGCCATGTGGTATTTCATGAACACTCCTTTCCGTTCTCTTCCCTTCATACTCCACCTTCCACAAATTATGATTTTCTGGATCATCTTAGCTCAATGGACTCTCCCCCTTATTCTGCCCAACACTCCCCTAACACGTCGGGGCCTCCTGAGCAGCCCACTTCTCCCCCACTCGCTGCTCAATCCCCTCTTCTCCCTCCACGCGGACCCAGCCCAATTCGGGCTTCTCTCTCTCCTGCGTCTGGGCCACCTGTGCTTGGGCCTGCATCCACTTCTCCCCCACTGCATTCGCCTGTCCCAGATGGACTTCCCATCCCCTCTGGGCCTCCTCCTCCATGCAGCCCACCTCCCCCTATACACCCTCCTCTTCCCCGTCAGCCATCCACAAAAAGAGCTAATCCCCGTCATCCTCGCCCTACTGATTCCCGCGCTGTCACTCGTGGTCAACATGGGATTTATAAAAATAAAAAGCCCGTGTCCCTTGTTGCCCATGTTGACCGGTCCCCTATTCCCCGTAATCCTGTGTCGGCCCTTCGTGACCCGAATTGGAAACAGGCCATGGATGATGAGTATCATGCTCTAATGAAAAATAAGACTTGGGAATTAGTACCTCGTCCTCCTCATGCTAATATTATTCGGTCTATGTGGATATTTGCTCATAAAGAAAAATCTGACGGTTCTTTTGAGAGGTACAAAGCTCGTCTTGTAGGTGATGGGAAAACGCAGCGAGTTGGAATTGATTGTGGGGAGACTTTTAGTCCTGTGGTCAAACCTGCTACTATTCGCACTGTTCTTAGTCTGGCTCTTTCTAAGGGTTGGGCGCTTCACCAGCTTGATGTGAAGAATGCGTTCTTACATGGTGAGCTTCATGAGACAGTCTATATGCATCAGCCGGTTGGTTACCGGGACCCCACTTATCCTGATCATGTTTGTCTTCTGAGGAAGTCCTTATATGGCCTGAAACAGGCCCCTCGGGCTTGGTATCGTAGATTTGCTGATTGTGTGACTAACATTGGTTTTGTGAACAGCAAATCTGATCATTCCTTGTTCATCTATCGCCGCGGTACAGACCTCGCCTATCTACTGCTCTATGTAGATGACATTATTTTGACTGCTTCATCTGATACACTCCGCAAGTCTATCATCGCCAGCCTAGGCTCTGAGTTTGCGATGAAAGACTTGGGATTGTTGAGTTATTTTTTGGGTATTGCTGTATCTCGTCATGCAGGTGGCTTATTCCTATCTCAGCGCAAATACGCTGAAGAAATCATTGAACGCGCTGGCATGTCGGCGTGTAAGCCATCTCCTACTCCTGTGGATACCAAACCTAAACTCAGTGCTACCTCTGAGGTTGCTTGCAGTGATGCTTCCTTATACAGAAGCCTTGCTGGTGCATTACAGTATCTTACTTTCACCAGACCTGATATCTCTTATGCAGTCCAGCAGATTTGTCTTTTTATGCACCAGCCTATGGAGGATCATATGAGCGCTCTTAAGCGCATTGTTCGTTATGTGAAGGGCACACTAGATCATGGCCTTCACCTTTACCCCTCTTCCACTGCTACTCTCATTTCATACACAGATGCAGATTGGGGTGGGTGTCCTGACACTCGTCGTTCTACTTCGGGTTATTGTGTGTTTCTTGGTGATAATTTGCTCTCCTGGTCTTCGAAGCGACAGACCACGTTGTCTCGGTCTAGTGCAGAATCAGAATATAGGGGAGTTGCAAATGTAGTCTCGGAATCGTGTTGGTTACGTAACCTACTGGTTGAGCTTCATTGTCCGATTCGCAAGGCTACTTTGGTATATTGTGATAATGTGAGTGCGATCTACTTGTCCGGTAACCCGGTCCAGCATCAGCGTACTAAGCATATTGAGATGGATATTCACTTTGTACGTGAAAAGGTCGCTCGAGGCGAAGTTCGTGTGTTACATGTCCCCTCTCGCTATCAGATTGCCGATATCTTTACTAAGGGTCTTCCCTTGGTTTTATTTGAGGATTTTCGGGACAGTCTCAGCGTTCGCCCTCCTCCCGTTTCGACTGCGGGGGTGTGTTAGATGATATGAAAATATTCATTATTTTCATATATATCATTTGTATTTATGTAAACTATATTAGTTGGTCATGTATATCTTTTAGATATTATTGTTTCCTAGTTTATAGGAATTGTTGACTTTCTCTTGTAAAGCTAGTATATATTGTTAGGTTGTAACAATTAATCAGTTAAGGAATTATCTTCTTTCACATTTGACGTTAGTGCTATATGTTACAGTTGCATATAAGCATTTAGTAAATTATTTGAGATGGCTTTAAGCTGTGAAATTATGCGAACTTCACACATAGATCAGTGTAATAAATGATTGTTTAATGGTTGTTCTTTTCATATTTAGCTTGCATATACCCCTAATAGTATAAAATGTTAGTAACATTTTCCTAATAGTATAAAATGTTAGTGAAATTTGGAATTATGTCGAGTGGGGGGACATTTTAAGAAATGAATTCTAAAAAGGCCATTGAGTATAACATAGTAGATTCTACATTTAGATAAACTTCTATATGTGATTCTGTGTATGAAACCCCTTATTTTGTTGAATTTATTCCCACTATTTCGACCATCATTATTGCCAAATAGCCGGCACAGTTAATGAAACAAAATGTTGAGTGATCCTCGTTTGATTATTTCCCCCTATTACAGATTCAATGTTGATGTGTCATAGTATTTTAACTCAAACTAGAGGTGTGGGAGGTGAGTGGCAAACCACTCAACCATCTCCTTGGCTCCTAAAACAATTTATTTAGTTAAGATTGGAGTGATCTTCTTTCCTACTGTATATATTAGTCAACCTATCAGCTCTGTTTTTTCTTTCCTCTTACTCAGAAATTTTAACTTAATCCAGATTTTCAGCTGGGGTTACTGTGTCTCCTGAAAACATAGTTTTCTATAAATTAACATCCTTTTGACCAGATTATTCACTTTCTATATGCTAAAGGAGGTTGCCTTTTGTTGCCCATCTCAAGTTTAGTCTCTTGAATACACCCATAGTTTAGAAGTTTGGGATTATTGAGGAGAATTTTTTTGATATTTAGGAGTGATTTCAGCCAAAAGGGTGCTCAGATTTTGATCGCGTTCGTGTGAAAAATACTCGGAAACTGTGTCATCTGAGGATGCCCAAAATAGCTGGTAGTTTGGTATTTCTTTTGTCTTGGAAACAGCTGTTATAGAACCCAGTTTAACATAAAGATGCCAAAAATGGTTATGCCATTAGAAGAAGGGAAGGACCCTGGTCCTGTAACCAGAACCAGAGGTATTCCAGTGAAACTACTTTTGATACTACTCATGTTCTTGGTTTTATGTGTTATTTTTTCATTCATTAGTCTTAGTACATTCAAGAGATTTGGGTTTGATAATGTGGTTGGAGTAGTTAAGCCTAGTTATGAGCCATGTATTGGTGAGTCTAGAGGTTTAAATCGATGGATTCGAACCCCATCTAATCTGATGCATACAATGAGTGATGAAGAGCTCTTTTGGAAAGCCACACTGGTGCCTAAAATAAGGAGCTACCCTTTTAATAGGACTCCCAAGATGGCTTTCATGTTCTTGTCAAAGGGCCCATTGCCATTAGCACCTCTTTGGGAGAGGTTCTTCAAGGGGCAAGAAGGGCGGTATTCGATCTATATTCACTCGTTACCGTCTTACAATGAGGAGTTTCCTTCAACGTCCGTTTTCTACAAAAGACATATGCCTAGCCAAGTATGAGTTTCACTACTTTTGACTTACTTTCCTATCTGCAGTTGAAACTTTAGATGGTATTTTCATTTCTGCTTTGTGGTCAACAGTTTTTGAGATTTGTGCTATGATGTAACTTCTATACATTTTTGTCATGAATTGTTCTTCCATAATTTTGATGAATTTGTTTGCAAATGTGAATTTATTGCATTATGTCTATTACCAGTGAGTATAAAATGGTTTTATTTACACTCTGATCTATTGCTGAAAATAATTAACATTGTTCACTGCTGAGGTATTGTGGATTAATGATCTGCAAAAAAGTTTATCAGGTTAGAGGATGAGTTTCTAAATTTATAACCCTGGTGTGCAATTCATGTCTCACGCATACAAGTATTCTCTACCATATGTGCCCTATATGAGCGTCGTGGTTCGTATGATTTCTATTTGAACTTCAAGACATGCTTGTACATTTGGACTATGTCCTTGAAGTAGAGGTCATGTATAGGAGCGGGTAGTAAAAGAAAAAATGAGGAAAATGAAGGTAGATGCAACTGCAGTAGGTTGATGAGGTATTGATTTTGTGAAGAGAGGGAATATATTGCCCTCATTTTGGGGTAATAGTTATGCATCCTCCCCCTAGTGTGATGCATTACCTCAAAAATATGGGTATTAGTTTTTTCCTCTCCATCTCTCTCCTTGTATTAACTAAATCACCTCTTCCATTCATTTTCTTCATATTGTGCCATTACCCCCTTTAAGTATTACCCTCGATCCAAGCATGGTCTTAGTCTCTAGGATTTGTATTGAACATTGATTACTTGTTTTGGGGTTACCCCAATATATTTATGGGAATGCTTGTATCTAAAACCCCAGTAGGTTTGCAAGAAGATTTTGTTGGATTATCTACTCAATTACGGAATATGGCAGTTGTTTGGTTGTTCTCCATAGCACTTGGAGAGTCTCTCTCTCATTATTGGTGACTTATATTTAAATCCTAGAGAAGGTGATGTTTGTGCGTCTTTCTATTGAGTTGAAACATGACGGTCTTGTGTATGTCTCTAAAGGCGTGTTCTTTTCTGCTGAAAACAGCTGAAGTGAACTTAAATGAACTATACTGAATAGTGAAACCGGAAACGTGAGAGTAAAAGTATTGAGCTGGTCTGGTCCGGCCTGGCCCTAAGTATGCTGGTGAGTCATCCATGGTGTGCAGATTTATGTTGAGATAAATGAAGATTCTATCGTTGTTTGGTTATTCTTTTTCTTCTTCTCGTTATATTGTCTACTAGTGCATTAAGTTTGCGATCTTGGGCAGATAATGAAACGCTGAGCTGATTCATAATATTTTGAGCTGATATTGCATACTTTATTTAAAGTTGGTTGATTTATGTAGTTTCGTAATTGTAAAGAACTAAATACGATTTGTAAGTCATTATTTAGATCTATAGGAGATTTGCCGGTTGAACATGAATTCATTTTTTTATTATTATTTGACAATGTTGTTTTCTTTCTAATACAACTTCAGAACTGAAAATATGGTTAATAGCCTTTGTCTGTTTTTCTTTATAGACAACACAATGGGGGACAATGAGCTTGTGTGATGCCGAAAGAAGGCTCCTTGCCAATGCATTGCTTGATATTTCAAATGAGTGGTTCATACTTCTCTCAGAATCTTGCATTCCACTCTACAAATTCAGCCTGATACAGAATTACATTACAAAATCCAAGTATAGCTTTATCGGTGCACTTGATGGTGCCGGACCATATGGGAGGGGAAGATATAACATTAACATGGCGCCGGAGGTTAACATAACCCAATGGCGTAAAGGATCTCAATGGTTTGAAATCAATAGAAGATTAGCTATAAATATTGTTGAAGACACCACTTATTACCCCAAGTTTGAAGCATTCTGTAAGCCACATTGTTATGTGGATGAACACTATTTTCCCACCATGCTTACCATTCGAGCAGCAAATGCTTTGGCAAACCGAAGCGTTACTTTTATGGATTGGTCGAGAGGTGGGTTCCACCCTGCTACATTTGGGAAAGGAGACGTCACAGTTGAGTTCTTGAAGAAGATTAGGGAGAATACGACTTGTGAGTACAATGGTAGAGAATCTACCATTTGTTTTCTCTTTGCTAGGAAATTTGCACCCAGCGCCTTGGAGCCGCTGTTGCAAGTTGCACATGAGGTTTTTGGTTTCTGATGATGGATCTCGGCAAACACATATGACTTTGAAGGTTAATAATGCAAATATTAAATAGAAAATTTTGTAAGAAAGGACCTTATAAAACATTTTATTTGTGAGAAGATACCCATAAAAAAGTTAATTGTGAACTAACACCTAATAATTAAATATATTTATTATTTATGATCCAAAACTCATTTTCCGAAAAGGTCAACTTTCAGCAATGACCTTAATTAAACTATGTTTCTCTCTCCTAAAAGATCACTGTCTTCACAATTGCTTCTCTCTCCTAACACCCCCCTCCCACTCCATATTTCTTCAAAAACTGACCTATTTCCCATCCCTGTTTCTTCCAAAACTCAAACCCCCTTCTCCATTCCTGTTTCTTTGAAAATTATTAAACTATACTCTAATAGAAATTATAACTGTTAAGAATAATAAATTATACCAAGTAGTACTTGGTCTAGTGGAAAGGATTGTATCCTTCCAATCTCAAAGTTGAGGGTTCAATCCTCACTAGGGGCACTTTGAGGGTAGGAATTTCTCTTACCTTTCCCCCTACTCTTAAATACCTGGCCCAATAGGATCCGAGCGGGGTATGGGCCACTTCTCCTAAAAAAAAGAATAATAAATTATAGGGCGTATATAATTTGTGGGAAAGTAGCAAATTCTTCTCGAGAGGAGGAATTGCTCACTACCCACTTTCTCCTCCCTCTCCTCTAGACTAACCAATTTCCTAATTATAATTGAATTGTTGTTATTTGGTTTAGTCTTTATAAAAAAAATTCTTTGGGTATACTCTGATTTAATGGTGGGTGTCTAAAAAGACCCAATTCTGAAGAAAATCAAATGGGTATTGGTGGGGCTACATGCCTGCATCAAGAAACATGGTTAGAGATGATGCTGCTAATAATGTTGGATTGCCAAGTTTTGTGGGAAGAAAATGGGTGGATTTTAGGACATAGCAGCAACAACTCCTCCAATGTTCACCAATTTGCTAATCGTACTTTCTCCCCCCCCCCCCCCTTTTCCCTTATCCCCTTCATGTAACGCATTGTAAAATTTCATGCCTTATTGAGCTGGAAGTGAGAGACTGGGAGCTACTACAAAGCAAGTTTTAGTTTGTAGTGGTACTGTTTTTATAATTATAAACTCAAATCTTTCATGTGAAAGGAATGTTGTTAAGAGCTAGTTTTAGTTTCTAATCGTAATGGCTGGGATCTTTGTTTTTCGAAGAAACAGGGATGAGGAAGGGGTGGAAGAAGTATAGTTATGAGTCAATTTTTGAAAAAACAAGGGGTGGAGAGAGAAGCAATTGTGAAGAGAGTGACCTTTTTGGAGATAGAAACATACTTCCTCCGTTTCGCAATACTCGCAACGTTTCTTGTTTGCACACTATCCAATGCAATACTTTGAACCTTAATATCTCTAATTATTGATAAGTAAAAATTATAAAAAGTTGATATTATGATAGTATGCATTAAGACGAATCAAATAAGACCTCACTTGACTATGTTTTTTCTTATACACTTGTAAAAAAATATAACATAAGATTGGTTCATGAATAGTGGCTACTATTCTTATGTTGCGAGTATTGCGAAACGGAGGAAGTACTACCTCCGTAACGCAAAACTTGCAACAAACGGACTAGGGGGAATTCCTAGGCAAAATTTGTTAATGATAGATAAGGGTGTAGTTTGGTAAAAGTAGGAGAGATAAATTAATTGTGATTAGGCAAAAAAGGAGGGAAATAATACACATGAGGTGGGGACCATAGGTTATTTAATGTCAAAAACTTTACCATATGAACAAAGTAGAGGAATTGTTGCAAGTATTAGGTTACACCTATTTTTGAAAAATATTGCAAGTATTATGTTACGGAGGGAGTAGTTTAATTAAGGTTGATGCCGAAAAGTTGACCTTCTTGCTGGAAAATGAGTTTTGTGTCCTAAATAACAAATATATATAATTATTAGATGTTTGTTCACAATTAATTTTTTTATGGGTATTTTCTCACAACCAAAATGTTTTATATGGTCTTTTCTCACAAAATTTTCTATTAACTATATTATAGAAGACATTCAGAAGTTTCAGAACGCAGAGTATACAACTATAACTTGTAGTTTTGAGAAGTTTAGAACGCGAAGTATAAGACTGAAGCTTGTAGTTTATGACACTATTCGACTATTCACACCTCATATCTTGGCCATAATTTTTACTAATATATGTAAGGAAAACTTGCTAATATAAATATATATCTTGACCATAACTTTTACTTATATACATGCTATTACTTAACATGGAATTGAATTTGCTTCATATATTTTTTTCAATATGTAATAACTTTGATAATTTTGTTAAAAGTTAGTTTAAAATTTATAGTGAAAGTAGTGAATTGGTAACTATGAAAGTGAAAGTTGAACTACTAATAAAAACTGAAGGAAGTAACGATATTGTAGGAGTATCTTATAGAATTATTTAATGTTGAAATTACTTTACAAATACCTTTTACGAGGAACTTTATAAGCATACTCATTGTATATTATGAGTATTGTATTAGAGGACAAATTGTCATTGAAAATTGTCATACATTCTGATCAACTAAAATGGGAGTTCAAAGCGATTTAGAGACAGACATCCCTCCCAAGTTACTGATTCCTGTGGTAAACTATCAACAATGGCATTAGTGCGTGCAACACTTTACAAGCGCCGATAATTCCTATTGACTCTTGTCCTTTATGCACTAGTGCACAGACAGTGGATGACATTGAGGGTGAAGTTTATGTGGTCACTTCCAAATGTTATTTACTGATTGAGCTCTCATATCTTTATCACCATCCTAAAGGACACCATCCACAAGTTCAAAACTGATGAAGTGTTGACTGCTAACGTTTAGAAAGAGAGAAATGATATCATCGTCAATAGCAATACAATTAATATCCGTCGGACATCTCATCGGGCTATGTTGTATCAACACAAGTGGAGGTTACTTAACCATTTGGATGACTCCATTACGAATCCTTCCTCATGGGAATCCCCCTCCCCCATCAACCATCCCCAAATCCTACCACACACTCCATTCTAGTAGGGTGGTCCCCCCTCCAGGCAATCTTAAACTCAACTTTGACGGTTCAGACAAGAACAACAACATAACGGTTGGTTTCATCATCCGGGATCATCGAGGTGCCGTCTTAACAACTTCTACTTACAACTGAGGCATAACATATGTTCTAGTTGTCGAGGCATCGACCCTCCACAAACGAGTTGCCCACTCAAACAAGCTCAATTGCTCCAAGCTTCATATCAAGAGAGATAACCTTCTAGTCATCTCAACCATAGAACTAAAGTGAATAAACTCGACCTGAATTGAAATTAATTTCCATTAATTCGATAAAAATAACGGCCTCACAATTCACATTCGAACACTCCCACGCTCATTACTCTGCAACTCTACTCACTGTCTCTCTCATTCGGCGCACACACCATCGCCGGCCAACCACACCGTCACCGCCGCCGCTAGGAGCCACCGTCATTCCGCATAATCTCTCTTTTCTTGATTTCAATTTTAGGGTTTTGATTTTTGTTCTTCATCATTTCAGTTTTGTGCTGATTGAATTGCTGCTGCACTTTTTAATTCTGTAATTGCATCTTCTCCTAAATATTTAAGGAAAATCAGTTTGTCTCCCACGATTCCCACCTATTCATGTATTAAATTAAATATAGTTTTTGGTGTTGAATTGCTGTTGCTGTTAAAAAAATTGAAAATCAGACTTTGTGTCTTCAAATTTATAGTCCCTTAACATAAGTTTACATTTTGTGACATTGTACTTTTAAATTCTTCGGGATTTTTGGCGTTGGGGTGTCAATTATAGGATCACACTCCCTTCGTTCTCTAATGATCTACCCATTTACCGTAGCTAACTAGCTACAAAAACCAAGGCAAAGTGGATAAATGGTGTAAAAGTGGGTCCCTTTTGTTTATTTGAATAGTAGAGATAATCTGGTTGTGAGAGAGTGTAGAATTATACTTATGAGCCATAGAAGTAGGTGAAGTAGTGTGAAAAGAGAATAAGTACTTCTATTTTAGGAATAAAGTAGAAGCGGATAGAACTTAAAAAGACGGATGAAAGCTCAAAGTGGATAGATCAATAGGGAACGCAGGGAGTATATGGTTTACTTATGGCTGCAAAAACTCGATAAATTAAACTTTTTTGTTGTGTGGTGAGGAGAAAAGTAATACTATGTTTAATTTTGGATGTCGACTTACATCCCATGCCTCAATGTAATGGCAATGGTACCCAACAACTCATGGCATGGAAATGTGGGTGATTTATGTGAAATGCATTTTGGACTTCTTCCGGTACCTTGTAACCCGACCTCAGTAAATCAGGTTCCCGCATTGCAATATGTAGTTTTTTTTTTTTGGACCGAGTCCTAGGATAAAATTATAACTGCCCACCAAACGGGTGACCGCGTTTTAGGTTTGAGTCTGTTAAGTGGAACGGTGAAAAGGGAATAGGAGATTATGGTTACTCGATAAGAAGCACACACTATGCGTGTGATAAAATTAATAACTCTTTAGATAAAAAATAATAAGCTACACCTTTTTTGTATTAATAATACCGGATATGATATATGCAGCCGTAATAAGCATTAAATCCATTATTTAAAATGAATAGATACTTAGATAGGTGTAATAATTGATTATAATGGTTGTTCTTTTTATATTTAGCTTGCATATAGCCATGTCCTAATAATATAAAAAAATTGAATTTTGGACTTTTGGCGAGTGGGTGGACATTTTAGGAAATGAAATTTGAAAGGCCAAAGAGCAAATCATAGTAGGTTCTGCATTGATAAACTTCCATCTATGTATCAACCCCCTTTATTTAATCCCACTATTTTGAGTTTTTGACCACCATTATTGCCAAATAGCCAGCACAGTTAAAGAAATAAAATGTTGGGATGATTTCCTCCCCCTATTACAAATTGAGTGTTGATGTGTCATAGTATATTACTCAAACAAGAGGTCTGGGAGGTGAGTGGCAAACCACACAACCAGCTTCTTGGCTCCTCAAATAATATACTACCTCCATTCCAAATGTATTGCAACCTTTAACATTTTGCACTATTCATACACTATCCTTTGACATTCTTTTGTGATTTAAACACAAGGATAAATATAGTCATGTGAGATCTTGTTAGATTCGTCTCGATATATGCTTAATTAATATCAACTTTTTATAATTTTTACTTGAATAAAATTAGAGATATTAGCGTCTAAAGTAGTGCGTTGGGAGGCGTAAAACTCTCTATGTTGCAATACATATGAAACGGAGGTAGTAGTTAGTTATGATTGGAGTGATCTTCATAGTACTTCGTTTGGCAGCTTCGTGATATATTAGTCAACCTATCAGCTCTTTTTTTTTCTTTCCTCTTACTCAAATATTGTAATTTAAGTCACTTTTACGGTTGAGATTTCTGGGTCTTCTGAAAACAGTTTTCTATAAATTAACATCCTTTTGACCATATTTCTCACTTTTTATATGCTAAAGGAGGTTGTCTTTTGTTGCCCATCTCAAGGTTAGTCTCTTGAATACACCCATTGTTTGGGATTAGTGCAAAGAAATTTTTGATATTTAGGAGTGATTTTAGCCAAAATGGTGCTCTTATTTTGATCACGTTGGTGTGAAGAATACCCAAAAACGGTGTCATTTGAGGACACCTAAAAAAGCTGGTATTTTGGTATTTGATTTGTCTTGGAAATAGCTGTTATAGAATCCAGTTTAACGTAGAGATGCAAAAAATGGTTATGCCATTAGAAGAAGGGAAGGACCCTGGTTCTGTAACCAGAACTAGTGGTATTCAAGTGAGTCTACTTTTGATACTAATGTTCTTGGTTTTATGTGTTTTTTTTCCATTCATTAGTCTTAGTACATTCAAGAGATTTGGGTTTGATAATGTGGTTGGAGTAGTTAAGCCTAGTTATGAGCCATGTATTGGTGAGTCTAGAGGTTTAGATCGATGGATTCGGCCCCCATCTAATCTGATGCATACAATGAGTGATGAAGAGCTCTTTTGGAAAGCCACACTGGTGCCTAAAATAAGGAATTACCCTTTTAATAGGACTACAAAGATTGCTTTCATGTTCTTGTCAAAAGGTCCTTTGCCATTAGCACCTCTTTGGGAGAGGTTCTTCAAGGGGCAAGAAGGGCGGTATTCGATCTATATTCACTCGTTACCATCTTACAATGAGGAGTTTCCTTCGACATCCGTTTTCTACAAAAGACATATACCTAGCCAAGTATGATTCTCACTACCTTTGAACTTACTTTCCTATTTGGAGTTGAAACTTCAGATGATTTTTGCATTTCTGCTTTGTGATCAACGTTTTCTGGGATTTGTGCTATGATGTAACTTCTATACTTTTCCGGCTTTTCAGTTGCTTAAAAGTGCATTGTTCTCTCATAATTCTAATGAATTTGTTTGCAAATGTGAATTTATCGCATTATGTCTATTACCGGTAACCAGAGTATAAAATGGTTTATTTACATTCTGATTTATTCTTGAAAATAATTCGCTTTGTTTACTAGGTATTGTGGATTATCAATTTGCAAAAAAAAGTTATGTCGGGTTAGAGTAGGGATGGCAATGGGTCTTGGACCCGACCTAGACCCATAGACCCGTTTATAAGGGTTTGTGTCCAACTTTTTTAGACCCCAGAGGTTACCAAGCGGGTCTGGGTCCGGGTCCCAGACCTTACCCACAGACCCATTTACATAAAAATAAAATAAAATAAAAGTTAAGTTGTAAATTACGACTTTATGAGTAGTTGTGTGACTCCATTATTTTAAGACATGTTGTAATGTAAGTTGAAACATTTTTAAGATTTTATGAGCTATATTTTGTTAATTGTTTCAATACAAACCTTAACCATAGTCACGCGAACCTATAAAATAGGCGAAATAAATTTATTATTAAAAAAAATGCTATTTTAACTTGAAATTCAGAATGACACACTAAGGACCCTAGGGTCTGAAAATAGTCCAGACCCATTGGTCTAGAAGAAATTAATGGGTCTGGGTGTGGTCAGACCCGACCTAGACCCTACCCATTGCCATCCCTAGGTTAGAGGATGAGTTTCTAGATTTATAACCTTAATTTGACAATGTTGTTTCATTTTAATACAACTTCAGAACTGAAAATATGGTTAATCTATGTCTATTTTTGTTTGTAGACAACGCAATGGGGGACAATGAGCTTGTTTGATGCCGAAAGAAGGCTCCTTGCCAATGCATTACTTGATATTTCAAATGAATGGTTCATACTTCTCTCAGAATCTTGCATTCCACTCTACAAATTTAGCCTGATACACCTTTACATAACAAAATCCCAGTACAACTTTATCAGTGCATTTGATGATGTTGGACCACATGGAAGGGGAAGATATAACGAGAATATGGCACCTGAGGTTAACATATCCCAATGGCGTAAAGGATCTCAATGGTTTGAAGTCGATCGAAGATTAGCAGTCAATATTGTTGAAGACACAACTTATTATCCTAAGTTTGAAGCATTCTGTAAGCCATATTGTTGTGTGGATGAACACTATCTTCCCACCATGCTTACCATCCGAGCAGCAAATGCTTTGGCAAATCGAAGCATTACTTTTGTGGATTGGTCGAGAGGTGGGTTCCACCCTGCTACATTTGGGAAAGGAGACGTCACAGTTGAGTTCTTGAAGAAGATTAGGGAGAATACGAGTTGTGAGTATAATGGTACAGATTCTACCATTTGTTTTCTCTTTGCTAGGAAATTTGCACCCAGCGCCTTGGAGCTGTTGTTGCAAGTTGCACCTGAGGTTTTTGGTTTTTGATGATGGATCTCGGCAAACACATTTGACTTTGAAGGTTAATAATGCAAATGAAGATTATGTAAGATAATCAAAAGTTTAGAACGTGGTGTATACAACTGAAGCTTGTAGTTTTTGAAGATCTTTAGAAGTTGGAACGCGGAGCATAAAACTTAAGCTTGTAGTTTTCAGGCTATTCACACATCATATCTTAACCATAATTTTTACTAATATAAATAAATGTATGCCTCTATGGTAGTATTATGTAGGAAAATTTGTTAGAAACAACCTTTTATATACATTTTTTTACGAGAAACAACCTTTTAATTTTTTTTGCGAGAAACAACCTTGTATAATTTTTTATTTGCGAGAACACACCTTATCACTCTTTTCCGGCGTTGACCACAAGTTTCCGGCCTTGACCAAGTCAAATTTGCTACTTGCACTCCTTCTTTCTTATTTCCACACTCTTTTTCCCTCCTTTGTTCCCCATTATATAAATCCCATGTTTTTAAAACCCAATATTTATTGTATAACAACATGAGATTTATATAATGGGGAACAAAGGAAGGAAAAGGAGTGTGGAAATAAGAAAGAAGGAGTGAAAATTTGACTTGGTCAAGGCCGGAAACTTGTGGTCAACGCCGGAAAAGAGTGATAAGGTGTGTTCTCGCAAAAAAAATTTATACAAGGTTGTTTCTCGCAAAAAAAATATACAAGGTTGTTTCTCGCAAAAAAATTTAAAAGGTTGTTTCTCGCAAAAAGTGTATTTAAAAGGTTGTTTCTGACAAATTTTCCTATTATGTAAGAACGCGGAGCATAAAATTGAAGCTTGTAGTTTTCAACACTATTAAGCTATTCACACATCATATCTTAACTATAATTTTTACTAATATATACAAATATATGGTATTATGTAACTTGGAATTGGATTTGCCTCATTTTTTTTTTCAATTTGTTGTTTATTTGATAATTTTGTTAAAAGTTACTTCAAAAATTTATAGTTAAAGTAGTGAATTGATAAATATGGAAGTGAAAGTTAAACTACTAATAACAAATTAACAATCGAAGGAAGTAACGATATTGTATGAGTATAACTTTTTATAGAAATGTTGTAAACATTGAACTTACGTTACAAATACTACTTTTATGAGGAACTTTAAAAGTATAATCATCGTATATTAGAGGACAAATTGTCATATACATCTCCACACCATCACTGTATAAAATTTCTTTGTCCTGTTCTGACGGGTACACAATAAAAACATTGTCGCTCTACCACCTACTTGGCTATTCATAATTTTTATTTACAAAAAAAATCAACTTAGGTCTAAAAAACTACTCATAGAAATATCCGAGTACATTTAAAAAACTTATGCTTAGGGAGTTCGGGTTATTAATGACTTATTATTTTTAGATAGAGCTAGTTTGGGTCGTGGTTTAAGTTTGAAAATTTATTTTTGCAATGAATTTGTTATGAAAGTAAAATTATCTCCAATGTGGGTGGTGTCGATGTAGGGGTGATAACGAGCCGAGTCGGGTTGAGTGTTGCATAACTCGATTTGTTAAGATCTCGAATTGAACTCGATTTGCTAAGATCTCGAATTGAACTCGATTTGTTAAGATCTCGAATTGAACTCGATTTGTTAAGATCTAGAATTGAACTCGATTTGTTAAGATCTCGAATTGAACTCGATTTGTTAAGATCTCAAATTGAACTCGATTCGAGTCAGTCATAATCGAGTCGAGTTTTGGTCGAGTTTTGACCAACTTGAACAAACTCTAATCGAGTTTGACTCGAGTCAATCTTGAGCTATTTGCGAGTTTTACCTTTTATACCCATAAGGTAGATTGTATATAGAAAATTGAATATTTTAACTCTTTATTAAATCATTCGAGTATCTCGCGATTATTCGAATTGAGTTTTGTGTATCTCGATTGGTTTCATTAGCGTATCGAATCGAGCTCAATTCGATCCAAGCTAACTCGAATCGAGCTTTGATCGAGTTTTCACAAAGCTAAGCTCAAGTAGCTCACGAGTTGTCTGGCACTCTGGCTCGATTAACACTCATATGTGAATGAGAATGAGGTGAGTACAATGTAAATCTATAGTCGTCTTCGAGGATTGGTAAATAAATAACAGTTAGATATTTGTCAAACGTCTAATACCCATTAAAATATTATAAATATGTACTTTCTAGCTTTTGTACTAAGGTTGTCATTGGGAAAAGTGAAAAGATGGGACAAAGATGGGTATTGTCCTTATTCTGAGTGGAAAGAGGGGATATATTGGTCATTTCACATATTAAATGAGGTATAAAACATTCATTTCACATATTGAACGAGGGGGAAAATGGTCGTTTAACATGTAAAAATAGGGGCAATATGGTCAACTCAAATATATGAATACGTGTATCATTATTCATTCAAGATGGTATATACATGAAAATATAGTATTCAATACACGGTAATATATCGTACAAATGATGTAGAATAAGGTATATTCATATTAATATAATGTCCAAATTAAAGTAAAACACCTTTTTTCTTTTCCCAATGTAAAAATACACATCATTCAACAAGACAACAAGGTATATACGGAGAAATACAGTGTCCAATACATGGTAATGTAGCGTTCAAATAACATACCACAAGGTATATTTATAGTAATATAGTGTTCAAATTAAAGTAAAACAACCTTTTCCTTTTCTCAACGCAAAGATATATACTTTTTACAATACTTTAATGGGTATTAAATATTTGCTAAACATGTAACTACTATCTATATATATATTAAAAAGCGTAAGCACGGGTTGCAATCCGTCACGTGTCACTCTCCCTTATTTTCAAGGATATTCTCTTTAAAAAGTGCAAATTATCCATGAGAAGCTTCGAACCCACGACCTCGAGTATGGTTGATAAATGCTCTAACCATTGTGCCACTACATTATTGTTGTTTCTTTCATCAACACTTATAATGATATTAAATGTTTTCAATGAAAAACAATAAGTTACAATATTTAATTGCTTCTATTAATAAAATTACAAAGTTATAACTTTTTAGTAACATGCTTCTACACCAAATTTTAGTTGTCAATTACGAAAGTATAATTCATATAAACCCCAAAGCATTACTTGGACATAAATACTAGTTTATCTATCAAATCTAATTGTCTTCTGACCTTATCGGGAACAATTTTCATCCTCATTACCGCTCCAGTACCCGACAAACCTTCACCTGGGTTAGGACTTGGGAGCCTGTACCCAAAATCCCACAAAAGAAAAGAAAATAGGAATATAGATAGCTTTTTTTTGATAGAATTTGGGCCGATTTCCTTCTTCAGTTCCTCTTCGAACATAGACGCCTCACATTTGCCGTTGCCCATCTAGTCGCTGTAAGCCTGCCCCTGCCCCTGCCCCTGCCCATAATCAGATGTTTCAGAGTTCAGACTTTCAGTTGTTTTGTTTTTGTTTTTCTGTTTTTTTTTTAAAAAAAATTCTTTGAATTACAAATTGAAGAATAATTTTATATGATGCTCATAATCAGATGTTGTTGTATTGGTTGTGGAATTTTGGTGAATTAGTTGATTTATTTTGAATACTGATTTCAAGAAATTTTATATGCTCAACTGAACTATGGCCTGTTCTCCGAAGTTTATTTTCAATTCATTTTGGTTCAGCTCTGGACATTACTTTTACTCTCACATATCACATATCAGTATTCACTTCAGTTCAACTGTTTTATGCCGAAGAGAACATGCCCTATAATGTTATTCCAATTTACACAATATTGATGCTCATATGCTGTGGAGACTGAGTTGAATTCGAAACTAATTTATATGCTCATATGTTGTTATAATGAGTCAATAATGTTATCACAGTTGTATAATTTCACTTGAGATGATGATTCAATCTCACTCTTTTGATCTATGTATGATGCGAATGTTAAATTTTATTTTTACATTGGTTTTTGTTATATTTAATTGTTCTTTTTTTTGTTTTGGCGGGATTGTTGATTTATTTTGTAATCGTACCTTCAACCTCCTAAAACGTGGATCCGCCGCTGAGTGGAAGTCTGTTCTTTGAGAAAGTGTAGGTTTTAGGTTGATGATTGCAAGAGAGATTCTTTCTTTGTGTTTGCACTGGTCTAGTCTGCTGGGGATTTGAAGTTTGATCTCCAAAATGAAGCCATCTTCTCTTGGTCTCTCTTGGATGACTGAACCCTCATCACATTTACACCTTCTTACCTTCAAAAGCAACGGTTTCAGTCTCCAAATCCCTACTAGAATTAGAAGCAATTCTATTCATTGTGCTGTTCGTTTCCGACCTTGCATTGATATACACAAGGTTAGGTAAATGCTCTCTCTTTTCTGTTTTTTTTTTGTTTTAAATCTTTCAAGATAAAAATTATAAATTGATGAATTTTGATGCATTGTTGATAGGGCAAAGTGAAGCAAATTGTTGGGTCGACACTCTCGGACTTGAAAGAAGGATCATCAACATCATCAGGAGTTCTTGTTACCAATTTTGAGTCTGATAAACCTTCAGCTGAATATGCCAGAATGTACAAAGATGATGGGCTTTTGGGTGGTCATGTTATCATGCTTGGTGCTGACCCTTTGAGCCAAGCTGCTGCTTTTGATGCCTTACATGCTTTTCCTGGTGGGTTTTTTTCTCATTTTATTGGCATTCATATAATATAACTGCTTATTTTTATATGTTCTGTACCTTATGCTATACTAAGATTCTAAAGCACTAAAATATGTTTTGCAATCAAGATATGATTTCTTGGCTATATCATTCTTTCAAGTTATATGCTATAGTTTTGAAGTTATTTCATCTGCCGAACTTACTACTGGAATTGTAACCTCTAGGTGGTCTGCAGGTTGGAGGTGGGATTAATTCTGATAATGCGTTAACTTACATTGAGGAGGGAGCTAGCCATGTCATTGTAACATCAGTAAGTGTTTTCAGTTTGGTATAAACTCTATGTACCTTATGTTTTTATGCTTATGTTTCTGTTGGATGATTTGGTGCCTGTGGGATGTGGCGTTGGGGGAAAGCCTAAGGTTGAATCTGTGGATGATTTGGTGCCTATGGGATGTGGCGTTGGGGGGAAAGCCTAAGGTTTAATGGGGAATTCATTGAGATGTGAGGCGCATATGAATTGACTGACTGGAATGATCTATGGCTGACATTTATTGCTTCAATATAGTTGCTGCTACTTTTTTTTGGGCGGGGGGGGGGGGTGTATAGGGAGCCATGAATGCAAGATGATAATCGACCCAAAGACCTCTTGGAATCGGGAGGGGTGCTCTAACCACCTGAGTTACTCCTCACGGTTGCTATTGTGATAGTACATTAGAATTCCTCCTCTAATTATGTTCAAGGGATAAGTGGCTGTATGTGAACCTGATGGAAGATATATAGATTATTTGCCATTTTTTTTAATATATAAATTGACTTAGAAAATGAGTGGGAAAGACAATATGTGCGTGCTGCACCACCTGTTAGTATCACATAACTAAAAGTTTGCACGTGCTTAAGCCTAGAGGGAGATGTGTGTTTGTGGTTCCTAGGAGAGTTTGGATTTGTTGAGCCTTCTTATGCTTTTGTCTGCATTCTTCTTTGTACACTCTACTACAAGATAAAAGGATTATCGAGTACAAAGTTCAGTTTAGCCATGGATTTTTCACTTTTCTGTTTCTCTCATAAATTAAGCAATCTGGGATACTTTGTGGCGTGTCCAACCATGTTGGCCATTAGCCATTTCGACCAAAGGCCAATCGGAAGTGAATTTCTAAGATCAATATAAGAGCTTGTTCTTTCTATCATATCTTGTGTGACGATGAGGGGAGATTAGTCATTGAGAAGCGTCACTTTCTCCGCTCTCTCTAATCCTATTTTTGTCTCTCTCTTTCTTACCTTCACCCCTTTTGAAGTCGTTTTCTCTAGTAAAGGGCCTTTGGCAGCGCTCTTCATTGCAATGCAAAAGAAAATCCTTCATTGCAATGCAAAACAAACTACTCAATAATGGTGCTTTAGTCGTGTGAGTATAATGGTTGCTGGTGCTTGGAGGGAGAGGTTGATGGGTACCAAAGGTTCTTGGTGGCGAGTTCTAGGGTGCGGTGAGGCCACAATTTAATTGAAGATCGATTTGAATAGGGTTTTTGTGGAGCTCCAAAAGGGCTTGGCTGTTTGTTCAAGGGACGTGAGCTACTTGTACATTTAGATTTTAGGGTTGTGCTGTGATGTGTGGTTGGCTAGGTGATGTGTTGTCATAGGTGGTGTCTTTTTTTAACCAGCTGCCTTAGGAGGTTGGTTTCTGCTGGTAGATCATGGGGTTGTTGGGAGCTAACGATTAGAGGACAAACAAAGTAGTCCTGGAATTACAATTTGTTGAGATTCCATCAAAAATTAGCTAGAGTTTCAGGTCATATTGAGGAGGCACTTGGAGGAGAAAGGAGAATGGCTATGTTATGAGGTGTCCCAAGTATGTTTGAGGTACGTGCATGAGGTGGTGTGCCACGTCTGCTTCATATTGGTTCTAGAGCAATGTTAGAAGTGTAGAATTATCTCCAAGAAGTTGTGATCAAGGGGTATTTTCTATGTTTTCTAGTTCTGTTGGTATGCGTAAAAACGTAAAATTCTTGGAAATGATATATGCGTAGAATGTAATCTTCTAAAGGGTATTCAAGTCAGGAGTAAAGTAGGCAACTCCATATTTTATGTCCTAAAATTGTGTCAAGAGAAACGAGAGACAATAAAATAATTGATTTTGATTCAAAAAGATTATCTGTGGATTGTCCTTGTTTTTATGAAAAAATTCCATTTACCCTCTTCTTTTCCAAAGTCTTCATAATACCATTATTTTTTAAAAAAACTTTTAATGTATGCTTACTACCATCTCCTGTGTGTCAATACTTTCTTCAGTGATTGTTTATATGTCTTTTAAACTCTGACTTTGATATTTTAAACTTGTCTAACTATTGTGTGGCTCGGGTTATGCCTAAGTCTGCCATGTGACATATATTTTTATTTAATTTCTAGTGACGGACAACTATGGTCATAATCTATTGTACTGCTTTTTAAAGATCTTTATAAATTCTAAATAAAAACTTGCTAAAACTAATAGAATACTTATAGAGTAATTAGGGGAAGAGAATATTTGATCGTAGTTTGTTGCTACTATCCTAAAGTATACCCATGTAAAGACTCTTTTAAGGCTTGGAGAAGATATAATAAGGCTTTTTTATCTTTTGTTTTGAAGAATGAAGTTATGAGATTTACTTAGATTGATGGTTTAACTCCTGTAATTTAAACTAGAGGGAATAGGTGTTCCACACTTGTAAGGATCATATGTTTTTCTAATAATTCAGGGTGGCATCGAATTAGGTTTTTTCATGTAAGAGAAGGTTGGTATGGCGTCCTTTTCTAACTGAATTGTGTTGTGCCTTTTGTACCCTGCCCCCATACATGGCTTACATCAGCTTTGGGGGAGGCCTTGGCTGAATGGGGTTGATTCATTGCATTTTTGCGTTTTTGTGGGTTGAGTCTTCAGTATCTTTTATGGGAGTTGATGCCGGTAGTACTTTGTTTTTTTTAAATCATTGTTCAAGGAATTCTTTTTGTTTGTTTGCTTCTCAATGCCACATAATGGCTCAATATAATGACCGTCTTGCAGTCAAGTTTAGCTTTATTTGATTGTTGATCGTTGATTGTTGATTGTTCCTATTTGCTCTATTACATCATCTAGGTTGTGTCTTTAACTCTTCTTACACACTTTTTGACGAAGCAAAAACTAGATAGCTTGATATGACTACTACAGTGTGTTTCTTCTCTTTCTGTTATTGGTTTCTAGGAAGCTCTTTTGCAACCCAAATTAGGTTACTTATATACTAACTTACCTTACACATGATTGCAGTATGTGTTCAGTAATGGTAAAATGGATCTTGATAGACTTAAAGAGCTTGTCAACGTTGTTGGAAAAAAGAGGCTTGTGTTAGATTTGAGCTGCAGAAAGAAGGTCTGTTTGTCTTTTTAGCTCCTCTTTGCTTTCAGGACAGGAAAGAAAAAAGGTGAAAAGTCCTGTTGTTTTTTAACGAAAAACATGTATTTTGACACTGTCTAATTTAACCATAGAATGAACCTATAAAAAGAAGTTCTCAGCTCACTTCATATCTTCTCTCACTCTTTTTGTGCTATGTCATGATTTGTCAATCCCGAGTACCCCTTCATCTGTATTTTATTATTTGTGGGTGACGACAGCAGCACAACCTAATTCCTTGACATAGAATTGTGCAATAAGTGGTGGTCGGCTGTTGAATGTTAAGTGTTTAGTTGCATTAAATTTACCTTTAACTATTGCATGTTTTACTTTATTTGCCAGAGCATTAGCCAATAGTTGCAACAAAAAAACAATCGAGCCGAGCCCGAGCTGAGCTCGAGCTCAAAGTTTTGCAAGTGAACCGAGCTCTAGCCTTGAGGGGCCAGCCTCGATCAAACAAGCTGAGGTCACTCTCGATCAATATGTCATGAAGCCAAGCTTGATCGAGTACGAGCTGTGCTCGGCTCGTTTACACGCCTAAGCATGCCTTTGGAGAGAGACATCGCAAGTATTCATTTATGTTATTAGAAACTTTATCTTCATTGTGTGGAATCCTTAAAATCCTGCTAGCTTCCACAAGCTGGCTAAGGTGAAGAGAGCGGGATTTTGATTGCCCCAATGAAGATGAAGAAGTTTCCAAATGATTTCACACGCTCCGAGGCAATTTATGGGGAGGCGTATCCATTCACTCAAGCCCATGTTGAGCTACCAAGATCATGAAGAACCTATCATTTAGTGGGCAAATAATTGTTCATTCCTTCCTTCAGTCTCTTGCTTATAAACTCCCTGTCATAGGCATCATTAATGTAATTGGAGGCATAAACAACATCCAGACGTTGAAAAGAAGTAGGTTGATCTTAGCAAGGGCATAGGATCTAATCTACAGCTGTAAGTCTGTAACAACCTTTGTGAAGTGGCACGGAAGGATAATGGTTACAAATCTGGCCCTAGTTGATAGTGCTATGTCACAAATTAAAAATTAAAATTTAAAATTTAGAAGTTTTAGAAAGATAAAAATACGTATATAGAAAATGATTGAGTTTATTGTATAATAAACTTTTAGATATAATCAAGTATAATAAATTGATTTTACCATTTAATCTACACTTCAAAATTTTTAACATAAATGCTTTAAAACAAGATGAATATATAATATACTATAAAAGTTATTATAGATAGAAATCAATTGATCTATATATCTCTCTGTAAATTTTAGCACTCATGAAATCATATGCATTTCATTTTGATCAATAAGATAGTGTTTGGTTCAGGCAGGATTCTTAGTGAATTGAAATACTATCAGTTAGCATGGGTTTGAAACTAGTGTCTCAAAGAATTTTCAGGAGCACATCGTTGGGATGGTTGGTCCTTGGGAAGTTTCTGTTGCATATCGTCATCCTTAGTTTGAAATTATCAATATTTCAACTTCCATCAAATTCATTCAGCCTAAAGTTTATCATAACCCTGCTAACGGCTCATTGTTGAAGTGATTTCTTGTTCTAGGCAGGTCAATAGCCTCAGCACACTCTCATATGAAGCTGTGAGACTGCAGTTGATCTGGCTGTCCTTGCTCTATTCTGACAAACAAATGATGTGCTGGTTTGTTTACTGTAGGAAGGTAGATATGCTATTGTAACTGACAGATGGCAGAAGTTCAGCGATGTATATGTTGATGAGAAGACTCTGGAATTTTTTTCTGATTATGCTGACGAGTTTTTGGTGCACGGTGTGGATGTTGAAGGCAAAAAGTGAGTCTGCATTCTACTTCTTCTATGCTCTAGTGTTAAAAGTTCACACTGACGTTTTCAGAAGACTTAAACACAAGCTACTCACCATTTTAACTATGTCTAAGTTTACTAAAGAATAGTTATTTGTTCTTGCTGCACTATTTTGAGTATGATTTTGTGCAACTGCTTGGTTCATGCAGGTTGGGGATCGACGAAGAGCTTGTTGCTTTGCTGGGAAAATACGCACCAGTGAGTATACAGTTAGCTTAGTTTATTTTTACTTCTAAAAGTTGATAGTGTCATTTATAAACGCTTTTGTATAATTTCTGCTTGTTTGAAGTATCTGCCTAAATGAAGAGGATTGCATGTAAATAGGATCATTTAAACGTCCTGTGACCTGTGTGCATAACAGTGATAGATCTCGATCTGAAGTATGCCAACAACAACAAATCCGTCCCACATTATTTGGGGTAGGCGACCATGAATCTTCATAAGATATCGTCTCTAAATCAAAGTATGCCAAATTTAGAGAACAAACATGTGCTCTACGACCAGGTGCTTAATAGGACGCTTATGTGTCTAGTTGCAAATAAGGATAGTGGTCTTTAATCTTTGTCTTTCTCTTTGGTTCTTCCTACCAAATTGTTCCATAAGACAACGCCACGAGCTTGTTAGATTTTTAGAAAAAGGGATGAAAGACAAACCTTCATCTAGGAAATAGAAATAATATGTTCCTGACTTACCTGCTCTAGTTTACTGTCACTGGAAGTAAGCATCAAGAAAGAAGCATCACAAAGTACCTCTCAGGTCTCAACAATAAGTATATTTTACCATGTTTTTTTAGTTTGGTTTCTGTCTTATTGTTTATACCTAGTCCGTAAACCAAAAACTATAGATGTCTATTTCTGCAAGGATCCGTTTTTCGGCTCATCTTTTAGTTGGTTCCATGGTATCAGCAGTCTTATTTTTTTTCTCTTTTTTTGGTTGTAAAATGGGTCACTGTATTCGATAACTTATTTTTCGGCTCATTTAGTTAGTTCACTGGCATCAATGGTCTTATTCTTTTCTCTTTTTTTTGGTTGTAAAATGGGTCTATATTTGCTAACTATTAGGAGGTCAAAAATCAGCCTTCTTGGAACAAGGAGCTGAGTTATACTTGTAGATGCTTCTATTAAGGTGGTGAAGTTGTGATCTATTAATTAGTAGCCTTAAGTGCTGACTGCTGAATACTTTGATCAATTTCTGGCTTTTGTTTACTTGAAGTGAATGAAGCATGCCACCACTAATACAATTTTTCTTTGTCGGCTCGTGGTGTCGTCTTAGATTCCGGTGACTTACGCTGGTGGTGTGACAGTAATGGAAGATTTAGAAAGGATAAAGGTTGCAGGAAATGAGCGTGTGGATGTAACTGTTGGGAGTGCTTTGGATATATTTGGTGGTAGTTTACCTTACAAGGATTTCGTTGCTTGGCACCTTAAGCAAGATTGTGCGATAGCTAACTCTTCTTTATAATTCATCTTGTTGGCTGTTTTGGGATTGGCGCTGATATCTCAAAACTCCACATCTAAAGAAAGATTTTTTGCTTTGCCTTTCCCCTATTGCACATTGTTACAAAAAAAATTGTCTGTAATGTTAGTGTTGTATTGTCTCATTAGTCCGTCTATGAGTTGAAAAACTAGTTTTTGACTCGGGTGATACCCGTTCACATTTTTGATGTGTGACATGTCGTTACTTCGAATGTCTTTATCTTTCATTGGACAATCTTTGATGTCATGACTACGTATTGTTACATGATGTTACTTCGAATGTCTTTCATTGGACAATCTTTGATGTCATGACTACGTATTGTTGGTCTTTTATATATACGGAGTCATTCTTGTCTTACTTGGCCTTAGAAAAAAGTGTTTCTTTTAACATTTTGGTACCGAACGTTAACATCGTGGTGGTGGAATGTTTGTGGTTATTTTGGGAAGGGAAAATGAGGAAATATCGGAGTTATTTTTTTATATCTTTTTTTAAATAATAATTACAAAGGTAGAGAGATTTCGTAATTAAATATTGCATAGTAATAGTTTTGTAACATTCAAGGCGAGGGAGTAGATCTTTGTGAACAGAGGAAGTTGATTGGGAGAGAGTAAGTTAACTCCGGGGTGGAGGAGGGGAGAAAAAGGGGAGAAGTTGAAGAAAGTGGGAAGAAAAAGAGTGAGGCAAATAAGAGTACAAGTTTAACTCTTCTTTCTATAATTTGTCAACTCTTATATTTAAAATTAATTTGAAGGCAAAAGGTTTTAGTAATTAAAAATGAAGTTTGATCATAATGACAAAGTGGTTAGGTTGCGACGTTTTATATTAGGGGTTACGGTTCGAATCTACTATTGGTTGTATTATTGTCACATTAACTTTATTGATTAGTACTTAATTTTATTATTGCATCCGTAACCCCTAATATGCACAATAGAGCTAGAGATGGCAATACCAACGGTTGAACCATCATCTGACCCACCCCAAAGATGGAAGTGGGTGAAAAACTGAGTTAGATGGGTGATTGTCAGATGAGGGGTGAATGGGGAAAGGTGATGGGTGGTTTTTGGGTTAAAATTTTCATTTATCATGCGATTTATTAACCGTTCACCTTGTAAGTTTGATTTACTTTTTCTTAGTCAAATCTTATAATCGAGTTGTCGCCCGATTCAGCCGTAGGTGATGGATGGATAGAATATGAATGATAGTATTATCTGATGAAAAACGAATGGATGAGTGTTGGTGTAAACGGGTGAAGATGCTTGTGATGATCCACCCGACCTAATTAAATTCGACCCATTGCGACCCCTAAACGAAGCTGCCACACGCGTCTTTTATAATAATATAGATTGGTATTGCGATTCTTTTTAGGAAAAATTAACATAAATAATCTCAACGATTGGCCGTCTCAACAATCGACACCCCCTATTGAATACAATCAATTTCAGAATAAGTTCAATTAAGAATAACAAAGTTAGTTTAGCAACAAAACAAAGGTAAAAAAGTTTTAGGAAATCAATTTATAAGTTCTTTTAGTATAGTTAAGTTTAATTCAGTAAAAATAAGTCCACTTAAGTAAAATTAAGTACTAATCAATAAAGTTATGTTTGGATTTCAACAAAAATAACGTGCAAGGGCCTTAGTACTCGTATTAACTAAGCGACTATGCCCTCCTTCCCCTTAGTTAAAAAAAGAGTTAAGGGCCTGTTTAGATTTACTGAAAACAACTGAACTGAATTAATTGGAGCTGAACTAAACTGAACTGAATTTAATAAATATATAAATAATATTTAAACAATAATAATATGAATATTAAATAATAATTATAATGATAGGTAATTATAATGAATAATTATTAATGAATAGTAATAATTGTATTTTAGATATTTTGAATGATAATTATAAAAAAATAATATTAATAATCATAAATTAATAATAATAATGATTAATGATTATAATGATAATTAATAACAATTATTTTATAGTCTTTGTATTAATATATTAATACCTGATGATGATTATATAATAATAATAATATATAATAATTAAATTAATATTACTACTATTTTAATAATTAGATTTAATTATATATTAATATTTAGTAATAAAATAATGATTGGGTCAGACAGTGTAAAATTACATCATAAACCGTTTTGACGTGATTTGATTGGATTATGGGCTGAAAACGCGGGTTTATTTGTATTTTTAGCCTAAACCATGTTCCTCCCTAATGATAATAGTATTAATAATGAATAAAGCTATAATAAAAAAAATATTATACAGATAGTAATAATAATTAATAATAATGATATAAAAATAAATAATAATAATAATAATAATATAATAAGAGCAATTAGTAAAATAAATTAGACCAACATAATAATATTTAACAAAATGGTTATAAAAGAATGGAGCTGAACTGAACTGAACTGAACTGAACTGATTGGAGCTGAACTGAACTGAACTGATATTAAGCTGAAATGAACAGGCCCTAAGTTGCAATTCCCAATAATAAATGTAGTTGGAATGATATTTCTTTCTATAGTAAACGTCAATTTTTTTTCTTAATTTATAATAACACTATACAATCTGTACTCATAAGCTATTAATATTCCAAAAAATAATTTTTATTCTTAGTAGTTTTAACGGCCGAGTCTGAATTTTTGTCTGGATTCATTGAACTATCTCGATCCAAATTGTAACCACTAACCGGTTCATACTCCAACTTCTAACCCGAGTTCAATACTGTCTGATTCGATTTTGGATTAATGGACTGACGAACACCCTTGAGGCCTTAGGCCTTGACCTTGACCTTGACCTTGACCTTAACCTTAACCAGTAACCCCACATTCATGTTACACCCCTGTTCCAAAGTAAAGGGAATTATCAAAAACAAAAATAAAGGGCGAATCCCCGACAAAGGTAACTAAGACGTGATACAAAAAAACATACTTCAAAACCCAGAAAATCTCATACCTTTACCTTTCTCTCTCCTCTTTGTTTATTTCCTTAATTTCGAATTTCACCCTGATTTCCTCCCTTCTCTGACTCACCCCTATTATTTTTTTTCCACTTTTTTGACCACCCATAATTGCCAACTATCCGGCACAATTAAACAAAATACTTTGCTGATTGATCCTTTTGTCATTTTTCTTTTGTGTATTTCCATTGTTTTTTTTGTTGTGTATTCAGAGCGAGGATGAGAATCGATTCCAAAACCTATTAGAAGAGTGATGTGATTTTCTTATTATTTTGTTTGGCAGTTTCTCGATTTACTACTCAACTTATCAACTCTGATTTTACTTTCCTTTACTCAAATGTTCTAATTTAGCAACTGAAAACAGAGTTTTACAGATCCCACTTCGATTTTGATGATAAAGTTTACTTTTTTTTTGATGCACAGTGATTTATTTCACTGCCCATCTCAAGATTAATCTCTTGATTATACAAATTTGCTTAGAACTTTGAAATTTTTGGGGAAAGTTTTGATTTTTGTGAGTGATTTCACCCAATAGGGTGCTCAAGTTTTGATCTTGTTGATGTGAAGATTACCCAGAAAAGCTGTTATTTCAGTTTTTTATAATCTAGTTTAGAAAGATGCAAACAAGGGTTATGTCATTTGAAGAAGGGAAAGACCCTGGTTCTGTAACTAGAACTAGAGCTATGCCAGTTAGATTACTTTTGATATTACTCATGTTCTTAGTTTTATGTGTTCTTTTTTCATTCATTAGTATTAGTACTTTTAAGAGATTTGGTTTTGATAATGTGGTGGGAGTAGCTAAGCCTAGTTATGAGCCGTGTATCGGTGAGTCGAGTGGTTTAGATCGATGGATTCGACCCCCGTCTAATTTGATGCATACAATGAGTGATGATGAGCTCTTTTGGAGAGCTACATTGGTGCCTAGGATTAGAAAGTTTCCTTTTAATAGGACTGCCAAGATGGCTTTCATGTTCTTGTCAAAGGGTCCATTGCCATTAGCACCTCTTTGGGAGAGGTTTTTTAAGGGGCATGAAGGGCGGTATTCGATCTATATTCACTCGTTACCGTCTTATAATGAGGAGTTTCCTTCGACGTCTGTATTCTACAAGAGACATATACCTAGCCAAGTATGATTCTTACTACCTTTGTACTTATTATCCTATTTGCAATTGAAACTTATTGCTGATATTTGCTCTGTTTGGCTCATTCATTGTATAGTATGTTGCTTTGTGATCAACGTTTCTGAGATTTGTGCTATGATGTATTCTGATTGCATTTCTGTCATTTAGTTACTTAATGTTGCAATTTTCTTCCATGGTATTGATGAATCTGTTTGCAAATATGATTTTTGTTGCATTATGTCTGTTAATTGTAGATCATAATCCAATGCAAGTTATCGAAGATTCTTGCTACGAGCTTAAGAAAGAACACATACTCTAATGTTGTAGGAAGTAGATAGAGTTGGTTCTTGATGAGATAAGTCAGGATTATACAAATTGTAAATATTGTCTCTGTCGTGTGAAGTTCATATTTAGGATTTTATGTAGATTAGACTCTGACCCATTGCAGCGTATGGGTGTATGAGTTTGACTCCTAAATCTGCCATATTTAGGAACATTTGAAGATACTGGATTGATATTGTGGTACATGTGGTATAAGTAGGCATTGATGGCAGGAACTGTTTCTCTTTGCACCATAGGTGGTTGTTGGATGCGCTTGAATGAGATGTTACTCTTATTCTTAATAAAGCACCCTGTTAAAGTTTCTAGGGGTGTGTGTGAGTACTGCGACAGTTAGAGTGTTAGACCATTCGTATGAAGTCCATACTTTAAGTTACTCTTTCTAGGTCTATAGAGTAGAAAATGGTTTGATTTACTCTATGCTTTGGCTCTGAAATATTGAAAATAGTTCACTTTCTTTACTGACTAAGGTGTTGTGAAATACGAAGTATCGATTTTCAAGTTTTATATAGGGTTATAGATGAGTTAGGTTTATAATCCTTGTGTGCAATTATTGTATCAGGGATATAATTAATTCATTACCATATATGAGATATATGTCTAATAGCTTCTTGGTGGTTCTTATGATCCGCTTTGACCTTTAATGCGTGCTTGGATTGGACCAAATTTCAATTCGGGATCATAATAATAAAGAAAATGGAGCTGGTGGTAGATTGATAAGATATTGATTGCATAATGAGGGGGAAATCATCATCCTCATTGGGGAGTATAGTACAGTTACCCACCTTGCCTTAAGGTAGTGCTTTAGCCCCAAAATGAGGGCAAGAGTTCCCCCTTCCTCCCCTCTCTCCTTGTATTTTTTAAATCATCTCTTGTAACACCTCCTAAATTAACTTTATTTTCATTTTGTCTCCATTACCCTTTTATCTCCATTACCCTTTTAATGTATAACCCTCAATCCAAGCATGCCCTTTGTTGAGGAATATTGATTAGTTGTTTTTGGATTACCCGCTTACCCCGGTATGGCTATAGAAAAGCTTGTATTTAGACCCTTAGTAGGTATATCACAAACTAATGATGGAAGGTCACATACCTTATGATCGTTATATCTATAAGAGGTAAGGTAGATTCTATGGGGCAAATTAATCACACACAAAACCAATTCCTTGTAAATCTAGCTGATCTGGGGTTTCAAGTTTGTTCTTCACAATTAGAGAAGATTTTGTTGACATAATCTACACAGTTTTATAAGCTGGGTATGGGAGTTGTTCCCCCGTAGCACTTCGAGAATACTCTCTCTCTCATTATTGGCTTTTTGCAAAAATCTTGGAAAGTGACAGGTAGAGAAGGTGATATTTGTGTGAATTTCTTAGAGAATTGAAATATGATAGTCCCGTGTATGTGTCTAGGTATGCTCATGTGAGCATTGTGGCGTGCAGGTTTATGTTTAGAAAAATGAGATAGTACAGTTTTTTGCTTTGTTCTTGTTCTTGTTCCTTCTCTTGTTAACTTACATTGAAAGATTTACTCCACTAGTAGTTTGCTATCTTGGGCGGATTGAAATGCCGAGCGGATCTTATTCATATTATTGGTGTTGTTTTGAGATGATTTTACATACTTCATTTGCCTTTACATGACCAATTCGTAGACCAACTGAGATTACTAGAAAAGCTTTTTGGAAGTAATAAGAGTGTAATTGAGGTTGGAAAGGGAGTTACCCCTTGTTGAATGTCTTTAAGACTGAAGAAGATGAATGGATGTAAGTTCAGTGTCTGTTCATTAGTGATTTGATGACCCAAGTCAGAGATTAGAACATAAAGGCTAATATTAATGAGATAACAGGGCCTGTTCTTTTGGACTGAAAAAATCCAGTTCAGTTGCGTTAGTTTCCTCTCACAATCATCCCCTAAATAAGTTTAGTTCAGTTCATTCCTAAAGAACATGGTCTAAGAAGCTTTTTCGAAGTTGGAATAGTTTTTCGGAAGTCCTGAGTGTTACAATCCAACTCTCGGACAGTGACACTGAGCCGGTTTTTGTGAGTTTTATTGAGGATGTTAAGGGGGTTACCTCTCAGTGTATGTCTTTAAGACTGAAGAAGATGAATGGTTGTAAGTTCAGTGCTCTGTTCATTAGAGATTTGATAACTCAAGTCAGGATCAGAACGTAAAGGCTAGTAATTAATTAATGAGATTAAGAGGACATTCGTCATTTTGATAGTGTATCATCAATAGACAAAGCTGGTTGATATATGTAGTTTGCTAATTGTAAATATTAAGGGGTATAATGGTAGTTTCCACTAGTTTATCACAAGCATGTGGCTGTGCTACTTGGCAAATAATTACGTATTTATGTTAATGTTTTGTCTTTTATTAGCCTTAATATATAAACAATGTAGATGTGAGTGTAATGGCAGAGCCAAATTATAATACATATCAAATGCCTTTTTCCTTCTCTTCCTAAAAGTGCTCTGAATATTCCTCTGCATTAGTACTCACAATTTCTGGAAATATCAGTTATCATGGTACCAGAGCTAGGCTAATGCGAAGCTGGAATTGAGCACAATTTCTCCTCTACCTAAATAAGCAAATCTCTTCTTTTCCCTTTCTGAAAAACACTCTCTCTCTCTCTTAAACCCTCTTTTCTTTGAACTCCTCCAACCTTCTGTGCTGAAACCCTAAAATCTCATGGCAGGGGGTAAAATCACATTTCAAGATATGCTTAATCCTCTTTTTTTTGCACCCATTTGATGGTGCAAACTCGATCCAAGTTGATAAACTTCAAGGATCATCTGATTATCGGTCATGGAGACGATAAATGGAGATCAACCTCTCCTCCAAACGCAAACTGGGCTTCGTCACGGGTACTGTTCTTCCGTCTTCTGATGATATAGTAAAAACTGAAATGTGGGAAACATGTGATAATATGGTTATTGCCTGGATTACCCATAATCTCTCACTATTAAGAAGTCTGTAATTTATATGAACTCTTCTAGAGAAATCTGGAAAAATTTGGAGCAACGATTTTCCCTCACAAATGGTTCGAGAAAATATAAACTCAATAAAGATTTGTATGGCACGAAACAAAACTCTGTGTCTGTAAATGAGTATTATACCTTAATGAGAGCAATCTGGGTGGAACTAGACTCCATGAACATGCTTCCTAGCGTGCCTGACCCGAACTCTGATGTTCAAAAATTATTGGATGCTATTGCATTACTGAGAGAGGAATCTAAACTTTTTCAGTTTTTAAATGGATTGGATGAGGTTTATGGACCCCTACGGAGTCAATTGCTCTTGGTGACCCCTCTTCCTACAGTTGAAAGTGCTTCCGCTGTTATACAGCAAGAAGAAGCTCAACGCACCATGTTGCATACCCCTCAAATTGAGCATGACATGTCTGCTATGTATAGCAAAGGGCTTTATGATAAGATGCTCACTTGTAATGTTTGTGGGGGTAAAGGACACAGTGGAGACAAATGCTGGACTGTAGTTGGTTACCCAAAATGGCACTCTAAACACAAATCCAACTCATCCTATTCTTCTTTTGAATCCAAGCCTCATTCTCAAGCACCCCACTCAAAATGGTATACAGGCTCAAAAATTCACCAGCCACAGAAGGCTGCAAATTCTGCTCAAGCCTCTACCAGCGCTACTGATGGTGCTGCTGGCCTTCTCTTCTCTCCTCAACAACTTGCACAATTAGCTGAACTAATGCACAAACCTCCTACAAAGACCTCAGAAACTGATGATGAAATTGATTATTCCTTTTCTGGCATGATCTCTTGTCACCAAGCCACTGATTTATCTCATGATTGGATTCTCGATTCTGGTGCCTCTGATCATATGACTCCTTTCCTTTACAATCTCACCAAGCCTAACCCTGCTTCCCACTTGCCTAACATTCACCTTCCCACTAGAGATACAGCCGTGATTTCTCACATTGGTACAGCTCACCCGAAAAATGGTCTTATTCTGGATGATGTGTTATGCGTACCCTACTTCAAGCATAATCTCCTCTCTATTCAGAAATTGATTAAGCACAATAATTATGAAGTGCATTTCTTCCCTTCGCACTACAGTATCACAAAGAAATTGCAAGGTGTTGGCAAGGCTAAAAATGGTCTCTATTATCTGGTTAACAATCCTGATTTCCATTCTTGGCTTCCATGTCAAACCTCTACTGCTCTCACAAGTATTGCTCCTCCATCTCCCAAGCCTAATACTCTAACCCTTTGGCATAATAGGTTGGGTCATGCCCCCTTGTCCAAGATTAAACAAATTCCTTTTATACCATCCACTTCTTCACACACCCCTCAGATTTGCCTCACTTGTCCTATGGCTAAATTCACCAAATTGCCCTTTTCACTCAGTACCTCTCACGCTTCTACTCCGTTTGAGCTCATTCACATCGACATATGGGGGCCATATAGGGAATGTACACATGGCAAATACAGATACTTCCTTACTCTCGTGGATGATCATACCAGAACATCTTGGGTGTATCTCATCCAATATAAGTCCGACTCTCTTCCAATGTTGGAAGTTTTCCTCAATTATGCCAAAGACATATTTTAACCACCACATCAAATTCATAAGGTCTGATAATGCCTTGGAATTTGATGATGGTCCTTGCAAGGCCTTTTTTGCAAAACATGGCATTATCCATCAAACTTCCTGTGTCAAACGGCCTCAACAAAATGCCCGAGTTGAACGCAAACATAGACACATCCTTGAAACTTCAAGAGCACTTCGATTTCAATCCAAGCTTCCCTTGCGCTATTGGGGTGATTGTGTATTGACCGCTGTTCATATCATAAATCGGCTACCTACCCCAGTTCTTAGTCATAAGACTCCATATGAACTCCTTTTTCAATCCCCTCCTTCCTATGAGCATCTTAGGGTGTTTGGGTGTCTTGCATTTGCTTCCAACCCTTGTTTCACGAATGACAAATTCTGTGCCAGGGGTGTTCCTTGTGTGTTCTTAGGTTATCCTCCTAATCAAAAAGGATACAAGCTACTAAACCTTCTCACCATGCAGTCCTTTACCTCCCGGGATGTCAGATTTCACGAACAAGTGTTTCCTTTTCACCGTGACTCGGTGCACTCTTATATGCAACCTCTCCCTGTACCTATGGAAAATACCTACCAGAGTACATGGTTTGATGATTTCTATCCCTTTGAAAGCTCTTCTCCTTCTGAAAGCTCTTCTCCTTCTAAAAGCTCTCCTTCTCCTACCTCTGCCTCCCCTGTTCCATCTCCTTCTCATACCTCTGCCTCCCCTGTTGCATCACCTCCTTCTATCAACCCTCCTGTAGCATCCTCTCCACCCATCACTTCTAAAATTACATCACCTACCAGAAAATCCACAAGACCTCACAACCCCCCATCTTGGCTTAAAGGCTTCCAAACTTACAAATCTAGACACATACCATCCATCTCTAACCTAGCTTTCACAAAATTGCAACCTGAATTTCACTCTTTTCTCTCTACTCTCACTCTTCGTAACGATCCTATTTATTTTAAGGATTCAGTTAAACATCCTCACTGGGTGACAGCCATGAACAATGAGCTTGAAGCACTAGAGTTGAACAATACTTGGACTGTCACCACTCTCCCACAAGGTAAAACAGCCATAGGTTGT